>JARQOD010000006.1:8906295-8941170 GCA_033576555.1 Oophaga sylvatica | reverse complement strand
GGGCTCACCTGTACTAGCCTCCACTTTAAGAACTGTACACAGATGGGACGACTCACTCAGGAGCCACCCGGACTAGACTCCTCTGTCCGAGGACAGGAAACAGACTCTCTGACTCCAGACTAGACTGACTGGATCCTGACTGACTGAGCCTATAAATCCTGTGGGCGTGTCTAAGTGTGTGTTGGAGTGAATGTTTATTGAGCATTAAACTGCTACCTCTCCGCACATTCTCCAGGGTACTGCGTGTGCCTTCACACCAGGGCTACACATTCCCCCATGGTAAAATACAGCACTCCCGGGCTGTGAAATACAAGAAGACAATTTGTTTTTGCATTAAACATTAAACATTAACTCTTCCCATCCGGGAGGTAAGGATTTCTTAAACGTTGCATTTAAACATATAGAAAAATACAAAATACCAAATAGACATGTTCATATAAATAAACGACAATATTCTTGTGAAGGACCCGCACCAAACCTTCAACGTGGGTCCTGGGTGGGCTGCAGGACATCTGAATGCAGACCTCACTCAGTGCCACACCACACGGGTTTTATATTCAGAGGTAGTTGAGGTGGTTTCATGTAAAACCAATATTATGCACCGAAGCGCAACTATTTACAGGATCAGTTCTTGGGCTGGCTCAGTCCTCAGCCTCAGAGTCCATAATAAGAAAAAGACACATATTTATATCACATCACAATAAAGTGCAAAAACTCTTTATCTGCTTACCCAGCCGGGTATTCTACTCAATATATAAATGGAAATATGTAAAACACTATACACAGCAATAAAGTGCAAATTAGCAAAAATTCTCTAACTTTCTACATTTTCTTTGTTGCGGTAAACCCTGTCTGGGTCCTACCGTTCTTCACATTTTCTTGCAGGCTTCCATTATACTTTCCATCCCGGGGGCTGGAACAATACGATGATCCTTAGATCCCATGACCAACAAGTCGTGACCTGCTATCAGAGTTTGGGTTGCTACAGTCCTCGTGCGAACCGCTTGGGGCACGCCGGGGCTTTCTCCTTGTGAGACGCTGTCTGTGTCGCTGTAATAACCATTTTCTCTCGTGATGCAGAAATAGTCGTCGTGCGCGACGTCGTGTAGACCGCTGATTGCGATGTGGAATGGGTCGCAAGTTGCGATGTAGTAGGAGGACAAGGTTGTGAGGAATATACAGGCGGTGCTTCCATTTGCGAGGAGCCTGCAGGGGGCGTCGCCGGGCACGGTTAGATGCAGCGGTAGATTGTGACTGTGATGCGCTGGCAATGGTGACGTTACCTGCGTCAGGGACGGGGTCACGGACGATTGTGACATTAAGGGCATACCATCCCTTCATACCCCAGTGTCGGGTGTAGTTGACAATGTCTCCATTAACTAGGTCCCTCCCGGGGTGACCGATGGGCAGGTGGATTCTTCGTCCCTGCGACTGACAAAGACCCCTGGGTAGAGGCCCGGTTCTCTGATGAAGCCCCAGCCCTTCCGGAGCTGGAACTCTGTCACACACCCCTGCCGCCGCGGTTCCCTTCGAGTACCTTTCTCTCGACGGACACTTTCCTTGTCCGCGATCAGCTGCTCGTACTGCCGCTGCCGGTTCCGCTGCGCTTCCCGCTCTTCCTCCTGCCGGCGTCGCTGTTCCTCTTCACAACGCTGCCACTCACATTCCCACTGGGCGGTGTAGGCGACGTCATCCAGGCGCGCCATTTCATCCCAGTCGACGTCTGGCAATGATGGACAGGACCCCTCCGGTGTCCCTGCCGGGGATCGATCATCTGCTGCGGCCTCCTGGCCGGGCGGCGTTCCGGAACTGGCAGTACCTCCTCAACCTCCCTCGCTTCCACCGCTTCCTCGGTAGGTTCAGGGTCGGTCCTTTTGGGGGTAGCCTCCGGTTGCTCCTTAGCCTTGGGCAGCAGAAGTTTTGGTAACTCCAATCGTGGGGGGTCGTCGAAGGGAGAGATCACCACGTCCCACAGCCGCCGCTGCATCAGGGTACGCCGGCGTCTCTCTATCTCTTCTTCGCCAGGTTGTTGCAAAACCATCTTTTTCAATCTGGCATTCTCCTCTTTAATCTCCAGCAATGCTTGCTGCAGGTGCAGGACCACGGATGGTTCCGGTTCTAGTGGCAGCTTGGCTGGGGAACGGGGCCTGCCTTCCACCGCTTCCCTGCTCGGCTGCACACGTCCTGCTTCCATGATGTTCCAGAACCGTCTCTCTTCTTCTTTTAGAGCCGTCCGGACTCTTCCGTGGAGGCGGGGTTTGCGTCTCCTCCTCTTCGCAGGGAAGGTGAAGAGGAGGCGGACCTCCTTTGCTGTAGGGCAGGATCGCATATTGTAATAGCACTTTGAGAGGGCAGGCATTCTCTTCGCGCCACAGGGGGCACACGCCCACGAATCCACGCCCACCTTCTTCTCCAGCGCCTGAGGCGCGAATTTGGCGGCAAAATGGCGGATTTTAGCGCCAAAAATAGCAAACAGTCCTTTTCCACAAAAACACCTCCACAGGCACACAGGGCTCGCAATTTTGCGAGTTTCGCATCCTGTTCGTGACGCCAAGTTTTGTCTCGACCACGCACCACAATTGTGGGTTTCCAGAGCAATGGGGTACTCAGAGCCGAGCCCATGGAAGTCTATGGGGTTGTCACAGGTAGCGCTGGCTCGGTCTGTGGCCCTGGCGGTCAGGCGTATGATGGGGGGTATATTTACAGGGGATAGGTATATATATACAGTTCGTGACGCCACCTGTAGTTTCTGGTAATTTGTACCAGCGCTGCTGTAGATCTCTGAGGGGATGGTGAGGCAGCTAGATGTTGGGTCCCCTACAGGTGGGACTCTTCCCTCAGGTCGATAGTTATGGTGGGGTTGTGCAGGGATGCAATCAAATAACTCAGTCTCACACATAGAAGCTTCTTCCCATACCTTTTACTTGTCAGATGGTAAGACAGGTCCCAGGGAGGCTGATCCGATGGAGAATGTGCTTTGGGGTAGCAGCTGAACAAGTTAGGGGCCTCCTTTACTTCCACAATGGTAATGAGTCCAACCAGCATAAAGCGTAGTTCACTCCAATTTCTCCAGCTTCTCCAAGCTGTACTGCCCGGTCAGTTTTGTGGTCGGAGCCTTCCAGTGATGGAACTAGGTTCTTACTTTTGCTGATCAGGCTCAAAGTTCCTATTCCACCTGACCCCTGTTACGTACTGACACTCCAAGGGCTGCTTTCTGCTACCTAAGGTCCAGTAAGCCTCTGGTTTTTCTATCACTATGCCTGGAGCAATAGTGACACTTCGGTCCCCAGTGACCGGTGACAATGTGCAGGATAATCCAATCCTAATGCACTTCTAAGAATCCTTCCACTGTGCCCTTCGCCTTGTCCGCGCTTGTAGCATAAGCACTCCACACTTCCAAAGGTCATATAAATCAATCCTTACTTACTTCTTTCTTGGAGATTGCTGACAGAATCTCAGTATTCTTCTAGGCAGGAGCACGTCAACTGAACCTTACTGTCCTTGGGACAGGCGACTGAAGTATCTGCAACTAACTCTTCTTTCTCAAAAGATGTCTCCGTCTGTCTTCTAGTGGGGCACAGCTCTGACTAGGCTGAGGTGAACGGGCTCACCTGTACTAGCCTCCACTTTAAGAACTGTACACAGATGGGACGACTCACTCAGGAGCCACCCGGACTAGACTCCTCTTTCCGAGGACAGGAAACAGACTCTCTGACTCCAGACTAGACTGACTGGATCCTGACTGACTGAGCCTATAAATCCTGTGGGCGTGTCTAAGTGTGTGTTGGAGTGAATGTTTATTGAGCATTAAACTGCTACCTCTCCGCACATTCTCCAGGGTACTGCGTGTGCCTTCACACCAGGGCTACACATATACATGGAGACGCCAAGGAAAATCTCATGGCCTGGGATGACTAACGCACAGTTCCGTGTCCCACCAAGTGGGATTGGTCAAGGACTTGTTGCATGCTATTGTTATCGCTCGACATTTTCCTTTGTTCTGGGACTTATGGGCTAAAGCTGTTTGTGGCGCTTCCACGGCTGTGGGGCGTCGGGACATGGCATAGCTTGCCTAGCTAGCCAATGCTCCCACGCCGCCAGTCCACGACGACGTGAGGCATGGGTCCCAGATGGTAAGAGAATGTGAACCCACTGGACCACGGAGGGAGACCCGGGCCTGCCCGGACTAGGGAAGGGCAGCGACCGGGATCCGTGGCAGCTGAGCATGTGGGCAAGGTGGCGACCTGCAGGACTAGACAACACCGCACAACTTCAGGTAAGAAGAAACATAAAGTTTACTTAAAGAAACAAAGTAAATAAACATAACATAAGACCGGGCTCCCGATTCCGCACATCAGAGAAGGGTACACAACTCAGGATCACAGACGAGTGCTGGAGGACATCACGGGTAGATGCAGTCCAGGGTTATCTGGCACAGGCATACTTGGACGGCCTCTCTCTCAGGCCTTAGGCGTAGCACAGGCTCAGCAGGAGAACATCAGACACCGACCTCAGACAGACTTCAGACGATGGCGGGGTCATCACGGGTTGATGAAGTCCAGAATCATCTGGCACGGGCATACTAGTATGGCCACACTCTCAGGCCTCGGGCGTAGCACAGGCTCAGCAGGAGAACATCAGACACCGGCCCAGGACGAACGTCAGACGATGGCGGGGTCATCACGGGTTGATGAAGTCCAGGGTCATCTGGCACGGGCATACTAGGACGGCCTCTCTCTCAGGCCTCAGGCGTAGCACAGGCTCAGCAGGAGAACATCAGACACCGACCCAGGACAGACGTCATCACAGGGTAGACCAAGGAGGAACCGGCAGGACAGGCAGGTTGTCACGGCAAGTGACCAGGCAGTCTCTGGGACAGGCAGGTTGTCACGGCTAGTGACCAGGGCAATCTCTGGGACAGGCAGGTTGTCACGGCAAGTGACCAGGCAGGCAGGTTGTCACGGCAAGTGACCAGGGCAGGCAGGTTGTCACGGCAAGTGACCAGGCAGGCAGGTTGTCACGGCAAGTGACCAGGCAGGCAGGTTGTCACGGCAAGTGACCAGGGCAGGCAGGTTGTCACGGCAAGTGACCAGGGCAGGCAGGTTGTCACGGCAAGTGACCAGGCAGGCAGGTTGTCACGGCAAGTGACCAGGCAGTCTCTGGGACAGGCAGGTTGTCACGGAAAGTGACCAGGACAGTCTCTGGGACAGGCAGGTTGTCACGGCAAGTGACCAGGCAGTCTCTGGGACAGGCAGGTTGTCACGGCAAGTGACCAGGCAGTCTCTGGGACAGGCAGGTTGTCACAGTAAGTGACCAGGCAGTCTCTAGACAGGCAGCTTGTCACGGTAAGTGACCAGGCAGGCTCTAGACAGGCAGGTATATACGACCTGATATGGTGGAGCCTCCAGGTAGGCTGCAGTCGGATGGCAGATGATCGCTCCCAGGTGAGCAGGCAAGAGCCGGGGATCTCTGCAGATGATGTCCGAACTTCCGGATGGAACTGCAGTCGGATGGCAGATGATCGCTCCCAGGTGAGCAGGCAAGAGCCGGGGATCTCTGCAGATGATGTCCGAACTTCCGGATGGAGCTGCAGTCGGATGGCAGACAGGCAAGCCGACAGGTAACAGGCAGGAAACTGGAATCAGGAGCTGATGGCTGAAACAGAGTTAGACTGCACAAGAACAACAGGGACAGGGATTGGATCTCAGGGAGTCAGGAACACGGACAGGAACATGGATTGGATCTCAGGGAGTCAGGAACACGGATTGGGTCTCAGGGAGTCAGGAACACGGACAGGAACATGGATTGGATCACAGGAACACGGACTGGAACACAGGCCTCGGACTCCGGACATCTGGCAATGATCGGCAGGATCCGGACATCAGGCAGGAAGGATAGGATCCGGACATCTGGAAGTGGTCGTCGGACATCGGACATCAGGCCATGGTCATCAGGCATAGGATCCGGACATCTGGCAGCGACCTGAAAAGGAACCCCAGCGGTCTGGTGCAAGCGCCGCCAGGCTCAACGGGAGCTGGCCGGGGATTGCACAGAGGCTGAGCACAGAGTAACAGAAACTCAGCACACACCGGACTCCTCCTTCCAAGATGAACTCAGGTTATATAGCAAGGATTCACAGTCACTGGCACAGGGTTCTGGACACAGCAGGATTTCAGGAACATAACACAAAGGACACAGTTCAGACAGTCAGGTACAGGATGCGATCCAAGATCAGGGGTTCAGGTAATTAGACACAGCAGGAACAGGCCTGGATATACAGCCTCCAGGAACGGCGATCTGGGTAATCAGCCCCCAGCATAGGCGGAAACACAAGACACAATTCAGACATTCAGGTACCGGGTTTGATCCAGGATCAGGGAACAAGACACAGCAGGAACAGGGAATCAGCTCTCCAGAGCTGATCAACTTCAGAGCAGGAGCTGAACACACAACCACATACGGCTAGGTTCAGGGATTCAATGTGGATTCAATGTGAAGCTCTGGCAACGCCCACTAGGGCTGGGGAACTTTATATATGAGCTGCTTCACAGCGATAGGCTGGAGCAGTAACTCTAGTAAACACCCAATCCACTAAAAGCAGGACAGGTGTGGGCCGCGCCCCCTATGCAGAGCCAGACAGCACAACACAGAGGGAACCCAACAATGGCTGCTGCCAACCACGCAGTAAGTCATGCACCACTGCAGAGGACTTTTCAAGCTACGGACGGCTTTCACAGCAAGTCAGGAACCGCACATGCGGGCGGTCATGCAAAGCAGCGGAGCCACTCACGCAAGTACGGGTACGCAGCAGAGCCGGGAACTGAGCAGCATCCATATAGGTAACAGACAACAGTATCCCAGCTGGTTAGGGGGAAAGGAGCAAAAGGGTTAATGCAAAAAACATGCAAAGTAACGCTGGAAAACAAAGTACAGACAATACCAGCGTTACAGTATCCCCCTCCTCAGGCCCCCTCTTCTGAAGACCCAAGTAAAAAAAAAATTCCCCAGAAAAATTCACTTGGGTTTGGCGGTAAGTCCCATAGTTCACAATATGGCAGCAGAGTTAATAGCTCGAAAAGTCCGAACCGCTGACCAAGCGGGGAATCGAGCCATCTAGTCCACCTACCCTGTGGGGACCAAGTAGACTAGTTCACACATCAGGTGGAGCTTGGAGAAAGTCCTGCAGACCGCACATGCTCAGCGGAGTCCATGGCCAGAGCTTACTGAGGCGCTTCCCACGGCTGTGGGGCGTCGGGACATGGCATAGCTTGCCTAGCTAGCCAATGCTCCCACGCCGCCAGTCCACGACGACGTGAGGCATGGGTCCCAGATGGTAAGAGAATGTGAACCCACTGGACCACGGAGGGAGACCCGGGCCTGCCCGGACTAGGGAAGGGCAGCGACCGGGATCCGTGGCAGCTGAGCATGTGGGCAAGGTGGCGACCTGCAGGACTAGACAACACCGCACAACTTCAGGTAAGAAGAAACATAAAGTTTACTTAAAGAAACAAAGTAAATAAACATAACATAAGACCGGGCTCCCGATTCCGCACATCAGAGAAGGGTACACAACTCAGGATCACAGACGAGTGCTGGAGGACATCACGGGTAGATGCAGTCCAGGGTTATCTGGCACAGGCATACTTGGACGGCCTCTCTCTCAGGCCTTAGGCGTAGCACAGGCTCAGCAGGAGAACATCAGACACCGACCTCAGACAGACTTCAGACGATGGCGGGGTCATCACGGGTTGATGAAGTCCAGAATCATCTGGCACGGGCATACTAGTATGGCCACACTCTCAGGCCTCGGGCGTAGCACAGGCTCAGCAGGAGAACATCAGACACCGGCCCAGGACGAACGTCAGACGATGGCGGGGTCATCACGGGTTGATGAAGTCCAGGGTCATCTGGCACGGGCATACTAGGACGGCCTCTCTCTCAGGCCTCAGGCGTAGCACAGGCTCAGCAGGAGAACATCAGACACCGACCCAGGACAGACGTCATCACAGGGTAGACCAAGGAGGAACCGGCAGGACAGGCAGGTTGTCACGGCAAGTGACCAGGCAGTCTCTGGGACAGGCAGGTTGTCACGGCTAGTGACCAGGGCAATCTCTGGGACAGGCAGGTTGTCACGGCAAGTGACCAGGCAGGCAGGTTGTCACGGCAAGTGACCAAGGCAGGCAGGTTGTCACGGCAAGTGACCAGGCAGGCAGGTTGTCACGGCAAGTGACCAGGCAGGCAGGTTGTCACGGCAAGTGACCAGGGCAGGCAGGTTGTCACGGCAAGTGACCAGGGCAGGCAGGTTGTCACGGCAAGTGACCAGGCAGGCAGGTTGTCACGGCAAGTGACCAGGCAGGCAGGTTGTCACGGCAAGTGACCAGGCAGTCTCTGGGACAGGCAGGTTGTCACGGAAAGTGACCAGGACAGTCTCTGGGACAGGCAGGTTGTCACGGCAAGTGACCAGGCAGTCTCTGGGACAGGCAGGTTGTCACGGCAAGTGACCAGGCAGTCTCTGGGACAGGCAGGTTGTCACAGTAAGTGACCAGGCAGTCTCTAGACAGGCAGCTTGTCACGGTAAGTGACCAGGCAGGCTCTAGACAGGCAGGTATATACGACCTGATATGGTGGAGCCTCCAGGTAGGCTGCAGTCGGATGGCAGATGATCGCTCCCAGGTGAGCAGGCAAGAGCCGGGGATCTCTGCAGATGATGTCCGAACTTCCGGATGGAACTGCAGTCGGATGGCAGATGATCGCTCCCAGGTGAGCAGGCAAGAGCCGGGGATCTCTGCAGATGATGTCCGAACTTCCGGATGGAGCTGCAGTCGGATGGCAGACAGGCAAGCCGACAGGTAACAGGCAGGAAACTGGAATCAGGAGCTGATGGCTGAAACAGAGTTAGACTGCACAAGAACAACAGGGACAGGGATTGGATCTCAGGGAGTCAGGAACACGGACAGGAACATGGATTGGATCTCAGGGAGTCAGGAACACGGATTGGGTCTCAGGGAGTCAGGAACACGGACAGGAACATGGATTCGATCACAGGAACACGGACTGGAACACAGGCCTCGGACTCCGGACATCTGGCAATGATCGGCAGGATCCGGACATCAGGCAGGAAGGATAGGATCGGAATGGTCGTCGGACATCGGACATCAGGCCATGGTCATCAGGCATAGGATCCGGACATCTGGCAGCGACCTGAAAAGGAACCCCAGCGGTCTGGTGCAAGCGCCGCCAGGCTCAACGGGAGCTGGCCGGGGATTGCACAGAGGCTGAGCACAGAGTAACAGAAACTCAGCACACACCGGACTCCTCCTTCCAAGATGAACTCAGGTTATATAGCAAGGATTCACAGTCACTGGCACAGGGTTCTGGACACAGCAGGATTTCAGGAACATAACACAAAGGACACAGTTCAGACAGTCAGGTACAGGATGCGATCCAAGATCAGGGGTTCAGGTAATTAGACACAGCAGGAACAGGCCTGGATATACAGCCTCCAGGAACGGCGATCTGGGTAATCAGCCCCCAGCATAGGCGGAAACACAAGACACAATTCAGACATTCAGGTACCGGGTTTGATCCAGGATCAGGGAACAAGACACAGCAGGAACAGGGAATCAGCTCTCCAGAGCTGATCAACTTCAGAGCAGGAGCTGAACACACAACCACATACGGCTAGGTTCAGGGATTCAATGTGGATTCAATGTGAAGCTCTGGCAACGCCCACTAGGGCTGGGGAACTTTATATATGAGCTGCTTCACAGCGATAGGCTGGAGCAGTAACTCTAGTAAACACCCAATCCACATAAAAGCAGGACAGGTGTGGGCCGCGCCCCCTATGCAGAGCCAGACAGCACAACACAGAGGGAACCCAACAATGGCTGCTGCCAACCACGCAGTAAGTCATGCACCACTGCAGAGGACTTTTCAAGCTACGGACGGCTTTCACAGCAAGTCAGGAACCGCACATGCGGGCGGTCATGCAAAGCAGCGGAGCCACTCACGCAAGTACGGGTACGCAGCAGAGCCGGGAACTGAGCAGCATCCATATAGGTAACAGACAACAGTATCCCAGCTGGTTAGGGGGAAAGGAGCAAAAGGGTTAATGCAAAAAACATGCAAAGTAACGCTGGAAAACAAAGTACAGACAATACCAGCGTTACACTGTTGATCCCAGTAATCTGGTACGCCGCCAGTAGTCAGCTATGGTAACAAAGCCACATAATGTAAATGGGGAATTTCTGTTCATTGTACTGGCTAAAAAGGAGGATGAGGACGCAGGGGTGTAGATAAACTGGAAAATACACTCATACCCATACGGATGCCAGCAAGTGTGAATCCCTACAATTGATACATGTGATATACTGTAGTATAGATGTATGATGGCACATGTGATATAATGTAGATACAGCGAGTGAAATAAGTATTGAACACCTCTCCAATTTTTTAAGTAAATAGTTTCTAAAGCTGTTATTGACATGATAGTCTCACCAGATGTCAGTAACAACTAGTGATGAGCGAGTATGCTCGTTGCTTGGGTTTTCCCGAGCATGCTCGGGTGTTCTGAGTATTTGGAAGTGCTCAGACATTTAGTTTCTGTCGCCGCAGCTGCATGATTTGTGGCTGCTAGACAGCCTGAATATATTTGGGGATTTCCTAACACACAGGCATTCCTCACATGTATTCAGGCTGTCTAGCAGCCGCAAATCATGCAGCTGAGGCGACACAAACTAAATCTCTGAGAACTCCCAAATACTCGGAGAACACCCAAGCGTGCTCGGGAAAACCCGAGCAACAAGTATACTCTCTCATTACTAGTAACAACCCATCCAATCCACACAGGCAAAGAAATCAAACCATAGATGTCCATAAATTAATAATGAGGAATGACACAGGAAAAAAGTATTACACACGATTACTGAAATTCTGAAATTAATTTAATATTTTATAAAAATGCCTTTGTTGGTGATGAAGCTTCAAGACGCCTCCTGTATGGAGAAACTATTCGCAGGCATTGCTCAGGTGTGATTTTGGCCCATTCTTCCACACAAACACTCTTCATATCCTGAAGTTCCCATGGGCTCCTTTTATGAACTATGAGCTTTAGTTCCTTCCATAAATTTTCTCTTGGATTCAGGTCAGGTGATTGGCTCGGCCACTCTAGTAGCTTTATTTTCTTTTTCTGAAACCAATTAAGTTTCATTGACTACGTTTTTGGGATCATTTTCTTGCTGAAATGTCCACCTTCGTTTCATCTCCATCATCCTGATAGATGGCAGCAGATTTTTATCACGAATGTCTCTGTACATTTGTCCATTCATCCTTCCTTCAGTCATATGAAGTTTGCCAGTGTCGTATGCTGAAAAACAGCCCCACAGCATGATGTTCCGACCTCAAAACTTCACTGTTGGTATGGTGTTTTCAGCTGATATATAGTGCCTTTTGGCCTCCAAACATGGTGTGTATTATGGCATCTAAAGAGTTCAACATTGGTGTCATCTGACCAGACGATATTCTTCAGTATTTCACAGGCTTGTATAAATGTTATTGAGGAAACTTTAAACGCGCTTGAACATGTGTTTTCTTCAGCAGTGGAGGCTTATGTGGTGAGCATGCAAACAGGACATGGAGGTTGATGCCATAACTTATAGTTTTCTTTGAAATAATTATACCTGTTGATTCCATGCCTTTCTGCAGCTCTCTACAGGTGGTTCTTGGCTCCTGGACAGCTCTTCTGATAAGTCTGTTCACTTCTCTGTCTGAAATCTTGTGGAGATCCCTTGGTCGTCTTCAGTTTATGGTGAAATTATGTTCTTTCCACTTCCGGATTATGGCCCCAACAGTGCTCACTGGAACTTTCAGTAATTTAGAAATTCTTCTGTACCCAATGCCATCAGTATGTTTTGCAACAATAAGGTTATGAATGTCTTGAGACAGCTCACTGGTTTTGCTCATCATGAGATGTTTCTTCATTGGCACCTTGGTAACGAGACACCTTTTTAACAGCCATCAGTTGAACAAGCTGATATTATTTGTCACTAATGGCCCCGTCTCACATAGTGACGCACCAGCGATCCCGACAATGATATGAACTTGTCAGAATCGCTGGTGTGTCGCTACATGATCGCTGCTGAGCTGCCAAACAGGCAGCTCAGGCAGCGATCAGGACAGCGACACTGCGGGTAACGTCGCTTAGTTACCCGCAGTTTACGTTGGATACCAGCCCGCTGATGCAGGGAGCTGGTAACCTGGAAACCCGATGTGTACCTTGGTTACCAGCTGATCACTGGTCTCCTGCCTGCCACATGCAGCGATGCGTGCTGGCCAGCGGGAGACCAGCGATCAAAAAAAAGTCCAGGCATTTCTGACACGACCAGCGATTCACAGCAGGGGCCTGATCGCTGGTACGTGTCAGACATAGCGAGATCGCTGCTGAGATCGCTGTTGCGTCACAAAACTTGTGACTCAGCAGCGATCTCGCTATGTGAGACGGGCCCTAAGTGGCAGGATTGCTTTCTAATTACTGATAGATTTCAGCGTGTGTCAGAACATTCCATGGCTGGTTGCATCTCTCTTTCTTCTTGTGTTCAATACTTTTTCCTTGTGTCATTACTCATTATTACACATAATTTATGGACATCTATGGTTATTTCTTTTCCTGTGTGGATTGGATGGGTTATTACAGACATCTGGTGAGAATTTCATGTCAATGGCACCATGATGATACATGAGAGACAATGTAGAAATATGATGGATACATGTGATATAATGTAGATATTTAATGGTTACATATCGCGATTGCTACATTATGGGAGCATCATTGTTGGCATTTGCCAGGATACACAGCCGTCTGGTTTCCGCTCTTCCTTCATGTACTTAATCTTTTGTTTTCTGCACATTGCAGTTGATATTTAATTTGATATTTTACTTTGTTTCTTGGATACTCACTCTCTGACATTTCATTATTAAACAAAAGATGCAAGGAAAGAGAAATTTATGATACAAATACATTGCTTGCTACTTTCTCAGAATTCCACTGAAGCTTCGGACTCCAGAACTTTAAAGTTGTCTTTCTTGTTAAGGAGATAAAATTGCAAAGTGTTCATAAACAACTTTGCAATTTACCTTTTATTAAAAAATCCTCGCTGGTCTCAAGAATAAAGAGATTTTTTAATACTATTGTGTACAGCTCGCTGCCTATGTTACCAGACACCTCTGAAGATTTTCAGGGTTGCCGGATTCCTGACAAGGAACGCAGCGCTTACAGGTACAGATGAGCAAATTTGTTCGGATTTGGTTCTGAATACGATCGGAATCGAATATTGTTTTTGCAATATTCGTCGAACAAAGCCGAACGCCATTAGAGTCAATGGGAGTAGAAATTACCAAATATGTTGGGTACTGAACATAAAACAAACATTTAGCACGAATAGTGTTCGAATGTAGCACAAATATGTCAAAATCAGATTCGGGGCCAAAATCCGGACAAATTCTCTCTTCTCTTCTTACAGGCTCTCTGTTTTAGATCTTCTGCAGGTCAGATGGCTGGATCCAGCCGCTTCAGGACCTCTGCAGTTCTCTAATGTTGCACAGGTAAAGCTGTCTCTGCTAGCTGCATGGAAAGCTTACAGCCCGGGCCAACGCACAACAAATAAAAACACTTATGCTTTTTTTTTTAAATCAATGGATTTCCCACTCCTCAGTGAAGTCTATGGGTAAAATCTACAAATATAAGGCATATTACCCACAAGAGAAACTGACGTGCTGTGGATTTCAAAATTGCACCAAAGGTCAGTTTCAACAGTGTGAAAAATAGCACAGTATGCATTAGATTTCCATAAATCATCAGAAAACGACCAATTGGGCAGAAGGAGGAGGAGGTGAGCTGTGACATCACCTATTGTGAATGGTGGATCTATGTTATCTCCTGTATATAGAGGTGTTATCAGTCATTGTACAGGAGGAGGAGGTGAGCTGTGACATCACCTATTGTGAATGGTGGATCTTGTGTTATCTACTGTATATAGAGGTGTTATCAGTCATTGTACAGGAGGAGGTGAGCTGTGACATCACCTATTGTGAATGGTGGATCTATGTTATCTCCTGTATATAGAGGTGTTATCAGTCATTGTACAGGAGGAGGAGGTGAGCTGTGACATCACCTATTGTGAATGGTGGATCTTGTGTTATCTACTGTATATAGAGGTGTTATCAGTCATTGTACAGGAGGAGGAGGTGAGCTGTGACATCACCTATTGTGAATGGTGGATCCTGTGTTATCTACTGTATATAGAGGTGTTATCAGTCATTGTACAGGAGGAGGAGGTGAGCTGTGATATCATCTATTGTGAATGGTGATCCTGTGTTATCTACTGTATATAGAGGTGTTATCAGTCATTGTACAGGAGGAGGAGGTGAGCTGTGATATCACCTATTGTGAATGGTGGATCCTGTGTTATCTACTGTATATAGAGGTGTTATCAGTCATTGTACAGGAGGAGGAGGTGAGCTGTGACATCACCTATTGTGACTGGTGGATCCTGTGTTATCTACTGTATATAGAGGTGTTATCAGTCATTGTACAGGAGGAGGTGAGCTGTGACATCACCTATTGTGAATGGTGGATCTATGTTATCTCCCGTATATAGAGGTGTTATCAGTCATTGTACAGGAGGAGGAGTGAGCTGTGACATCACCTATTGTGAATGGTGGATCCTTGTTATCTACTGTATATAGAGGTGTTATCAGTCATTGTACAGGAGGAGGAGGTGAGCTGTGACATCACCTATTGTGAATGGTGGATCCTGTGTTATCTACTGTATATAGAGGTGTTATCAGTCATTGTACAGGAGGAGGTGAGCTGTGACATCACCTATTGTGAATGGTGGATCTATGTTTCTCCGTATATAGAGGTGTTATCAGTCATTGTACAGGAGGAGGAGGTGAGCTGTGACATCACCTATTGTGAATGGTGGATCCTGTGTTATCTACTGTATATAGAGGCGTTATCAGTCATTGTACAGGAGGAGGAGGTGAGCTGTGACATCACCTATTGTGAATGGTGGATCCTGTGTTATCTACTGTATATAGAGGTGTTATCAGTCATTGTACAGGAGGAGGAGGTGAGCTGTGACATCACCTATTGTGAATGGTGGATCCTGTGTTATCTACTGTATATAGAGGTGTTATCAGTCATTGTACAGGAGGAGGAGGTGAGCTGTGACATCACCTATTGTGAATGGTGGATCCTGTGTTATCTACTGTATATAGAGGACTATCAGTCATTGTACAGGAGGAGAGGTGAGATGTGACATCACCTATTGTGAATGTGGATCCTGTGTTATCTACTGTATATAGAGGTGTTATCAGTCATTGTAAGGAGGAGGAGGTGAGCTGTGACATCACCTATTGTGAATGGTGGATCCTGTGTTATCTACTGTATATAGAGGTGTTATCAGTCATTGTACAGGAGGAGGTGAGCTGTGACATCACCTAATGTGAATGGTGGATCCTGTGTTATCTACTGTATATAGAGGTGTTATCAGTCATTGTACAGGAGGAGGAGGTGAACTGTGATATCACCTATTGTGAATGGTGGATCCTGTGTTATCTACTGTATATAGAGGTGTTATCAGTCATTGTACAGGAGGAGGAGGTGAACTGTGATATCACCTATTGTGAATGGTGGATCCTGTGTTATCTACTGTATATAGAGGTGTTATCAGTCATTGTACAGGAGGAGGAGGTGAACTGTGATATCACCTATTGTGAATGGTGGATCCTGTGTTATCTACTGTATATAGAGGTGTTATCAGTCATTGTACAGGAGGAGGAGGTGAACTGTGATATCACCTATTGTGAATGGTGGATCCTGTGTTATCTACTGTATATAGAGGTGTTATCAGTCATTGTACAGGAGAGGAGGTGAGATGTGACATTACCTATGTGAATGGTGGATCCTGTGTTATCTACTGTATATAGAGGTGTTATCAGTCATTGTACAGGAGGAGGAGGTGAGCTGTGACATCACCTATTGTGAATGGTGGATCCTGTGTTATCTACTGTATATAGAGGTGTTATCAGTCATTGTACAGGAGGAGGAGGTGAGCTGTGATATCACCTATTGTGAATGGTGGATCCTGTATTATCTACTGTATATAGAGGAGCTATCAGTCATTGTACAGGAGGTGGAGGTGAGCTGTGACATCACCTATTTGAATGGTGGATTCTGTGTTATCTACTGTATATAGAGGTGTTATCAGTCATTGTACAGGAGAAGGAGGTGAGCTGTGACATCACCTATTGTGAATGGTGGATCCTGTGTTATCTACTGTATATAGAGGTGTTATCAGTCATTGTACAGGAGGGAGGTGAGCTGTGATATCACCTATTGTGAATGGTGGATCCTGTATTATCTACTGTATATAGAGGAGCTATCAGTCATTGTACAGGAGGTGGAGGTGAGCTGTGACATCACCTATTGTGAATGGTGGATCCTTTGTCATCTACTGTATATAGAGGTGTTATCAGTCATTGTACAGGAGAGGAGGTGAGCTGTGACATCACCTATTGTGAATGGTGGATCCTTTGTCATCTACTGTATTATAGAGGTGTTATCAGTCATTGTACAGGAGGAGGAGGTGAGCTGTAACATCACCTATTGTGAATGGTGGATCCTGTTTATCTGCTGTATATAGAGGTGTTATCAGTCATTGTACAGAGGAGGAGGAGGAGGTGAGCTGTGACATCACCTATTGTGAATGGTGGATCCTGTGTTATCTACTGTATATAGAGGTGTTATCAGTCATTGTACAGGAGGAGGAGGTGAGCTGTGATATCACCTATTGTGATTGGTGGATCCTGTGTTATCTACTGTATATAGAGGTGTTATCAGTCATTGTACAGGAGGAGGAGGAGGTGAGCTGTGACATCACCTATTGTGAATGGTGGATCCTGTGTTATCTGCTGTATATAGAGGTGTTATCAGTCATTGTACAGGAGGAGGAGGAGGAGGTGAGCTGTGACATCACCTATTGTGAATGGCTGATCCTGTGTTATCTACTGTATATAGAGGTGTTATCAGTCATTGTACAGGAGGAGGAGGTGAGCTGTGACATCACCTATTGTGAATGGTGGATCCTGTGTTATCTACTGTATATAGAGGTGTTATCAGTCATTATACAGGAGAAGGAGGTGAGCTGTGACATCACCTATTGTGAATGGTGGATCCTGTGTTATCTACTGTATATAGAGGTGTTATCAGTCATTGTACAGGAGGAGGAGGTGAGCTGTGACATCACCTATTGTGAATGGTGGATCCTGTGGGATCTCCTGTATATAGAGGTGTTATCAGTCATTGTAATCCTGCCTCTGATGATAACGTGCCTGCTAATAAGTTTTCCTTAAAGGACATGATGTATAAATCTAAAATAGAACCAGTGGCCAGTGTGAATATTGCAAGATTACTAATTTTGTTTTCAAATAAAGATTGACTTTTTTAAATGCATAAAACGCAAAAAAAAAACCTAGCTTTAGAAGGAGGGAAACAAAAAACGGACACATATAAAGAGGGTTATTTTCCAGCTACTTCAACTTAAAAATGAGGCAAAAAATATAATAAAAGAAATTGAGTTACAAATGAGCGAATCTGTACAAATTCAAATTCGCCAGCTCTGACAAATTTTCCCAAAAATTGTAATTGTGGCGAATAAATTCACTGTGAATCTCAATACGACAAAGCCTCTAATTACCTGCACAAGACGAGTCTAGTAATCGGAGGTCAGCTGGTAATGTACTGAACCTACTCATTGTAGTACTGTTCTAGTGTATGGGTATAGCAAATTGGTTCACAGGAAGATACACTATACATAAAACATTACTTTTATTAATTTAAAAAGAATATTTTTGTAATTAAAAACTAATTACTAAATACGAATTGGACCAATCGATGGTAGTGGAGTAATACTAAATATCAATCCGTTTCAGCAGAAGTGGTAATGGAGTTAGATTCAGATGAGAAAGTTACCCTATCTAAAGAGACCTCTACCTTACCGAGGAGGTTGGCACCTTAAAAAGCGTAAACGGAGCCCCCACTCAACGAAAGCTAGCCATAATAGACCCTATTTTGTCCTAAAAAGAACAATTGAAAAAGAAACAGGCTTCAGCGATTGACACAAAAATATGTAGGTATAGGCCTCACACTACCAAAGTAACGGGCTGGGTGGTGGAACCACTGTGCTGAGGTCCAAGGAAAGCCTGGAGGGGCGTAACTAGGAGCCTCACCAAATCCAACCTCGGATACATGGCGGCGGAAGCTACCATGATCCGAGGAGAGACAAATGAGATGGAAACAGGTGATACACCAGTACTGACCTTGGGTACATGGCAGCTGGCCCCCTAGAAATGAGTAGCAGTGATGGCCCAGAGGAAGGTAAGGTAGATGCAGGCAGGCACTGTAGGAACACGGGAACCACGGATTCAGACTGGACCAGCTGATGTACAGGAGGGCACTGGCAGGTGGGTACAGGACCGGTAAGTGAATGGAAGGGCACTGGTAGGTGCGTGCGGGACCTGCTGATGTACAGAAGGGCACTGGCAGGTGTGGACTGAAGCAGTTGATGTGCAGGTGCGTACAGGACCAGCTGGTGAACAGAAGAGCATTGGCAGATGCATGCGGGACCTACTGATGTGCATAAGGGCACTGGCAGGTGCGGACTGAAGCAATTGATATGCAGATGTGCACTGGCAGGTGCGTACAGGACAAGCTGGTGAACAGAAGAGCACTGGCAGATGCATGCGGGACCTACTGATGTGCAGAAGGGCACTGGCAGGTGCGGACTAAAGCAATTGATATGCAGATGTGCACTGGCAGGTGCGTACAGGACAGGCTGGTGAACAGAAGAGCACTGGCAGATGCATGCGGGACCTGCTGATGTACAGAAGGGCATTGGCAGGTGTGGACAGGACCGGCTGGTGAACAGAAGAGCAGTGGCAGGTGGGTGCGGGGACCTGTTGATGTACAGAAAGGCTCTGGCAGGTGCGGACTGGACCTGCTGGTGAACAGATGAGCACTGGCAGATGGGTGTGGGACCAGCTGATGTACAGATGCGCAATGGCAGGTTCATGTAGGACCAGCTGGTGAACAGATGAGCACTGGCAGGTGCGTGCAGGATCAGTTGATGTACAGAATAGCACTGGCAGGTGCGGACTGGACTAGCTGATGTACACACAGGCTGGCACGGCTGATAGGCAGGTGGACACAGCTGACAGACAGGCAGATATACAGGGATACGTGCACTGAGACCTGAGAACTAACAAGAGTGTTTAGGAACAAACTTACTACGTGGCACAGGCACCTCCCTTCCAGTGGAGGTGCCTTAAATAATGAATGTTTCCCGGCCATTAGCTGGGGACAGTTTAGGAAGGTGCTAAATGTCCCTTTAAGAGAATGGGACTGCACGCGCTCTAAGCAAAGTGCCCTGGAATCTGTGTGCAACACGGGTATCAGCAACCAAAGCCGGAAGTATGGAATGGAGGCCGTGGTTGTGAGTAAGTCAGCATCTCTGCCGGATAAGATGGGCAGAAGGCAGAGACGCTGGTGTAACAACCAACATCAGCCATCAATCTACCATAACGTAGCACACTATCATAGGCAGACACTGCAGCATAGAGGTGGAGCAGGTTATCTACGCATACAAAGTGAAGAAGAGTGAAATCATGGGCTTGAAAGTATCCCATTAAAAACAATGTAATCCTCGATTTATTGTGTCACATTCAATTATATTGAAAGACCGTTCCCCAGTTACACATAGTATGCTATACTCGAAATGTTTCACCTACATAGCTTCATCAGGAGTACATGCTAAAAGTAATAGTGGATACTTAACTTTAAGATGTGAGCAGGAGTGCTCCTATGCAGTGATAAGGTGCTCCAATGCATATACGGACAAGTTGTCCACAGGGTTGCTACAGATCAGGGTAGCATTACATGGCATGCACAGGGATGATGCCCATCAGACAGCATGAAAGGAATTAAGGAAACTTAGCTATAAATAGTTTAAAGGAGGAAAAATTCCAGCATCCAGTTTTTTATCTAAAAACAAAAAACATTTTATTGTAAACAATATAAAAAAAATCACAATTCCACGATCCAACTATTTACAATCAAGCGTGTTTCGGACCACCGTAGTTAGTCATTGGATGCAACTTTTTTAATAAGGTTTACAATAAAGTGTTTTTTATGAAGAACTAGATGTTGGAAGTTTTCCTCCTTTCTTTTCAACTTTGAGACGATGCAAATTTCCTCTATCGATGGGTGAGCTGACGTTTCTTCTCTTTTAGATTTATAAATAGTTTAAAGGTTGGAAGCGACAACATATTGAGACGCCTGGTGCAGTCGTTGTACCGCGGATGTGTCAAAGAAAACACTGTTCTATCTTAATGTTATGAACCGACGGCCCAGAAGTCGCCGTGGAACTCGTCTGTGTTTCATCCAGATTGCTCATGCGCAAATGAAAGCCAGCCTATCGCTGCATTGAGAGGCACAATGTCCCTGCAGAGTGGAGCACAGGGGTCCCCAAGGTCATCAACACAAAGAAGTGTTTGAAACATGGTAAAGTATAAGATGTAATGCCAGAGTGGAAAAAAGGAACATGATGTCTAATATTCAAAAATAGCGACTGGGCCACAGACTTAGTCCAGACTTAGTGCCATAAATAGCACCACCAATAAGAATTGGGAAATAGAGGCTAATATATGCCTAAGCATGTTACATCAATTTTAGTACACGCGATACAAAAACACTAAAGATGCATTGTCCCCTATTAAATAGAATAGGGGCATAAGACGTTAAGCTGCCAAAAGCACTCTGGGTCAATGGGATATTTACGGGACTTATCTCAGATACGACCGGCATTAAACAGTGGGTTGAGCTTTATAGGGACCGGTAAGGGTTGAGGAATAAAGGGAATATTGCGACATTACTATCATAAGAAATAGCCGAATTGGAGTTGGTCATTAAGACCCATTGGTTTAACACTATTCATTCTGTATATCTATTTTGCTTCTTTTTGTAGGATTTTCCGGTTCCAGTTAACCTGCCTAGGTGATGGTGTAACGACTTCAAGGATGCTAAACCCAAAACAATCCAAACTACCCCCCATGAGCTTCCGTAACATATTCGGAGACTGGGGTATCACGTGCATTAATGATAACACCAACATGATTTCATGCTCTTAGAATAGCCCAATGTCTTTTTAGGATGCTTCTGTACTCTCCTCACTGAAGATGATAATGTCTTCCCACCAGCCCAGCAACATGTTTGCATATGTGGGGCTCATGGGATCCCCATTGCTGTGCCCATGAGCTGGTGGTAAAACTTGCCATCAAAAGAGAAATAATTGTGGTTCCAGTAGATCCTAAACAAAGGTGAATCATGTGTGTTCCTTTTGAATTAAATTAGTAATCCACTGCCCTACTGCCAGCCTCGTGAGGGATATTACTGTAAAGCGCCTTGACATCTATTGATGCCAGCAGTGTACCTTCACCAATAACAATATCTTCCAGTTTAAGAAGAAGTTCAGATGTATTTGGGAGGGGAAAGAGATGATGAATGGTTTTAAGATTATAAGACGCACCCACCATTTCCACCCAATTTGGGGGAAAAAAGTGCTTGTTACAATCTGAAAAATATGGTACGGTAGTTTTAAATCCATAACTTTCAACAAGAGTCCCTCCAGCTCCTGTGAAAAAGGAATAGTCGGGTTCCTCCACAGTAGCATATAAGTAAGCATATCCTCCAGGATGTCAAGACACATCTTTTTATATGTAGTATGGTCCAGTGTGAGTTGGTGAGGCTTTGAATATTAGGTCCTTATTCTGGGCAAGGTTGTCTAGGGCCCTCCTTTCATTAATAAATGGATTTCATATATGGCTGTTAGTAGTCTGACCCACTCTTTTGAGCTCACCTGTAACCAATTTGGTGAAAATATCAATACTGGTGATCTCCATGACGTAGGGAGGCATCCTCCTATTATTAGGCTTGAGACCAGTGAAGGGTCCTTGTCTTGGTTGTCTAGTGTTTTCCTTTGACAAATCAGCTAGAATCCTAATACAGGGGAGATCCTCCTCAGATATATCCAAGGATGCACATTATGCTTGATCATGCGTTTTGAAAAATGTTCTCCATTTTAATTTCTGTAAGAAGAGATTAATGTCCTTGACCCCTCCAAATTCATCAACATAGAGCAGACTCCTCTATAGGGGATAATAAATAGGGTCAGAGATTTATAATCCTGTTCTCATTTTGGGTGATCATTTTTGTACCTGGTGTGGGTCCCCTATTCTCTCTCTCAGTTGATAAAGACCAATATTCATTCTTCTCTCTAAAAAAAAAACAAAGACGAAGGCAAGGGCCATGGGGTGGCTGAAGATGTAGAAGATGAGGTATCGATAGTATGGTTCTGGTTGATTCTTACCAAAGAGTTGTTCCTTTGATCCTGCTTCTAGCATTTTGTTAACAAAGGTTCTCCATCTTCCAAAATTAGGCTTCCCCCCCCATGGTTGTAGGCAGAAAGATCGATATCTGAAGAAGAGATATCTATTGTCTCCCCTGTTGTGAATACTCTGGAGGCGACTTCTGAGCTGGGGCTCCCTCCGGTGGTTGCTGAGGGTAATGAACTTATTGCTGAATGGCCTTCAGCTGGCTCTGAATGGTCTGATATAAGGGACCTGCTTTCCTGCTCTCATTCAGATAAGTGATTTGCTGTTTTTTAACTCTGGTTGGATTTTCTTTGCTGGTTTGCTGCTTAGCAGTAGACTTCAGCCTGGTCCCCTTTTGGGGCCTGGCGCTGCAATTGTGCTCAGTTTGTGTTTGCACTTTTGCTCTGTTCCTTTGTCACTTTTTATTTGCTGAATTGCTGTGTGTTACACCAGAGATCTGATTTAGGTGTTAGAAATCGTGTGATCTCAGGTTTTTTGTTAACCAGAAGTGTTGGTATTTTTGTCAGGGTTTTTTTTTGGGTTGCAGTCAGAATTCTTTCCTATACTTTTCTATCTAGACAGATTGGGCCCAGCGTTTGCTCATTCTATTTTCTGTCTGTGTCCGTATTTTCTTCTTGTCTAACCGCTATTACATGTTTGGGCGCTTCCTATTTCTTTGGGGGTTCTGCTACGGGGCAGATAGCTTTCATCTTTCTGCCTTTAGGTGTAGCTATCTCTCCGGCTGTGACGAGGCGTCTAGGATTACCGTAGGTACGCTCCATGGCTACTTCTAGTGTTGCGGTTAGTTTAGGGTCCTGCAATCCAATAGTTTCCAGCCTCTCTGGTGTATTGCTATTTTGGCTATTTTAACAATTTCTCCTCAGCTACCGAACCATAACACTTCCCTTTCTGTATATCTTCTTGGAGAAAAGAATAGCCCCTTCTCTCTTTGAAGTCCTTAAAGTCTCTAGAGAACTACTTCTGTTTCCGATCTTTTACTGATCCCTGGAATTGTTCAGCTGATGTCTGAAGGATGGCCTCCTTCCTTGGAAAGTCTAGATCTGCTTTATATTCGCATGCTTCATCAGTAAGCTCTGTCAATCTTTTTGAATTGGACTCAAGGTGATCTTTCCTCCTCCAGTAAAATATTCACAAAGTGGATGGCACTATTAGTTTAGTTCCTTCTCCCACTTTTTAAGCAACTCCAGCAATCTAATACGTTTGGCAGGGTGATAGAGTCTGAGACCCTCAAGAGTCAATTGTATGTTTAATATAGTTTTTCGGGCGACTGGATTTCCCACCAAGATTTGATGTTATCTTTATAACATATTGCTAAATCCTTAAATAAAGTTTTAAGATTAGGAGATTTAGTCAGCCCCAGCTCCGGGTCCTGTTCTGAGAACGCTTCCCGAGCATCAATCATCCATTGATCTGATTTTATATGGTCCCAATAAGAAATCCACCCTATGTCATTAAAAAAAGGATAGACAGATCACGTGTCGTACTGGTCTAGTGTATGGGTATAGCAAAAGCGGTTCAGGTAAAAATACACTATATATAAAAACGTTACTTTTATTAGATCATTTTAAAAGAATAGTTTAATGTACTGAACCCCAGTTAAGCCCATTAACGCAAAAACAAAAATTAGGACAGAGGTGTATTAAACTGTCTTCCTTGTTTGCAGTGTTTGAAGAATAAAAATAATGTGTGCTGTTACTACAGTATGTCACTTATTAATCAATTCACAGTCAAACTGACTCTGCAGGTTCGACACCTCCCTATATCACTTGAATCTTTGGATTAGTATGCCCAGTCTGAGATTACCACTCCTGTTTTCAATGTGCTTCAGCGTATAATAGCCATCAGATTTAGGCTTTATTATCACAATCAATAATGATGAGCTGTGCGCTCTTGACCTTCTGTCACTAGGCTGTAAAATACAAAAATGGCCTCTGCTTTCTCTGCCCTCAACTTTTATACTGGCTGAGAAAGTTCATGTGATAGCTGCAAGGCAATATGGAAAAGCCCAAGATTCCAAGATTCCGTGCCTAACGTCATGAGCACACTCTCTGACTTCTGCAATCTTTAGCAATGTTTAACATATCGGTGGACATTTATTTATATATATATATATATATATATTATACTCGCAAATTTAAGCATAAATTGTTTGAATTCGTCAGGACCTGCAAATTTCAGAAAATTCAACTCAAACTCGATTTGCATTGTATCAATCTGCTCATCACTAGGAGGATATGACAATGTACCCGTGAGACTTCCGTTTTAGCTGGGATTAGCTGTTGACCCATCTGGAGACAGACCTGTCACCTATGTGACATCTAACAATGTTTCCTTTCCCTTAAAATAGAAAATATTCTTCACCTTCCTCCTGATGCTGAGCGGTGAATGTCAGAGGACACCGGCGCTCGTCACCCACTGTCAAAGGCCGGTGTGCAATGCAAAATAATGATTTTAATTAAACCAAGCAGAAGTACACATGGGGTGATCGTTTCATTAGCGGCTCACAAAAGATATGACAAATCAATGATGAGCTGCGGAAAGTCGTGACGCTGCCGTATGATTTATTCAAGTTGCCTTTCATTGGAATTCTTGTTCCATGTGTCGACTCGTAAATCTGCAGTGGACGTCAATATAAATATACCACCGGCTTCTATTGTGACGGACTCTCCAGCAATGTCACTGACAATGACATCATATGGCTCGGTCTCCTCCTGCGGGAATGCGCTCTGCTAATTAACTTAGAAGAGTACATTAAGTCTCGTTTGTCGTAATTCATTCCCCGGTAGGAAAAATGATAAAGAAGTGAAATTGTCCTGTTGGCGACATTGTATATTCTGTGTTAGGTTGAATTTATTTATAATAAGCAAATACCCTGCAGTAAATAAACAAACAGCAATAGAGCATGAAAATAACATACCAAATTCAGTTAACATAATTTTGGTTAATAAAATGCAAAAGCCATCCCACCACGTCACAGTGACCCTAATCTGGAGGGTCCTAACCTCAGATATTAAAATCTTACTGTTTGTCAAGTGACGTGCATGTGGATCTTATCACCGTGATGCGTTGAGACGGCTTTTGCATATTTTAATCAAAATTATGTTAACTAAGTAACCAATATTAATTTCATGCACTATTGCTGTTTTTTTATTTACTTCAATGTATCTACTTATTGTGTTTTTATCTTTGGTTTTGTCTGTTTAGTGCCCAGTGTGAACATGTGCCTACATGCTGCACACACGCCAACTCATATCCCAGTTCATTTCTTTACGTTTTTTTTCTATTTTCTTAATTTATTACATGTGCTATATATTAAAGAAGAAGAGTGTGACTATACTGTGATATATGACTAAGTATCATAGGGCCGTATTATAGTAGTTATATTCTTGTACATAGGAGCAGTATTATAGTAGTTATATTCTTGTACATAGGGGCAGTATTATAGTAGTTATATTCTTGTACATAGGGGCAGTATTATAGTAGTTATATTCTTGTACATAGGGGCAGTATTATAGTAGTTATATTCTTGTACATATTAGCAGTAGTATAGTAGTTATATTCTTGTACATAGGAGCAGTATTATAGTAGTTATATTCTTGTACATAGGAGCAGTATTATAGTAGTTATATTATTGTACATAGGGGCAGTATTATAGTAGTTATATTCTTGTACATAGGGAGCAGTATTATAGTAGTTATATTCTTGTACAGAGGGGAAGTATTATAGTAGTTATATTCTTGTACATAGGAGCAGTATTATAGTAGTTATATTCTTGTACATAGGAGCAGTATTATAGTAGTTATATTCTTGTACATAGGATCAGTATTATAGTAGTTATATTCTTGTACATAGGAGCAGTATTATAGCAGTTATATTCTTGTACATGGGGCAGTATTATACTAGTTATATTCTTGTACATAGGATCAGTATTATAGCAGTTATATTCTTGTACATAGGATCAGTATTATAGTAGATCATAGATCTGAATAATACTGATCCTATGTACAAGACTATAACTGCTATAATACTGCTCCTATGTACAAGAATTTGAAATAGTAGTTATATTCTTGTACATAGGGAGCAGTATTATAGTAGTATTATATTCTTGTACATAGGGGCAGTATTATAGTAGTTATATTCTTGTACATAGGGGCAGTATTATAGTAGTTATATTCTTGTACATAGGGGCAGTATTATAGTAGTTATATTCTTGTATATAGGAGCAGTATTATAGTAGTTATATTCTTGTACATAGGGAGCAGTATTATAGTAGTTATATTCTTGTACATAGGGGCAGTATTATAGTAGTTATATTCTTGTACATAGGGGCAGTATTATAGTAGTTATATTCTTGTACATAGGGGCAGTATTATAGTAGTTATATTCTTGTACATAGGGAGCAGTATTATAGCAGTTATATTCTTGTACATAGGGGGCAGTATTATAGTAGTTATATTCTTGTACATAGGGACAGTATTATACTAGTTATATTCTTGTACATAGGGGCAGTATTATAGTAGTTATATTCTTGTACATAGGAGCAGTATTATAGTAGTTATATTTTTGTACATAGGGGCAGTATTATCAGGGCCGGCTCCAGGTTTTTATGGGCCCCGGGCGAAAGAGCCTCAGTGGGCCCCTTTAACACAGACCACGATTCATGATGCACAGATACAGCAGAGAAATATGGGTATAGTACAATGCCAAACACTTCACTTCTTCCATTACATGAGTGATATCTATTGTAAATTGTACAATAGCTCAAAAACCGCCAAATCCTCACAGCGCACAGAACAGACTGGACAGTACAGTCCTCCCTACAATATTATGGGCACCACAGTCTCCCCCTCATCACCCATATAATACCCCATGCAGGATGTCACCCCCCATATAATGCTCCATACAGAATACTGGACCCAAAATAATGCTCCATACAGAATACTGGACCCAAAATAATGCTCCATACAGGATACTGGTCCCCATATAATGCTCCATACAAAATATGGAGCTCTCCTCTGTGCTGTACTGCGTTCTGCACTGTTACGGCTCAGGAAAGGGCGCTGTGGAAAGACTCCCCATTATCATCATGATTGTCTCCCCATCATCATTATTGCCTCCTTATCATCATCATTGCCTCCCCATCATCATCATGGCCTCCCCATTATCATCAATGCCTCCCCATCATCATCATCTCCTCCCCATCATCATCTTCTCCCCATCATCAATGCCTGCCCATTATCATCATCTTCTCCCCATCATCATCAATGCCTCCCCATTCTCAGCAATGCCTGTCCATCATCATCTCCTCCCCATCATTATCAATGCCTGCCCATCATCATCTTCTCCCCATCATCAATGCCTGCCCATTATCATCAATGCCTGCCCATATCATCATCTTCTCCCCATCATCATCAATGCCTCCCCATTATCAGCAATGCCTGCCCATCATGATCATCATCTCCTCCCCATCATCATCAATGCCTGCACATCATCATCTTCTCCCCATCATCAATGCCTGCCCATTATCATCAATGCCTGCCCATTATCATCATCTTCTCCCCATCATCATCAATGCCTCCCCATTATCAGCAATGCCTGTCCATCATCATTTTCTCCCCATCATCAATGCCTGCCCATTATCATCAATGCCTGCCCATTATCATCATCTTCTCCCCATCATCATCATCAATGCCTCCCCATTATCAGCAATGCCTGCCCATCATCACACACAGACAGCACACAAGCACTCTCTCACATACATACACACACACATACATACACACACAAAGCACCGCACTACATACACACAGACACACACAGAGACACACACACACACATCTTACCTGTCCGGCGTCCCTGCGCTCTGTGCCATAGCCGGCCGCTGAATGATGACGTCATTCAGCGGCGCTGCTGTGAGAGGAAGCGCCGGCGCCCCCTGGAGCCCGGAGCTGCGGCAGCGGAGGCACGGGAGAGGTAAGTATTGTGCCAGCTGCTGCCAGGGCCCTGAGCAAGCGGGGGGGGGCCCAGTGGCGGCGCTGACACCGCTCTCCTCCGCTAACGGGCGGGGGGTGCCAGACTGCGAGTGGGCCCCCTCGCCTGCTCAGGGCCCCGGCACTTGCCCGGGTGTGCCGGGTGCTGACGCCGGCCCTGAGTATTATAGTAGTTATATTCTTGTACATAGGAGCAGTATTATAGTAGTTATATTCTTGTACATAGGAGCAGTATTATAGTAGTTATATTCTTGTAGATAGGAGCAGTATTATAGTAGTTATATTCTTGTACATAGGGGCAATATTATAGTAGTTATATTCTTGTACATAGGGGCAGTATTATAGTAGTTATATTCTTGTACATAGGAGCAGTATTATAGTAGTTATATTCTTGTATATAGCGGGCAGTATTATAGTAGTTATATTCTTGTACATAGGGGCAGTATTATAGTAGTTATATTCTTGTACATAGGGGCAGTATTATAGTAGTTATATTCTTGTACATAGGAGCAGTATTATAGTAGTTATATTCTTGTATATAGGAGCAGTATTATAGTAGTTATATTCTTGTACATAGGAGCAGTATTATAGTAGCTATATTCTTGAACATAGGGGGCAGTATTATAGTAGTTATATTCTTGTACATAGGGGCAGTATTATAGTAGTTATATTCTTGTACATAGGGGCAGTATTATAGTAGTTATATTCTTGTATATAGGGGCAGTATTATAGTAGTTGTATTCTTGTATATAGGAGCAGTATTATAGTAGTTATATTCTTGTATATAGGAGCAGTATTATAGTAGTTATATTCTTGTACACAGGGGCAGTATTATAGTAGTTATATTCTTGTACATAGGGGCAGTATTATAGTAGTTATATTCTTGTATATAGGGGGCAGTATTATAGTAGTTATATTCTTGTATACAGGGAGCAGCATTATAGTAGTTATATTCTTGTACATAGGATTATTTGAGTATTAGATAGGGCAGCACAGGGGCTCAGTATTATAATAGTTATTTTTTTTGCATAGGGAGCGGTATTATAATAGTTCTATTCTTGTTCATTGGGATTAACTGGAGTTGCATTTTTCATGTGGATTTTTATACCGTCTGTTGTTTTCTTCTCTCCTAGATACACTCACCTGTATACTTAAGAATATATAAGATGAATGGTCAAGGGGAAATATTTTCTGACCCACCCAAACCCCCATCTAGAAAAAAAAAAATGAAATGTTTTTAATGTTCTTCTTTTTTTCGTCTTGCTGCTTTCTTCCATTAGCCTGCTGTAGTATTTCATCCTTCTGTATATGTGTTAAATATCTGTGACATTCGCGTCTCCCTGTGTAACTTCAGCCCGTTCCTCACTCCGCTGCGTTCTGCGCTACGTTGTAACAAAATATATATTGTTCCAATTGCATTCAATGGCCGACCGCCAATAATCATATACAGGTTGGTGGATTCTTGAGTGGAATTCATTTTCTAAAGTGCTGGAGATATACTTTAAAGTAGCTCCTTAGTAATCTGGAGCAGCTTTGAAAACCACTTCTGATTTATCAGCCTTGGAAATGAAAAGGATGTTCTTTTTAACTCCCATAAGTGTTTAGTTCTAGATGAGAAAGATGGGAGAAGAAAATGTTCTTTCCTGGATTTATTTTTTTGTATTTTTCTCGCTCTCAACAATTTTCTGTGTGCTGGGCTTTTACGAATAGTTATCAGATGTAATTCTGTTAGAAAATAGAAAGGAATAAAATATTGATTATTTTAAGGCTAGATGTGTTTTTACTTACTGCTTTGATTAATTTCTTAATATATTATATCAGCAGTCACAGTTGCATCTTGCCGAGCTCCGAATCTCCTGGAGAGATGAAGAGCCGAAAGATAAAGTTTTGTCTGCCTACAGTCACCACTAGAGGGAGCTAATAATTATAATAAGACAGAAGTGTATAGGATAACACAAACCAGACAGACAGGGGTAAACGGACAGGGATCAAAGAAAGCTACAATATTAAAATACGCTCACCAAACAACCAAGTGGGAAAAAAACTAAATGAGAAGAGGATTAGGAGGAATCACACAAACCAAATCTACACAGAAATCTCCTGAATACAGCTCCTAACCAGGTAGTGGTAACTATCACTGGCAAGGTCAGAAGCAAGGAGGAACGTTCTCATACCAGCTGGGAGTAACAACTCAGAACAGCTGACACAACCCAAGACAGAGAACTTCAGGAGTCCAAATAAGCAGTTTAACCCTTGCAGCACCAGAGCAAAGAAAGCCAGGACTGCTAATAGGACGGTGAAGCCGTTCTAACTACCACAGGTGTATGTATCACCAGACGCTGCGATCGTCTGACCCCACTCTGTCGCCGGTATCCCCGTGACAATGACCATACGTATCTATGTATCTGATAGATGCAGATCCCACTGCCGGGACTTTCATCTATTTGAAGATTTTTGGAACTGCCATAAAAACGTATGGAAAAAGTTAAATACGCACTAAAGGTCATAATAATTAGCACTAAATAAAAGACCCATAAATGTGAAATCATATATTGGATTTTTTTTTAATTAATACTCAGGAGTAGCGGAATAAGAGCAAAAATTGGTCACCTATGACCCGGTGACAGGTCATCTTTAAACGGATAGTTAGGAACTTGCCTATTATTGAACTTATATCATGGAGATTCATCCTGCATTAGAATATATTAAAAACTAATTCACACCGGATTTTTGACCTGTGATTGCAGAAAACCACAGACTAATTGGCAGGAAAATGCAGTGTAAAGTACACACGACTTTGGAACTATTTTTTAGTGCTACACCAGTGATCTCAATGGGAAAAAACTGCACTTAAAACACTGAAAAAAATGACATGATGCATCATAGATAAAAAAAAAAAACAAGGAAAAAAACGCACCTTGGGAATGAGATGTGAATGAGACGTTTTGAAATCTCATTCATTTTTTTGTTTTGCTATTACTGTAAAATATTGCTAAAAAAAATTTGCCCATTTATTATTGCGCTTTCAGGTTTTTTTTTACTGCAGATCAAAATGGCTTAACATAAAAAAAAGCATAAAAAAACTACACCAAAACGCAAAGAATTTTTGCTGCGTTATTCTGGCCATAGCCTGCAGAAAAAAATGCATCAAAACCTGTGTGTGAATGAACCCTTTATAGTCTTAGCCTTACATTAATCTCTCACTTCCCCTAATTCCAGTATCTATGTGCAGTATGCACCATACTACGTTTCTTCAGTTTTTGGTGGGTTTTGTGAGAAGCGTAGGTGGAAAAATAATTTATGTGGGTGTTTTTGTTTGTTTGTTTTGTCTTTTATTTGTTTGGTTTTATTTGGACACAAATTTTGGCTTTATAGACTTTTGTATTGATGAACAGCAATCTAATTTTTAACATCGCAAAATATTTGTTACATTTATAGGTTTAGTGCTTTCAAAAAATAAATAATAATAAATTGTCCATAAAACTTTTGGATTGTGCCGAGCGGTAATTGGACACATATAAAAGTTAGTATCGGTGTGTTTGAGGGAAGGTGGCATCATCATTATCCAGCTGGAAGGGGGTTAATGAGGGACTATTGCCGGTAAGTAATAATAATATAATAGTTCATCACACAGCAATAATGATGGTAATGATAACGATGATGATAAATATTCTAGAAAAGAACGTAATATCTGAATAGCTACATGGGCCAGTCCCTAATAATCCAGAACCCCCCCCAACGCCTCCATTGCCAGTCCTGTCATTTGCTCCGCTTTTTCCGTGCCTTGTGCCTCAAGCCTTTACACAATCGACTTGAAACTGGCGGCTAAAAATTACAACTTTGTAATTATAAAACCTGCCAAAGCGAAACGGACGTAAAAAGGAAAAAAAAAATGGGAAGGAGGAAGGGGGGAATAAAGGAAAAAATAAACCACAGCCGCGCCAATTCCTGACTGTGTACCTCCATTAATGTGATCAGAATTAAACTGCGGGATAATGTAGGAGAGATCTCATTAAGATAATGAAATGAAGATTATGAAAGTTGTAACTCAGTGTCTATAGAATTTTAATATACGGAATTAATAAAAATGGTTGGTATTAATAAAAGAAGAAGAAAAAAACACAGAAAGAAATCCTTTTTTAATTACTCGCATTGTGTGCAACGGTCCATCTAGTCCTGCTGAGTGTCTTCTGAAAACACTGGCGATGGCTTTTCTAGAGCAATGAGATAACCTGCACGTGTGACAGCGGACATGACGGCAGCGGTAAGTCCGAGACGAGCCGAGCTTTATATCGCTGTGCGTCCTCTATAGGGCAGCAGATATGTGACAACCTCAGCTCTGCTGCATCTGGAAAACTCAACCCTGCGGCATTTATCTGTATAAAGCCGGGGTCACACTGCCATAGAACATGGGCGAATGCTATGCGAGAAAACATCATATAGCACTCGGCCCAGTGTTACTCTATGGGGCAGCTCCCATCACCGCTTTTTTTCTCGTATTCAACGTGCATGTAAAATCGCAGCATGCTGTGACTGTACGCGTAACAGACAGATGATAGACAGTTTCTTGTTTCTTCACTGCTTGAAAAAGGCTTTTGAAGCCGAAACGTTGCACCACGCCATGAGGCCTAATAAAGTCCACTCTTATATTTTTGCTAAATCTGGAGTGAAGCTTCCTGTTTTTTATTCCTGTATATCTGGGGCAGAATGGAGACACGGGGCAGGATGGAGACATGGGCAGGATGGGAGACTCCGGCAGAATGGAGACACGGGCAGGATGGAGACACGGGGCAGGATGGAGACAACGGGGCAGGATCATGGGACAGATGGGGCAGGATCATGGGACAGATGGGGCAAGATGGGGAGATCATATGGGGGCAGAATGGACACTCATGAGAGCAGGATGAGAGGACATATGGCTGGAGCCAGGAATGAGACACGCGGGGCCAGGATGAGGGATATTATTTTCATAGGGGCTAATTAAGGATATTATTACTGAAATGAAGTATTTATTTTATTTTTTGAGGATACTGTTTTAAATGGGGGTCCTGTTACTGTGCAGAGCGACACTATGTCACCTTTTTTTCTTCATCTGGTGTAGTGTAGGAGTTGGGAAAAAATGAAGTAATGTGTTCTGCAAGCAGAGCTCTAGATAACTGTGTTATTTCTTGCAGTGACGAGCCCTGGCTGGAAGAAGTGATGGCGGTCTGTGCTGGATGAAGATAAAAAGCGAAGATGAAGGACTTCACCTAGAGACGTCACTAGTGAGTCAGTGTGTTACCTGTACACTGACACTATACACTGTATACTATATACAGAGGTCGTGTGTACAATGTCACCAGTGATCACTGCATTACCTTTACACTGACACTATATAAAGAGCTCCTGTGTGTATTGTTACTGGTGATCACTGTATTACCTCTACACTGATACTATATACAGAGCTCCTGTGTATAATGTCACTGATGACCACTGTACTACCTGTACACTGACACTATATACAGCGCTCCTGTGTATAATGTCACTGGTAATCACTGTATTATCTGTACACTGACACTATATACAGAGCTCCTGTGTATAATGTCACTGGTTATCACTGTATTACCTCTACACTGATACTATATACAGAGCTCCTGTATATAATGTAACTGGTGATCACTGTATTACCTGTACACTGACACTATATACAGAGCTCCTGTGTATAATGTCACTGGTGATCACTGTATTACCTCTACACTGATACTATATACAGAGCTCCTGTGTATAATGTCACTGGTAATCACTGTATTATTTGTACACTGACACTATATACAGAGCTCCTGTGTATAATGTCACTGGTAATCACTGTATTATCTGTACACTGACACTATATACAGAGCTCCTGTGTATATTGTCACTGGTGATCACTGTATTACCTGTACACTGACACTATATACAGAGCTCCTGTGTATAATGTCACTGGTGATCACTGTATTACCTCTACACTGATACTATATACAAAGCTCCTGTGTATAATGTCACTGGTAATCACTGTATTATTTGTACACTGACACTATATACAGAGCTCCTGTGTATAATGTCACTGGTAATCACTGTATTATCTGTACACTGACACTATATACAGAGCTCCTGTGTATATTGTCACTGGTGATCACTGTATTACCTCTACACTGAATATATATACAGAGCTCCTGTGTTATATGTCACTGGTTATCCTTGTATTACCTGTACACTGACACTATATACAGAGCTCCTGTGTATATTGTCACTGGTGATCATGTATTACCTCTACACTGATACTATATACAGAGCTCCTGTGTATAATGTCACTGGTTATCCTTGTATTACCTGTACACTGACACTGCATACTAAGTAAAGA
>JARQOD010000006.1:8876913-8906195 GCA_033576555.1 Oophaga sylvatica | reverse complement strand
AAAATAAAATAAAATAATATAGAAAAATAATAGTGGATAAAAAGAAAAAATAAATAATACGAAATAAAAACAAATAATAATGAATAAAAACACAAATAAATAAAATTATTAAAATACATTAAAGCAAATAATAATAATAATGTATAAAAACAATAAATAATAAATAAAAACAATAAATAATGATAGATAAATAAATGAAAAACAATGCAAAAAAACCCCGCTATTCCAGTGTCTAGAAAACGTGGGTGATATTCTTGACATATTTCTGTTTGCCTGCAGCCACCACTAGGGGGAGCTCGCTGCAAAAGGATTTATACAACTTATTAACCTCTGACAACAGTAAAAAAAAAAAAAAAAAAAAGAAAAAGAAAAACTAGCACGGAAGGGGTTAAATTGAATGAAAGTGGAAATGATCTGTTTGCACTGAGCTCCCCCTGGTGAGGAGCTGCTGTGAAGGGAAGCAGCCCCCAGTACCAGAGCCCTATCATCAATGACGTGGCTGGCCAAGACACCTTATTCTCCAACCATCGGCAAAAAAGTCGATTTTCTTAAAAAAAATTTCGTTAAAATTGGCGCAGACTAACGGCGTTTAAAGCCTTTATCTAAGGTTTATGGGCTTCATCGTCAAGTTATAAAATCCTTTGTGGGCTACCAGGAGCGATAAGCGGCTGTCATTTATTGCAGAACTCATTTGAAGGCGCAGTACACCTAACACCTGTCTTATCTTATTATTTGTGATATTTGACCATGTGATAAAAATGTATAAAAAGTTGCAGTTTTTAAGGGCCCTGAGATCGGCTGGATAAACTCACAAGAGTCGTCTCAATGAGAATCTTATTTTCTAGCCTGTAGTTTAACTGAATGTAATAGTCAGAGGGACAGAGTGAGCAGAAGTCTACTGTCCTGCAGGAGCCAAGATGCGCAGGTGTCACCCCCATAGCAGACAGTAATGACGGGAGGGAGGGCTGATGATGTCAGAGACTTAGCAGGGGAAGGCTTGTGATGTCACAGGGTAAAGGGAGGGCTGATGATGTCAGAGACTTAGCAGGGGAAGGCTTGTGATGTCACAGGGTAAAGGTGAGGGCTGACGATGTCAGAGACTTAGCAGGAGGCGGGGAAGGCTTGTGATGTCACAGGGCAAAGGGGAGGGCTGATGATGTCATAGACTTAGCAGGGGAAGGTTTGTGATGTCACAGGGTAAAGGGTAGGGCTGATGATGTCATTGGGCTGCTTGGTTTTGGCCATTATTTAGGTTTTCACGATGTTATTTAATCCCTCGATTTTACTGTTCAGATTGATATAAGGTCTTTTAGATTGCACATTTACAAAGTTGCTGGGCCCCAATACTAATTATAACATTTAGTTACTTTCCATATATTTTTTGTCCTAATTCCTGTGATGACTATTTATCTGTATGGGGAGAGCCCCTAAAATGCACTTATACTGAAAAGTGAACCGAACGGTGTCATTCAAAACAAAAAACAAATCATCGTACGACTGCATCGACGGAAACATCAAAAATATGGCTCTAGGATGAAGGGATGGAAAAAATGAAAGTACAAAGATGATTCATGGATTTATGTAGGACGAGTGCAAAAATATTTATTTTGTGCTTTATTTTCACCTAGTCATTGATTTTGCAGCCTAGGTGTCCCCATTTCGACAGCATGAACACCTGAGAAGCCCCCTCCAGCTGGCACACAGGAGGGACGCCGCAGGGAGGTCTCCCCCCACCTGTGCTCCCTGGTGTCAGGTAACTGAGCCCAGGGTGTCACCTGTGATGTCATTAAGGTGACTGCACCCCTCCCCCTCCACCAGCAGGTTCATCCGGATGGGAGAAGTCACCTGCACCTGCGCTGGGGACACGGAGATGTAGCAGAGCGGATAAATAGATAAACAGCTAGATAATAGATGGAGAGACTATAGATAGATACATAATAGTAAATAGATAGATAGATAGATAAATAATATATAGATAATAGATAGATAGATAGATAGATAGATAACAGATAAGTGGATAATAGATAATACATAGATAATGGATGGATAGACTATAGATAGTTACAGATGGATATAAAAATATATAAAAAATATAACATATATAAAAAATATATAAAAATAAAAAGATTATTATTATAGATAGATAGATAATGGATGGATAGATAATAGATAATTACAGATAGATAATGGATGGATAGATAATAGATAATTACAGGCTAATTACTGTTCACTAATTACTGATTTCTTTCTACTTGTGCTTTCAGTTATAAATTATATCACATTATGGTCCTTTGCTGACACCTTGTGGTCATTTGTGGTAGAACATGCAGCATTACTATAAAGTGCAAAATATAAAAATTGTCCCCTGTGGGACAGGGAGAAAGCAGTTGTGACCATCCATATCGGAACAGTTCATAGAGTGTGAAAGTCCATGAACAGTTTAATCAATTTCATCGCACTATCAACTTAACACTCAACTACTCCAGCACTGAAATTAACTTTTTAGACACCATCATTAAGCTACAGAACAATGAAATAGAGACATTCCTGTATCAGAAGCCAATCGACCGTCCAACATACCTTAAATGGGACAGTTTCCATCCAAAACACATAAAAAACTCTATTATCTACAGCCAAGCCATCAGATACAACCATATATGTTCCAACCCCATGGATAGAGATGAACACCTTGGTCGCCTCAGAAAGACCTTTTTGAACCAGGGCTACCATCCAAGAACAATTGAAACCCAAATTACAAGAGCCACCAGAATATCAAGGAATCACCTGCTACATTACAAAGCTAAAGAAGAAAATAACCGGGTGCCTCTAGTGGTCACCTACAATCCAAATCTGGAGGTGCTAAGGGGAGCTGCACGGAAACTACAACCTTTACTACAAAAAGATGCCCGGTTACAATCCATATTTCCAGACCCCCCACTACTGTGTTTTAGGCAGCCCCCAAATCTAAGAAGCATCATTGTCAGAAGCTCCCTGTCCTCCCCAACAGCTGCAGGAACCTTTCCCTGCAACCAGAAAAAATGTAAAACCTGTCCATTTATAATGTCCATGGACAAGATAAAGATCCACAACTCACATCAGGACTACAAGATACCAGGTACTTTCAGCTGCATCACATCTAATGTGGTGTACCTCATTATATGTACTAAATGTCCAACTGGGGGTCTGTATGTGGGAGAGACTGGGCAAAAACTGAGAACTAGGATGAATTCTCATCGCCACACAATAAGAAAAAAAAGAATGGATCTACCTGTTGCCAAACACTTTTGTATCCCCAGTCATAGCATGATGGACATGAAATTACTTGTATTAAAAGGTAACTTCAAGTCTCAGAGAGACAGGAGGGTCTGGGAGTAGAAACTTATGATGACCTTTGACACACTCAGTGCAGGAATGAATGTATCCCATGGATTTATGTCTTCTTACATCAATTAAGGAATTTGCTCTTCAGACCTTCTGGGGGCAAAACAACACAATACCAGACCCCAATCGGAGGGCAAAAAACATTCACACTCCTTATCTATGAACTGTTCCAATATTTATATTCATCTCTCTCCCATAATGACAGTTCTGCTTCACGTCACTTGTCTTATCAATTGCATTATTCCTGTGTCCTCTTGTGTATAAATATGTGATTCTTCAGATTTTGTGTTATTCTCTGCCTGATGAAGAGACCTGAGGAGTCTCGAAGGCTGGAATTTGTTACCTTTTTTTCAGTTGGATATTAAAAGGTATTAACTAGGGATGAGTGAACGTGCTTGGTGATGCTCAGATATCACTCCAGTATCTGGGTGCTTGGACGTGCTCGGCACTCGTCGATCATTAGCCGGTGCTCGGATTTGAAGCTTGAATCCCCGCCCTGCATCTTTGGTGCCTGTTACGCAGCCAACAAACATTCAGGGATTACCTGTCAGTCACTGTAATGCTGTAGCCATCTTGGTGGTGGCATTACTGTGATTGGCTGGCCGCATGAGCTCATCAGAGGTTATAAAAGGACAGGTGTCACCCGGCATGGCACACTGATGCCATTGCACAGCTCTGTGACACTTCATATTGCAGGGAGAGAGTGCTTGTCTAGGTCTGTATGTGCACAAAATAACGGATCAGGGGCCTGTAGTGCTGATACTGGTGCTGAAGCTGAGCCATCATACTAACAGCCCTTCTCAGGGCTAAATCTGTCATTTGCTGTTTGTATCAGATACATGGTAGAATTCAGCCTCTAGGCAGGGCTGAAGACTTCAGTCCGTTACTAAATATAGAACTGCTTCACGTGAAGAGATTTTTTTTGGGGGGTGAAAAAATTGACTATATTGTCATCAATAGAGTATTACTTGCTTTGTGTTAAATTTCGGTGGCATATAACACTAAAAAAACATTTAAAAATATGTCTGGATTCAATTACTGATCCATACATTATTGCATGATCTGTGGAACATTTCGGTGATATATAACACTACAGAAAAGCGTTTAAAACTTGCCTTGATCCAATTACTCATCCATAGAGTATTGCCTGCTTTCTGTTACATTTCAGTGGTATATAAAACTCCAAAAAACCCTTCCAAATTTTTTATGGATTCAATGATTCATCCATACACTGTAACATTGTTCTTGTTACATTACGGTGGTATATAAAACTCCAAAACAAACTTCCACAATTTTTTATGTATTCAATGATTCATCCATACACTGTAAACATGGTACTGCGATGGTATTTAAGGCTCCAAAAAAATTGAATTTTTTTTCTGGATTCTACCCATAGAGTATTACACACTTTCTGTTAAATTTCTGTGGTATACTCCAGAAAAGCATTCAGATTTTTTATGGATGGAATTAGTAATCCATACAGTTTAATATGCTTAGTGGGCAATAAGGTGACAAAGATGGCAGAATCCCATGAGTCTCCAAAGGGAGCGACCAGAGGAATACCGATGCCAGACCAAGCTGACGCAACAGTGGAGGTGGCAGGAGCCTGTGGTCTGAAACTGGCTGCTTTCCTGTAATCGCAAAGGCCCGAACCCAGGCCGTAGCAGATGTATATTTCTCTTTATATGCCACAAGTCTGACATAAATCACAGGGGATAGCAGAAGACTGATTCCTGGGGGGCCGCTGTCGATAGCACTGTCAATTCCTCAATTGTGAAATCAAAGGCATCCCAATATATAAGGTGCACTGAAATAGTGGTAAAGACTCTGACATACAGATGTACATATGTGCAGAGATGGAGGCCAAATGGTTCACATGCTGCGGTAAAGACGGATAAATGTGTTGCCAAGAGGCAGCTTAATACCCAGGGCAGGTGCTGCAGAGGGAGCAAGTAGTACCAATACAATATCAATACATAATTGCTTACCCATAAAGTGCAAAGTCGCCTGTGTACGCTGGTCAAGCGCCAACGTGCATTTCACGTCGACTTCCTCAGGGAACCTTGAGGTTGTTGTGCTGCCCTTCCGCTAGCGTCTTGTCTGAGTGGATTTTTAGTTCTGCCAGAGGGATGATAACAGACAGGCACTTTCGCCTGTAAACAGAGAATACAGATAGGTGCACGCTCATAAAAATGAGCAAAGACTGGATTAGCCCCGGCTTCTCCACATCACTAGATGACAGCAGCACATAAAGTGTTCTTAAACTTCAATATTTGAATGAGGTCCGCCAGTTGTTGCCTTCAAGAGTCTATGGATGACGCTCCGTAATGCTTTTATGAGCGTAGAAGTACCACAACCACATTGTAATAAAATTTAAATGAGTCACTATAGTTGGTGCATTGAAAGGTGTATGGATGACCCTGCTTGTAATTTTTGGCAGGCTTTGCACTTAGTGCATAGACTTTATGAGTCTAGGAGTATCACTACATGACAATGAACAGAATGTGTATGAGGTCCTTCTTTATGTCTAATACAGGGTATATCGGAGTCCGTCTTCCATCAATTTTTTGCACTTCTTGCTTCCTTCATAAATTACGCAGACATTTCTGTATTTTTTATAAAACAATCAATTTTGGTTTACTTAAATTATTGCTTTTTTTAAATACCGTATTTTATGGATTATAAGACGCACCCTAAATTTTGAGGAGCAAAATAGGAATTTTTTTTTTTTAATAAAATGTTGGTGCTTTTTATAATCCATGCATCTTATTGCTTACCGGGGGTGCTGACTGCGGTGAAGCGGGGTCCCAGGGTCGCTGCTGGAGGAGGCAGGAGTGGGGTGATGTTGCAGACCACAGGCTGGGAGGAGGGGGTGTCCGATGTGCAGTGCTCTGCTGCAGGTGTCCGATGCTGCGGGTGTGTCCGGTGCTGCTGGGGTCTCCGGCGGCGCTGCTGGGGTCTCCGTCGGTGTGGGGGGCTCTGCCGACATTTTGTGAAAGGCCAGAGCCCCCCCGCAGTTCCATGGTTTCCTGTGCGGTGGACTCTGTGAAAATGGCTGCCGGGGGCTGCGCATGCGCAGATGGAGATCTTGACATCAAGATCTCGAGAGATGAGATTTCAGCGCTGAAATCTCCTGAGATCCTGATGCCGAGATTTCCATCTGCACTTGTATATAGGGGCAGTATTATAGTAGTTATATTCTTGTACATAGGGGCAGTATTATAGTAGTTATATTCTTGTACATAGGGGGCAGTATTATAGTAGTTATATTCTTGTATATAGGGGCAGTATTATAGTAGTTATATTCTTGTACATAGGAGCAGTATTATAGTAGTTATATTCTTGTACATAGGAGCAGTATTATAGTAGTTATATTCTTGTATATAGGGGGCAGTATTATAGTAGTTATATTCTAGTACATAGGAGCAGTATTATAGTAGTTATATTCTTGTACATAGGGGCAGTATTATAGTAGTTATATTCTTGTATATAGGGGGCAGTATTATAGTAGTTATATTCCTGTACATAGGGGGCAGTATTATAGTATTATATTCTTGTACATAGGAGCAGTATTATAGTAGTTATATTCTTGTACATAGGAGCAGTATTATAGTAGTTATATTCTTGTATATAGGGGGCAGTATTATAGTAGTTATATTCTAGTACATAGGAGCAGTATTATAGTAGTTATATTCTTGTACATAGGGGCAGTATTATAGTAGTTATATTCTTGTATATAGGGGGCGGTATTATAGTAGTTATATTCTTGTACATAGGGGGCAGTATTATAGTAGTTATATTCTTGTACATAGGGGCAGTATTATAGTAGGTATATTCTTGTACATAGGAGCAGTATTATAGTAGTTATATTCTTGTACATAGGGGGCAGTATTATAGTAGTTATATTCTTGTACATAGGAGCAGTATTATAGTAGTTATATACTTGTATATAGGGGCAGTATTATAGTAGTTATATTCTTGTACATGGGGCAGTATTATAGTAGTTATATTCTTGTACATAGGGGGCAGTATTATAGTAGTTATATTGTTGTACATAGGGGGCAGTATTATAGTAGTTATATTCTTGTATATAGGGGCAGTATTATAGTAGTTATATCTTGTACATAGGGGCAGTATTGTAGTAGTTATATTCTTGTACATAGGGGCAGTATTATAGTAGTTATATACTTGTACATAGGGGCAGTATTATAGTAGTTATATTCTTGTACATAGGAGCAGTATTATAGTAGTTATACTCTTGTACATAGGGGCAGTATTATAGTAGTTATATTCTTGAACATAGGAGCAGTATTATAGTAGTTATATTCTTGTACATAGGGGCAGTATTATAGTAGTTATATTCTTGTACATAGGGGCAGTATTAAAGTAGTTATATTCTTGTACATAGGAGCGTATTATAGTAGTTATACTCTTGTACATAGGGGCAGTATTATAGTAGTTATATTCTTGTACATAGGAGCAGTATTATAGTAGTTATATTCTTGTACTTAGGAGCAGTATTATAGTAGTTATATTGTTGTACATAGGGGGCAGTATTATAGTAGTTATATTCTTGTACATAGGAGCAGTATTATAGTAGTTATACTCTTGTACATAGGGCAGTATTATAGTAGTTATATTCTTGTACATAGGAGCAGTATTATAGTAGTTATATTCTTGTACTTAGGAGCAGTATTATAGTAGTTATATTCTTGTATATAGGAGCAGTATTATAGTAGTTATATTCTTGTACATAGGAGCAGTATTATAGTAGTTATATTCTTGTACATAGGGGCAGTATTATAGTAGTTATATTTTTGTACATAGGGGCAGTATTATAGTAGTTATATTCTTGTACATAGGAGCAGTATTATAGTAGTTATATTCTTGTACATAGGGGCAGTATTATAGTAGTTATATTCTTGTACATAGGGGCAGTATTATAGTAGTTATATTCTTGTACATAGGGGCAGTATTATAGTAGTTATATTCTTGTATATAGGGGGCAGTATTATAGTAGTTATATTCTTGTACATAGGAGCAGTATTATAGTAGTTATATTCTTGTACATAGGGCAGTATTATAGTAGTTATATTCTTGCACTTAGGAGCAATAAGTCTAAGGTTCCTCTGAAGACTTTGAGCGTGTAGATCTGGCATGAGACTGGAAGGACAGTTAAAAAAAGCTCTATAAATGTTAAATTTGATGAGTTTTGCTAATTTCTTCTTGTTATCAGTGTTAATGTTGTCACGGGTCAGGGTTGGTATCTTATAAGTGACCTCTCTTGTAGACATATGCTCCTGATTTTATTCCAGTAGTTATAGTTATGCAGGAAACGGACGGTGCGGTTTTAATGTGCAGATTTGATGGAGTAGACAGCTCAGGTCAAACAGAAGAAATCACTGTCCGGGGTGTGATTATGCTCTCGCTCTGGAAAGTATAAATGCCATCCTGACGGCAGCGGGCGTGTAATGTCACTAAACGTTGTGTTTTATGATTTCAGCGTTCTTTGTTATAGCTCTGTCGCACATCGTTCATAGTATCGTGTGTCTGCTGGAGATTTTGGCCAGTGACACCAAAATAGGAATAAACTGTAGCCAGTGTACATCCAGTATGACAGTGGTGCGGGCTGCCAGTCCGCCGTCACGGTGCAAACATTTGCTTTATTTGCAGTGCGTCTTTTCTTTTTTTTAGGTTTCTGCCTCTCGTGCATCGATTCCCTCTGAGCTCAGGAGTGTTTGTGATGCCTGCGCTCCTCCGATGCTATTTCTTCTAGCAGAACTAGAAAGGGTGCAGTTCGGACCAGTGGTGCAATCATGACGCTGGTCTGAACTGTCAATCTTCAGGAGCATACCGCCCCCCACCAGCAAGCAAGAGCCAAGAGACAGAGGAGCAATGCGCTCCTGAAGATGGAGGTTGAAAAAAAAAACCCTTTAATGCTGTGACTTCCTGCTGTGCTAGAGGTCCAGCGGACAAGGACAGCCCTATGTGGCCACTGGACCACAGTCCTGCTGATGCTTCTACTGAACTTTTTCTGATAATCTCACCTTAGAATAGGATTTAGAAATTAGGTCGGGGAAGGTCCCACTTTCACCATTCCCACCAATCAGTGGTTTGAAGGGGCTGATACTAAAGTTAGGGGGTGAGGAGTGTACGGCGCACGGTAAACAATGAGGAAGCCAAAGCACCATGGCACACTACAATATGGTGGCGATTTGCAGGGTAGCCAAGAGTCCAATCCCCACCCATCTAATACCAATAACCTTTCCTATCAAAATTAAAGGGGATGCTCACAACTCGGAAAACCCTTCCTTATATAAAATATTCCCTCGGGTAAAATAAAAATAACAATTACTCACCTCCCGCACTGATGACGCTCCAGCAAGTATTTAAAAATGGGCTGTCCGAGCAGTGGAAAACCGTTTAAAAATCCTTGAAAACCCCTTTAATCATTCTGGTTTGCAAGGACTGACTATGAGGCTTGACATTACATTTATATATTGCATAATTCAAGACCCCCAATTCATCATTTGTGTTTTTTTTTAAATGCCTTTCCTTTTTTGTGTTATGGTAAACGCAGCTTTTTTTTCTTGCACCAAAATTCTTCAAAATGTTGCACATTGGTAAGTACACTTTCTTTTTTTTTTTTTTGTCTCATCTCTTTTTGAACCTTTTAGAGCAAAAAGTTACACGGCCCTTTAAAACTTAATTTTCAGTGGCACAAAAATGTCGTCCTCTACTGGACACGGGAATAAAATTGCACCAAAATTTTTGCGAGATTTTGTAAAAGTTGCGAATGATGAATTAGGCTCAAATTTAATAATAAATAAGGCAGAAATAGAAAAGACACTATTAAGAGCAAAATTGGAGTAAACGGTGCTTAAAGGAGGCTTTTTGTTGTCCTCCCAGACAGATGTAAAGGTACTTAAAGGGTTTTTATTCACACCTTCACAGAGGGATAATTGTTGGATAGAGCTTGTAAATACAAGCAATTTTCCAAATTTATGAACATTTTCAGCCATTTTGAGATATTAATATTTTTCTTTGTTTACAGTTCGTTGCCTTGAGACCGACCACTGCTGCTAGACAGCAGAACAGCAGGGTTTTTACGTACTCTTTTCTGTTGACTCTGTTGAAGCTGGCTATGATGGCTGGAGTGTGTTGTCACTTCTTCAGCACGATGCTTACATGCTAGACAGCAGCAGTGGTCGGTCTCCTAGGCGACGAGCTGTAAACATAAGAAAAGTGTTAATAATATCTCAAAAATGGCTGCAAATTTTAACCAACTGTAAATGGCAAAATTGCTTGTTTTTGCAAGCACTATCTGAAAAATATCATTCTTTAAAGACGGGAAATAACCCTTTAAGTCATCTCCCTTATAATAAACTTTCGGTAATTTCTAGGAATCCCATCTCCAGTCAGTGGTCCGGTCTGTGGCATGTGGCAGTCTATCCGCCTGTGTTTTCATGAAGGCTGTTGTGTTCCCTCCTGATAACTGTGCTCTCGGCTCATGTTTCATATTTTTCCTGTTTATTGTGACGCCCCATAAATGAGCTTATCTAAATAACGCCTGTTGCAGATGAGATACGGCCAAAGAGACACTGGACACAATGAGACTTTTATCTTACAAGATGAATGGCGGACCTGATTGTCAATGAGCGCTTTATGCGCGATTGGCGAGGGCCGCGGCGGCTTTTGTTGGGAAGGAGTGAAGACATTTATAGAATGGAGAGGCTGCTATCTGCAGGCGGGGAGAAGCCAGATAAGAGCAATCCAATTCTTCCCGGGAGAAGCAATAGAGGAACATGTGCGCGCGGAGACTTAAAGGCTAAGGCAATTCCAATGAAGGTGTTAGGACAAACAAAGGTTTTCGAAATGAAAGCGGCCAAATCCATCCCGTCATTCCAGTAAGGACAATGTACAGTGTTATACGGCGAGCGGCTACCATATTCTGTGCTTACATCTCTATCCGGCTAGTGACACTATATAGACCCCCAAACAGCCAAATACGCCCACTCCATTGTCACATGATTTCATTTTTATCACTAGGGGGAGCTCTACATTCAATAATAAATTCATATGCAGTGAGCTCCCCCTAGTGGCAGCCACAGATGGAAGAATTTATCATTTCAAGGGAAATGTTTGATCAGAAAATTACCTTATGTTTCACTCAAATTTTAAATCTATTCTGTTATTTCTAAACACTGTTTTTCGGTGATTACTTTGTATCTCCGTTCATACTGCACCCACACACACAAATGATACACCATTTGAAAGGTAAACTTGCCCCCTTCAGCAAGAAAAGAGCCAAACCAACCACACATCCACGATTTGATCACAAAATACAGTTTAACAATTACATTTCATAAACCTGCAGTAAGGAAAAATGACCTGCAGGTGGCAGCACACTGCTCCAAAGCACACTACCACAAAGCTGCTTACAGACATCACAAACAAATACAAACATTTCCTTTGGGGGCTTTACAGCTTGCCAAACCGCTTGCCCAGCCTATTTTAGCCAAATTGGAGGATTGTACACTTCACTGCAGGTGAGGCACTTATGCAAACACATTTGTAAAGATGCACTGCCTATTGAATTGCACACTTGCTCCCTTCATACTGCACCCACACAAACAAATGATACACCATTTGAAAGGTCAAATGACCTGCAGGTGGCAGCACACTACCCCAAATCACACTACCACAAAGCTGCTTACAGACATCACAAACAAATCCAAACATTTGCCTTGGGGTCTTTCCAGCTTGCCCAAGTGCTTGCCCAGCCTATTTCAGGCACATTGGAGGATTGCACACTTCACTGCAGGTGAGGCACATATGCAAACACATTTGTATACATGCACTGCTTTTTCGCTGATTACTTCGCCCCACACACACAGATGATGCACCATTTGAAAGGTACACTTGCCCCCTTCATCAAGAGCCAAACAAACCACACATCCACGATTTTATCACTAAATATAGTTTAGACATTCATTTTCATAAACCTGCAGAAAGACACAATGACCTGCAGGTGGCGCCTCAACCCGGGAAGACATTTTTTGGCCTCTACTTATCAAACCAATTTATTGTATTACCAATGTATATGTATATAAATAGCTGTCTGTGCTCATCATCTCATGATCATGAAACACACTTACATTTCACCAGCTTGCTTTTTTCTGAAATTGCCTGCGCCCCCGACGGCCAATGTGCAAAAATTTCACATGACCAAGCTAGTATTTATAATTTATTTCAAAATTGTCGGTGATTTTTGTTATTATCCAGCTTAAAAGTAATTCCAGAAATCTTGTAGTTTTCACTCCTTCCACTAAGCCTCATAACAAGATGATGCTTAGTGTTATGTAGAGATTGCTTCTCAGTAATCTCATTATCATCACAGACAGGTTTACAATGACTGATAAAACCTTTTTAATAAGTAGGTAGCAAAAGATCCACCATTCACCATATTTTATGTCACAGCTCACCTCCTCCTCCTGTTTATTGACTGATAACATCTCTATATACAGTAGATAACACAGGATCCACCATTCACCATATTTTATGTCACAGCTCACCTCCTCCTCCTCCTGTACAATGACTGATAACACCTCTATATACAGTAGATAACACAGGATCCACCATTCACCATATTTTATGTCACAGCTCACCTCCTCCTCCTGTACAATGACTGATAACACCTCTATATACAGTAGATAACACAGGATCCACCATTCACAATAGGTGATGTCACAGCTCACCTCCTCCTGTACAATGACTGATAACACCTCTATATACAGTAGAAAACCCACAGGATCCACCATTCACAATAATGATGTCACAGCTCACCTCCTCCTCCTGTACAATGACTGATAACACCTCTATATACAGTAGATAACACAGGATCCACCATTCACAATAGGTGATATCACAGCTCACCTCCTCCTCCTGTACAATGACTGATAATACATCTATATACAGTAGATAACACAGGATCCACCATTCACAATAGATATGTCACAGCTCACCTCCTCCTGTACAATGACTGATAACACCTCTATATACAGTAATAACACAGGATCCACCATTCACAATAGAGATGTCACAGCTCACCTCCTCCGTACAATGACTGATAACACCTCTATATACAGTAGATAACACAGTATCCACCATTCACAATAGGTGATGTCACAGCTCACCTCCTCCTCCTGTACAATGACTGATAATACATCTATATACTGTAGATAACACAGGATCCACCATTCACAATAGGTGATGTCACAGCTCACCTCCTCCTCCTGTACAATGACTGATAACACCTCTATATACAAACTCAAACAAAAAACTTGCACACAAGGAGTATATTAAAAAATACAAAACTTTTATTAAGCAATATTTAAAATATTGAAAAATGACAGTGGTAACCCAAAATGGGTGTGGAACCACACAGGTACTCAGGAATAATCACAATATAATACCAATACACTTATTGCACACAAAGTAGAAACGACCATGATCATAGCTTGCCACTAGTCCGTAATGGGAGACTATTTATAAAGTCTAGAAACCAAGGACAGGGCAATTTAGCAATGGTAGCCTAAATGGCAGCTGTACGCCATCCAAAACCATACACTCACAGTAAAAAACTGGTCGAGCGCATACCTGAGACCCAGTGGTGCCACTCTCCCCCCAACGCGCGTTTCGGCGCTGTGCCTTCTTCCGGGGGAGTCACAGCGCCGAAACGCGCGTTGGGGAAGAGTGGCACCACTGGTCTCAGGTATGCGCTCGACCAGTTTCTTACTGTGAGTGTATGGTTTTGGATGCGTACAGCTGCTATTTAGGCTACCATTGCTAAATTGCCCTGTCCTTGGTTTCTAGACTTTATAAATAGTCTCCCATTACGGACTAGTGGCAAGCTATGATCATGGTCGTTTCTACTTTGTGTGCAATAAGTGTATTGGTATTATATTGTGATTATTCCTGAGTACCTGTGTGGTTCCACTCCCATTTTGGGTTACCACTGTCATTTTTCAAATATTTTAAATATTGCTTAATAAAAGTTTTGTATTTTTTAAATATACTCCTTGTGTGCAAGTTTTTTGGTTGAGTTTATATACGTTTTGCACTGAGTTCTTATACGTAGGCACTTTTGATACTAACAGCTGTATCTTTATTGATTAAGTGCTAGCCTGTATAGGTTATACACCCTATATACAGTAGATAACACAGGATCCACCACTCACAATAGGTGATGTCACAGCTCACCTCCTCCTCCTGTACAATGAGTGATAACACCTCTATATACAGTAGATAACACAGGATCCACCATTCACAATAGGTGATGTCACAGCTCACCTCCTCCTCCTGTACAATGACTGATAACACCTCTATATACATAGATAACACAGGATCCACCATTCACAATAGATGATGTCACAGCTCACCTCCTCCTCCTGTACAATGACTGATAACACCTCTATATACCAGTAGATACACAGGATCCACCATTCACAATAGGTGATGTCACAGCTCACCTCCTCCTCCTGTACAATGACTGATAACACCTGTAATACAGTAGATAACACAGGATCCACCATTCACAATAGATGATGTTACAGCTCACCTCCTCCTCCTGTACAATGACTGAAACACCTCTATATACAGTAGATAACACAGGATCCACCATTCACAATAGGTGATGTCACAGCTCACCTCCTCCTCCTGTACAATGACTGATAACACCTCTATATACATAGATAACACAGGATCACCATTCACAATAGGTGATGTCACAGCTCACCTCCTCCTCCTCCTGTACAAAGACTGATAACACCTCTATATACAGTAGATAACACAGGATCCACCATTCACAATAGGTGATGTCACAGCTCACCTCCTCCTCCTGTACAATGACTGATAACACCTCTATATACAGTAGATAACACAGGATACACTATTCACAATAGGTGAATGTCACAGCTCACCTCCTCCTCCTGTACAATGACTGATAACACCTCTATATACAGTAGATAACACAGGATCCACCATTCACAATAGGTGATGTCACAGCTCACCTCCTCCTCCTGTACAATAATTGATAACACCTCTATATACAGCAGATAACACAGGATCCACCATTCACAATAGGTGATGTCACAGCTCACCTCCTCCTCCTCTACAATGACTGATAACACCTCTATATACAGTAGATAACACAGGATCCACCATTCACAATAGGTGATGTCATAGCTCACCTCCTCCTCCTGTACAATGATAGATAACACCTCTAATATACAGTAGATAACACGGGATCCACCATTCACAATAGGTGATGTCACAGCTCACCTCCTCCTCCTCCTGTACAATGACTGATAAACACCTCTATAACAGTAGATAACACAGGATCCACCATTCACAATAGGTGATGTCACAGCTCACCTCCTCCTCCTCCTGTACAATGACTGATAACACCTCTATATACAGTAGATAACACAGGATCTATCTATCTACTATTATCTATCCATCTATCTAATTATCTATCTATCTATACAAAAAAACCTGACCAGCACCTCCCAAGTGTGAATAGGTGCAAGCTGTAGTGACTTCATTAGCGGCTTCAACACCCTAGACCACCAGGGACGTTACCATTACGGTGCATTTAATGTTCCCAACTGATAAACATTGCCTTCGTATGTAAGAATCCTATATATTATTTATCATAGATACGATATAACCATATGTCCAGGTTCGACAAAGGCAGAATTTAAATAAACCCCAACCATAAGTGAGTGCTCCCATTAAATTTTTGGGCGTTTCTTGCTTTTTCTTGTTTCATGTTCGTGTCTTAAACGCTCCGATGTTATCACCGGAGATTATCAGCCGTGCTGCGTGCGGATTATCAGAGAGCAGATTATGGGACTTTATTTATAGTTCTTTTGATTTGAGGAAATATAAAAATGTGGTGTTAATCTTCATTTACACAGTGTAACGGAGTAATTAGCTAATTACATCCAAATATGACAGTTTCCTTGTAACGCTCTGCCGGGCAGCCTGAGAGGCTGTGATTCCGTAATTAACATTGCAGGAAATGTTACATTTGTATAATGGATATAAAAACCCACAACAAGCCCCTACTAACTACAGCTACATGTAATGGAGTCCAGACTACACGCCTCATACGTCCATATGGCCGTTCGCTGCCACATAGGCGCACGTCTCTTTAAGCCATATCATGCACATGGGATGGAAGAGCAGCGGAAAATCCAGATCAGATCTTTCCACGGACATATGTTATATGGTACGAAGAGTACGAGGACCGGGACCAAGCAAGGGGGAAAAATCCCTTCTAACTAAGTGGTTTTCTGAGCAGCTCCTCTGGGTCCCGGCGGGAACACATTTCTATGGGAATCACCCAACATCACATTAATATGCAAATAGCATGAAGGTGAAGAGCTGGTATGAAGACCTGTGTGGTCAGGGGGTAGTAAGAGACGGACAGCAACCAACGAAAAAGATCTACCACTATCTATCTATCTATCTATCTATCTATCTATCTATCTATCTATCTATCTATCTATCTATCTATCTATCTATCTCTCTATATTATCTATCTATCTCTATTATCTATCTATCTATCTATCTATTATCTATCTATCTCTATATCTATCTATCTATCTATCTATCTATCTATCTGTCTATCTATCTCTCTATTATCTATCTATCTATTATCTATCTATCCTATTATCTATCTATCTATCTATCTATCTATCTATCTATCTATCTATCTATCTATCATCTATCTATCTATCTATCTATCTGTCTATCTATCTCTCTATTATCTATCTATCTATTACTATCTATCTCTATTATCTAATCTATCTATCTATCTACTATCTATCTATCTATCTATCTATCTATCTAATCATCTATCTATCTCTCTATATTATCTATCATCTCTATTACTAATCTATCTATCTAAACTATCTATCTATCTATCTATCTATCTATCTATCTATCTATCTATTATCTATCTATCTCTATTATCTAAACTATCTATCTATCTATCTATCTATCTATCTATCTATCTATCTATCTATCTATCTATCTATCTGTCTATCTATCTCTCTATCTATCTATCTATTATCTATCTACTACTATTATCTATCTATTTTATCTATCTATCTACTATCTAATCTATCTATCTATCTATCTACTATCTATCTATCTATTGTCTACCTATCTATCGTGGTTCAGATTGGCTCACTCAGTTGCACATGGAGGTAGACAATGGAACACTGTCTCTTTAGGGCCGGGATCACACATGCGAGAGTCTTTCACATGAACACCGTCACTGCCACCGGCACTCGGACAGGAGTGTTCAGCTGCATTTATTCTATGCAGCCGCATGCTCTGGTCCTAGTGAGGCGGCAGTGCCGGGTGTTTAAGAAAGAGACTCCTGAAAAAAAAAGCAAAACATACAGCACAGTCCCATGTGGGTTTTGGGGATCCGCCTGCTCAGGAAAACCAACAAATACCAATTTTTCGGACTATAAGACCACTATGTTTCCTCCATAAATGTGGAGGAAAATGGAGGTGCGTCTTATAGTCCGGAAGTACCGACTCTGGCTGTGGTGGGGAGGTGGGGGAGCGGCATCGGCGGAGCAGCAGGACCAGAGGCAGGAGCCGACTGCTGCAGCTAACTCCTTTGCCCACTGCTAAAGAGAAATGAATATTCACTGCATCCACGCCCATGAGCATGGAGGGCAATGAATATTCATTTCTCTTTAATAAATAGTATCTTGGTATGATTGGCCACCAATCCCATCCTGTTATGCATGGCCCCATCAGAAAACATTAAAAAAAAAAAACATTACACTTACCTTCCCAGCGCTCCCCTCCCCAGCATCTTGTTCCGATGACAGCAGCTATTTTATGCTTGTAAAACAGCGCATGGCAGGCACATACTCACTGCTCTGCATGCCGGACTGTATGCACATAGAGCAGAGAGTGTTCATTGCTCTTTAGTACGGGCACAGTGTCAGCCAAGCCTTCCTGCTGCTTTCCGGCCGTCACGTGTGCCGATCAGTGAGTATTCTGGCAGCCGCCCTTCGGATTGCAAGCAGCGCATGAACATCCCTGCCATGCGCTGCTTACAAGCATAAAGCAGCTGCTGACATCGGAACAAGATGATCATTAATAAAAAAAATACAATACTATCACCATAAGTGCCATTATACACAGGAGATCTGACTATAATGCAGTGTCCAGTGTACAGGTAATACAAGATAACCAGTGACATTATACACAGGAGCTCTGTATATAGTATCAGTGTAGAGTAATACAGTGATCAACCAGTGACAATATACACAGGAGCTCTGTATATAATGTCAGTGTACAGGTAATACAGTGATCACCAGTGACAATAACACAGGAGCTCTGTATATATGTCAGTGTACAGATAATACAGTGATTACCAGTGACATTATACACAGGAGCTCTGTATATAGTGTCAGTGTACAAATAATACAGTGATTACCAGTGACATTATACACAGGCTTTGTATATAGTATCAGTGTAGAAGGTAATACAGTGATCACCATGACATTATACACAGGAGCTCTGTATAAGTTCCAGTGTACAGAAATACGTGATCACCAGTGACAATATACACAGGAGCTCTGTATATAGTGTCAGTGTACAGATAATACAGTGATTACCAGTGACATTATACACAGGACTCCTGTAATTAGTGTCATGTACAAATAATACAGTGATTACCAGTGACATATAACACAGGAGCTCTGTATATAGTATCAGTGTAGAGGTAATACAGTGATCACCAGTGACATTATAACACAGGAGCTCTGTATATAGTGTCAGTGTACAGGTAATACAGTGATCACCAGTTACATTATATACAGGAGCTCTGTAATATATCAAGTGTAGAGGTAATACAGTGATAACCAGGACATTATACACAGGAGCTCTGTATATAGTGTCAGTGTACAATAATACAGTGATTACCAGTGACATTAAACACAGAGCGCTGTATATAGTGTCAGTGTACAGTAGTACAGTGGTCATCATGACATTATACACAGGAGCTCTGTATATAGTATCAGTGTAGAGGTAATACAGTGATCACCAGTAACAATACCACAGGAGCTCTTTAATATAGTGTCAGGTAAAGGTAATCAGTGATCACTGGTGACATGTACACACGACCTCTGTATATAGTAATACAGTGTATAGGTCAGTGTACAAGTAAACACTGACTCACTAGTGACGTCTCTAGGTGAAGTCCTTCATCTTCGCTTTTTATCTTCATCCAGCACAGACCGCCTCACTTCTTCCAGCCAGGGCTCGTCACTGCAAGAAATAACACAGTTATCTAGAGCTCTGCTTGCAAAACACATTACTTCATTTTTTCCCAACTCCTACACTACACCAGATGAAGAAAAAAAGGTGACATAGTGTCGCTCTGCACAGTAACAGGACCCCCCTTTAAAACAGTATCCTCAAAAAATAAATAAATACTTCATTTCAGTAATAATATCCCTTAATTAGCCCCTATGAAAATAATATCCCTCATCCTGGCCCCCGTGTGTCTCATTCCTGGCTCCAGCCATATGTCCTCTCATCCGCTCCATGAGTGTCCATCTGCCCCCATATGATCTCCCCATCTTGCCCCATCTGTCCCATGATCCTGCCCATCTGTCCCATGATCCTGCCCCATCTGTCTCCATCCTGCCCCGTGCTCCATCCTGCCCCGTGTCTCCATTCTGCCTGGTGTCTCCCATCCTGCCCATGTCTCCATCCTGCCCCGTGTCTCCATTCTGCCCCAGATATACAGGAATAAAAAACAGAAGCTTCACTCCAGATTTAGCAAAAATATAAGAGTGGACTTTATTAGGCCCTCATGGCGTGGTGCAACGTTTCGCTTCAAAAGCCTTTTTCAAGCAGTGAAGAAACAAGAAACGGTCTATCATCTGTCTGTTACGCGTACAGTCACAGCATGCTGCGATTTACATGCACGTTGAATACGAGAAAAAAAGCGGTGATGGAGCTGCCCCATAGAGTAACACTGGGCCGAGTGCTTAATGATGTTTTCCTCGCATAGCATTCGCCCTGTTCTATGGCAGTGTGACCCCGGCTTTATACAGATAAATGCCGCAGGGTTGAGTTTTCCAGATGCAGCAGAGCGAGGTTGTCCACATATCTGCTGCCCTATAGAGACGCACAGCGATATAAAGCTCGGCTCGTCTCGGACTTACCGCTGCCGTCATGTCCGCTGTCACACGTGCAGTTATCTCATTGCTCTAGAAAACCATCGCCAGTGTTTTCAGAAGACACTCACAGGACTAGATGGACCGTTGCACACAATGCGAGTAATAAAAAAGGATTTCTTTCTGTGTTTTTTTCTTTCTTCTTTATTAATACCAACCATTTTTAATTAATTCCGTATAATTAAAATTCTATAGACACTGAGTTACAACTTTCATAATCTTCAATTCATTATCTTAATGAGATCTCTCCTACATTATCCCGCAGTTTAATTCTGATCACATTAATGGAGGTACACAGTCAGGAATTTGGCGCGGCTGTGGTTTATTTTTTCCTTATTTCCCCCCTTCTCCTTCCCATTTTTTTTTTCCTTTTTACGTCCGTTTCGCTTTGGCAGGTTTTATAATTACAAAGTGTAATTTTTAGCCGCCAGTTTCAAGTTGATTGTGTAAAGGCTTGAGGCACAAGGCACGGAAAAAGCGGAGCAAATGACAGGACTGGCAATGGAGGCGTTGGGGGGGTTTCTGGATTATTAGGGACTGGCCCCATGTAGCTATTCAGATATTTACGTTCTTTTCTAGAATATTTACATCATCGTTATCATTACCATCATTATTGCTGTGTGATGAACTAATTATATAATTATTACTTACCGGCAATAGTCCCCATTAACCCCCTTCCAGCTGGATAAGATGATGCCACCTCCCTCAAACACACCGATACTAACTTTATATGTGTCCAAATTACCGCTCGGCACAATCCAAAAGTTTATGGACAATTTATTATTATTTATTTTTTGAAAGCACTAAACCTAAAAATGTAACAATATTTTGCGATGTTAAAAATTAATTGCTGTCATCAATACAAAAGTCTATAAAGCCAAAATTTGTGTCCAAATAAAAACCAAACAAATAAAAAGACAAAACAAACAAACAAAAACACCCACATAAATTATTTTTCCACCTACGCTTCTCACAAAACCCACCAAAAACTGAAGAAACGTAGTATGGTGCATACTGCACATAGATACTGGAATAGGGAAGTGAGAGATTAATGTAAGGCTAAGACTATAAAGGGTTCATTCACACACAGGTTTTGATGCATTTTTTCTGCAGGCTATGGCCAGAATAACGCAGCAAAAATTCTTTGGTTTTGGTGTAGTTTTTTTATGCTTTTTTTATGTTAAAGCCATTTTGATCTGCAGTAAAAAAAACCTGAAAGCGCAATAATAAATGGGCAAATTTTTTTTAGCAATATTTTACAGTAATAGCAAAACAAAAAATGAATGAATTTCAGAACGTCTCATTCACATCTCATTCCAAGGTGCGTTTTTTTCCTTGTTTTTTTTTTTTATCTATGAGCATCATGTCATTTTTTTCAGTGTTTTAAGTGCAGTTTTTTCCCATTGAGATCACTGGTGTAGCACTAAAAAATAGTTCCAAAGTCGTGTGTACTTTACACTGCATTTTCCTGCCAATTAGTCTGTGGTTTTCTGCAATCCAGGTCAAAAATCCGGTGTGAAATTAGTTTTTAATATATTCTAATGCAGGATGAATCTCCATGATATAAGTTCAATAATAGGCAAGTTCCTAACTAATCCGTTTAAAGATGACCTGTCACCGGGTCATAGGTGACCAATTTTTGCTCTTATTCCCGCTACTCCTGGTATTAAATAAAAAAAAATCCAATATAGATTTCACATTTAAGGTCTTTATTTAGTGCTAATTATTATGACCTTTAGTGCGTATTTAACTTTTTCCATACGTTTTATGGCATTCCAAAAATCTTCAAAATAGATGAAAGTCCCGGCAGTGGGATCTGCATCTACAGATACATAGATACGTATGGTCATTGTCACGGGGATACCGGCGACAGAGTGGGGTCAGACGATCGCAGCGTCTGGTGATACAAACCTGTGGTAGTTAGAACGGCTTCACCGTCCTATTAGCAGTCCTGGCTTTCTTTGCTCTGGTGCGCAAGGTTAAACTGCTTATTTGGACTCCCTGAAGTTCTCTGTCTTGGGTTGTGTCAGCTGTTTCTGAGTTGTTACTCCCAGCTGGTATGAGAACGTTCCTCCTTGCTTCTGACCTGCCAGTGATAGTTACCAACTACCTGGTTAGGAGCTGTATATCAGGAGATTTTCTGTGTAATTTGGTTGTGTGATTCCTCCTAATCCTCTTCTCATTTAGTTTTTTTCCCACTTGGTTGTTTGGTGAGCGTATTTTAATATTGTAGCTTTCTTTGATCCCTGTCCGTTTACCCCTGTCTGTCGGTTTGTGTTATCCTATACACTTCTGTCTTATTAAATTATTAGCTCCCTCTAGTGGTGACTGTAGGCAGACAAAACTTTATCTTTCGCTCTTCATCTCTCCAGGAGATTCGAGCTCGGCAAGATGCAACTGTGACGCTGATATAATATATTAAGAAATTAATCAAAGCAGTAAGTAAAAAAACACACTAGCCTTAAAATAATCAATATTTTATTCCTTTCTATTTTCTAACAGAATTACATCTGATAACTATTCGTAAAAGCCCAGCCACAGAAAATTGTTGAGAGCGAGAAAAATACAAAAAAATAAATCCAGAAAGAACATTTTCTTCTCCCATCTTTCTCATCTAGAACTAAACACTTATGGGAGTTAAAAAGAACATCCTTTCATTTCCAAGGCTGATAAATCAGAAGTGGTTTTCAAAGCTGCTCCAGATTACTAAGGAGCTACTTTAAAGTATATCTCCAGCACTTTAGAAAATGAATTCCACTCAAGAATCCACCAACCTGTTAGATTATTGGCGGTCGGCCATTTGAATGCAATTGGAACAATATATATTTTGTTTACAACGTAGCGCAGAACGCAGCGGAGTGAGGAACGGCTGAAGTTACACAGGGAGACGCGAATGTCACAGATATTTAACACATATACAGAAGGATGAAATACTAACAGCAGGCTAATGGAAGAAAGCAGCAAGACGAAAAAAGAAGACTTAAAAACATTTCTATTTTTTTTTTCAGATGGGGGTTTGGGTGGGTCAGAAAATATTCCCCTTGACCATTCATCTTATATATTCTTAGTATACAGGTGAGTGTATCTAGGAGAGAAGAAAACAACAGACGGTAAAAAATCCACATGAAAAATGCAACTCCAGTTAATCCCAATGAACAAGAATAGAACTATTATAATACCGCTCCCTATGCAAAAAAAAAACTATTATAATACTGAGCCCCTGTGCTGCCCTATCTAATACTCAAATAATCCAGTACAAGAATATAACTACTATATGCTGCTCCCTGTATACAAGAATATAACTACTATAATACTGCCCCCTATATACAAGAATATAACTACTATAATACTGCCCCTATGTACAAGAAAATAACTACTATAATACTGCCCCTGTGTACAAAATATAACTACTATAATACTGCTCCTAAATACAAGAATATAACTACTATAATACGCTCCTATATACAAGAATACAACTACTATAATACTGCCCCTATATACAAGAATATAACTACTATAATACTGCCCCTATGTACAAGAATATACTACTATAATACTGCCCCTAATGTACAAGAATATAACTACTAATAAATACTGCCCCCTATGTTCAAGAATATAGCTACTATAATACTGCTCCTATGTACAAGAATATAACTACTATAATACTGCTCCTATATACAAGAATATCAACTACTATAAACTGCTCCTAAGTACAAGAATATAACTACTATAATACTGCCCCTATGTACAAGAATAAAACTACTATAATACTGCCCCTATGTACAAGAATATAACAACTATAATACTGCCCGCTATATACAAGAATATAATTACTATAAATACTGCTCCTATGTACAAAATATAACTACTATAATACTGCCCCTATGTACAAGAATATAACTACTATAAAACTGCCCCTATGTACAAGAATATAACTACTATAATACTGCTCCTATCTACAAGAATATAACTAACTATAATACAGCTCCTATCTACAAGAATATAACTACATAATACTGCCCTATGTACAAGAATAAACTACAATAATACTCAGGGCCGGCGTCAGCACCCGCACACCCGGAAAGTGCCGGGGCCCTGAGCAGGCGAGGGGGGGCCCACTCGCAGTCAGCACCCCCCCGCCCGTTAGGAGGGGAGCGGTGTCACGCCGCCACTGGGCCCCCCCCCGCTTGCTCAGGGCCCTGGGCGCAGTGGCACAATACTACCTCTCCGGCCTCCGCTGCCGCAGCTCCGGGCCTCCAGGGGGCGCCGCGCTTCCTCTCAACAGCAGCGCCGCTGAATGACGTCATCATTCAGCGGCCGGCTATGGCACAGAGCGCAGGGACGCCGACAGGTAAGATGTGTGTGGTGTGTCTCTGTGTGTGTCTGTGTGTATGTAGTGCGGTGCTTTGTGTGTGTATGTATGTGTGTGTGTATGTATGTGAGAGAGTGCTGTGTGCTGTCTGTGTGTGATGATGGGCAGGCATTGCTGAAATGGGAGGCATTGATTGATGATGATGGGGAGAAATGATGATAATGGGCAGGCATTGATTATAATGGGCAGGCATTGATGATGGGGAGAAAATGAAGATGGACAGGCATTGCTGATAATGGGGAGGCATTGATGAGATGGGGAGAAGATGAGATAATGGGCAGGCATTGATGATAATGGGCAGGCATGATGATGGGGAGAAGATGATGATGGTGCAGGCTTGATGATGATGGGGAGGAGATGATGACATGATGGGCAGCATTGCTGAAATGGGGAGGCATTGATGATGATGGGGAGAAGATGATAAAAGGGCAGGCATTGAGATAATGGGCAGGCATTGATGATGGGGAAGATGATGATGGGCAGGCATTGATAATGATGGGGAGGAGATGATGATGGACAGGCATTGCTGAGAATGGGGAGGCATTGATGATGATGGGGAGAAGATGATGATAATGGGCAGCATTAGATGATGGGGAGAAGATGATGATGGGAGGAGATGATGATGATGGGGAGGCATGATGATAATGGGGAGGCCATGATGATGATGGGGAGGCAATGATGATGATAAGGAGGCAATAATGATGAGGGGAGACAATCATGATAATAATGGGGAGTCTTTCCACAGCGCCCTTTCCTGAGCCGTACAGGCAGAACGCAGTACAGCGCAGAGGAGAGCTCCATATTTTGTAATGGAGCATTATATGGGACCAGTATACCTGTATGGAGCATTATTTTGGGTCCAGTATTCTGTATGGAGCATTATTTTGGTCCAGTATTCTGTATGGAGCATTATATGGGGGGTGACATCCTGCATGGGGTATTAATGGGTGATGAGGGGGAGACTGTGGTGCCCATAATATTGTAGGGAGGACTGTACTGTCCAGTCTGTTGTGCGCTGTGAGGATTTGGCGGTTTTTTGAGCTATTGTACAATTTACAATAGATATCACTCATGTAATGGAAGAAGTGAAGTGTTTGGCATTGTACTGTACCCAAATTCTCTGCTGTATCTGTGCATCATGAATCGTGGCTGTGTTAAAGGGGCCCACTGAGGCTCTTCGCCGGGGCCCATAAAAACCTGGAGCCGGCCCTGATAATACTGCCCCATGTACAAAAATATAACTCACTAAATACTGCTCCTATGTACAAGAATATAACTACTATAAATACTGCCCCTAAGTACAAGAAATATAACTAGTATAATACTGTCCCTATGACAAGAATATAACTACATAATACTGCCCCCTATGTACAAGAATAACTGCTATAATACTGCTCCCTATGTACAAGAATATAACTACTATAATAACTGCCCCTATGTAAAAGATATAACTACTATAATACTGCCCCTATGTACAAGAATATAACTACTATAATACTGCTCCTATGTACAGAATATAACTACTATAATCTGCTCCCTATGTACAAGAATATAAACTACTATAATACTGCTCCTATATACAAAATATAACTACTATAAAACTGCCCCTAAGTACAAGAATATAATACTATAATACTGCCCCTATGTACAAAATATAACTACTATAATACTGCCCCTATGTACAAGAATAATAACTACTATAATACTGCTCCCTAGTACAAGAATAAACTACTATTTCAAATTCTGTACATAGAGCAGTATTATAGCAGTTTAGTCTTGTACATAGGATCAGTATTATTCAGATTCTATGATTCTACTATAATACTGATCCTATGTACAAGATATAACTGCTATAATACTGATCCTAATGTACAAGAATATAACTAGTATAATACTGCCCCATGTACAAGAATATAACTGCTATAATACTGCTCCTATGTACAAGAATATAACTACTATAATATGATCCTATGTACAAGAATATAACTACTATAATACTGCCCTATGTACAAGAAATAACTACTATAATACTGCTCCTAGTACAAGAATATAACTACTATAAACTCCCCTCTGTACAAGAATATAACTACTATAATACTGCTCCCTATGTACAAGAATATAACTACTATAATACTGCCCCTATGTACAATAATATAACTACTATAATCACTGCTCCTATGTACAAGAATATAACTACTATAAATACTGCTCCTATGTACAAGAATATAACTACTATACTACTGCTAATATGTACAAGAATAAAACTACTATAATACTGCCCCTAGTACAAGAATATAACTACTATAATACTGCCCCTATGTACAAGAATTAACTACTATAATACTGCTCCTATGTACAAGAATATAACTACTATAATACGGCCCCTATGATACTTAGTCATATTCACAGTATAGTCCACTCTTCTTCTTTAATATATAGCACATGTAATAAATTAAGAAAATAGAAAAAACGTAAAGAAATGAACTGGGATATGAGTTGGCGTGTTGCAGCATGTAGGCACATGTTCACACTGGGCACTAAACAGACAAAACCAAGATAAAAACACAATAAGTAGATACATTGAAGAAATAAAAAAACAGCAATAGTGCATGAAATTAATATTGGTTACTTAGATTAACATAATTTTGATTAAAATATGCAAAAGCCGTCTCAACGCATCACGGTGATAAGATCCACATGCACGTCACTTGACAAACGTAAGATTTTAATATCTGAGGTTTAGGACCCTCCAGATTAGGTCACTGTGACGTGGTGGGATGGCTTTTGCATTTTATTAACCAAAATATATGTTAACTGAATTTGGTATGTTATTTTCCTGCTCTAATTGCTGTTTTGTTTATTTACTGCAGGGTATTTGCTTATTATAAAATAAATTCAACCTAACACAGAATATACAATGTCGCCAACAGGACAATTTCACTTCTTTATCATTTTTTCCTACCGGGGAATGAATTACGACAAACGAGACTTAATGTACTCTTCTAAAGTTAATTAGCAGAGCGCATTCCCGCAGGAGGAGACCGAGCCATATGATGTCATTGCATGACATTGCTGGAGATCCGTCACAATAGAAGCCCGGTGGTAATTTATATTGACGTCCACTGCAGATTTAGAGTCGACACATGGAACAAAATCCAATGAAAGGCAACTTGAATAAATCATACGGCAGCGTCACGACTTTCCGCAGCTCATCATTGATTGTCATATCTTTTGTAGCCGCTAATGAAACGATCACCCCATGTGTACTTCTGCTTGGTTTAATTAAAATCATTATTTTGCATTGCACACCGGCCTTTGACAGTGGGTGACGAGCGCCGGTGTCCTCTGACATTCACCGCTCAGCATCAGGAGGAAGGTGAAGATATTTTCTATTTTAAGGGAAAGGAAACATTGTTAGATGTCACATAGGTGACAGGTCTGTCTCCAGATGGGTCAACAGCTAATCCCAGCTAAAACGGAAAGTCTCACGGGTACATTGTCATATCCTCCAGTGATGAGCAGATTGATACAAATGCAAATCGAGTTTGAGTTGAATTTCTGAAAATTTGGGTCCTGACGAATTCAAACAATTTATGCTTAAATTTGCGAGTATATATATATATATATATATATATATATATATATAATAAATAAATGTCCGCCGATATGTTAAACATTGCTAAAGATTGCAGAAGTCAGAGAGTGTGCTCATGACGTAGGCAGGAATCTTGGAATCTTGGGCTTTTCCATATTGCCTTGCAGCTATCACATGAACTTTTCTCAGCCAGTATAAAAGTTGAGGGCAGAGAAAGCAGAGCCATTTTGTATTTTACAGCCTAGTGACAGAAGGTCAAGAGCGCACAGCCATCATATTGATTGTGAAATAAAGCCTAAAATCTGATGGCTTATTATACGCTGAAGCACATTGAAAACAGGAGTGGTAATCTCAGACTGGGCATACTAATCCAAAGATTCAAGTGATATAGGGAGGTGTCGAACCTGCAGAGTCATTTGACTGTGAATTGATTAATAAGTGACATACTGTAGTAACAGCACACATTAATTTTATTCTTCAAACACTGCAAACAAGGAAGACAGTTTAATACACCCTGTCCTAATTTTTGTTTTTGCGTTAATGGGCTTAACTGGGTCAGTACATAAACAATTCTTTTAAAATGATTAATAAAAGTAACGTTTTATATATAGTGTATTTTTACCTGAACCGCTTTTGCTATACCCATACACTA
>JARQOD010000006.1:8762964-8876813 GCA_033576555.1 Oophaga sylvatica | reverse complement strand
TATATGGTAATGAGAGATGTATAATGCAGTATGATGTATGTGGAATATGATGTGGTCCAGATGATGTGCATAGCATATATGTGGAATGAATAGTTAGCTAATATAGTTGTATATAGGGGTATAAGTGGAGTATTATGTGGACATTGCATAATGGTATAATGCAGTATAATTGGGAGTATGATATGTGTATTCAATGAGTTGATATGATGTATATGTGGCTGATGTTATTGTGCATGCAGGTAATGTAGAATAGCAGTATGTTGGGCATGATTATATGTAGGCATGATGGTAAGTTTAATTGCAGATGATGTGAATGTATATGATGTGAGCATATGGAGTGTATATATAGCAGTAATGTGGGCAGTGTATAAATGGGCACTGCATGAGTTGTAATACAAGAGTGGGCAGTGTATATTGACACTCATGGTAATGTATAATAGCAGTATGATTGGGCAGTGTATATAGTGGGCACTCATGAGTTATGTATAATGGGGTATATTGATGGTATGGATTATGATGATGAGTTGTATATAGCGTATGAGGGCATGTATATATTGGCACTGCATGGTAGTGTATAAAGCAGTATGATTGGGCAGTGTATTTATATAGATACTTATGGAGTTTATATGGGAATATGGATTTATATAGATTGATGATGTTAATGCATATGTGTATATATGAGATGGAGTGTATTAAGGTATGGATGTATATAGTAGTGGCATGTTTATATGTATATGTAGTGTTAATGGATGATGGAGGTTATAGCATGGGCAGTGTATATATTGCACTGCATGTAGTGTATATAGCAGTATGATGTGGGCAGTGTATAATGTGACTGCATGTAGTGTATAATACAGTATGATGGGCAGTGTATTATATGTGGGCACTGCATGGTAGATGTATATAGCAGTATGATGTGGGCAGTGTATTATATGTGGCACTGCATGGTAGATGTATAATAGCAGTATGATGTGGGCAGTGTATATATGTGGCACTGCATGGTAGTGTATAATAGGTATGATGTGGGCAGTGTATATATGTGCACTGCATGGTAGTTGTATCATAGCATATGATGTGGCAGTGTATTAATTGGGCACTGCATGTAGATGTATAATAGCAGTATATGTGGGCAGTGTATATATTGGAACTGCATGGTAGTGTATAATAGCAGTATATGGGCGTGTATTATATTGGACACTGCATGGTATTGTATAATAGCAGTATGATGTGGGCAGTGTATTAATGTGGACTGCATGGTAGATGTATAATAGCAGTATATGGGCAGTGTATATATGTGACACTCATGTAGTTGTAAATGGTATATGTGGCAGTGTATTATATGTGGACACTGCATGGTTACTTGTATATAGCAGTTATGATGTGGGCAGTGTATTATATGTGGCACTGCATGGTAGATTATAAAGCATATGATGTGGCATGTATTATATGTGGGCACTGCATGGTAGATGTATAAGCAGTATGATGTGGGCAGTGTATTATATGTGGCACTGCATGGTAGTGTATAATAGCAGTATGATGTGGGCAGTGTATTATATGTGGCACTGCATGGTAATGTATAAATAGCAGTATGATGTGGGCAGTGTATTATATGGGCACTGCATGGTAGTGTATAATAGCAGTATGATGTGGGCAGTGTATATATGTGGCACTGCATGGTAGTGTATAATAGCAGTATGATGTGGCAGTGTATTATATGTGGACACTGCATGGTAGTTGTATAATAGCAGTATGATGTGGGCAGTGTATTATATGTGGCACTGCATGGTAGTTGTATCATAGCAGTATGATGTGGGCAGTGTATATATATGTGGGCACTGCATGGTAGATGTATAATAGCAGTATGATGTGGGCAGTGTATTATATGTGGCACTGCATGGTAGTTGTATAATAGCAGTATGATGTGGGCAGTGTATTAATATGTAGGCACTGCTACATGTAGATGTATAATAGCATGTATGATGTGGGCAGTGTATTATATGTGGCACTGCATGGTAGTTGTATAATAGCAGTATGATGTGGGCAGTGTATTATATGTGGACACTGCATGGTATTGTATCAATAGCAGTATGATGTGGGCAGTGTATTATATGTGGCACTGCATGGTAGTTGTATAATAGCAGTATGATGTGGGCAGTGTATTATATGTGGGCACTGCATGGTAGATGATATAATGTGCAGTATGATGTGGGCAGTGTATTATATGTGGGCACTGCATGGTAGTTGTATCATAGCAGTATGATGTGGGCAGTGTATTATATGTGGCACTGCATGGTAGTGTATAATAGCAGTATGATGTGGGCAGTGTATTATATGTGAGCACTGCATGGTAGTTGTATAATAGCAGTATGATGTGGGCAGTGTATATATGTGGGCACTGCATGGTAGTTGTATAATAGCAGTATGATGTGGGCAGTGTATTATATGTGAGCACTGCATGGTAGTTGTATAATAGCAGTATGATGTGGGCAGTGTATTATATGTGGCACTGCATGTAGTGTATAATAGCATATGATGTGGGCAGTGTATTAATGTGGGCACTGCATGGTAGTGTATATAGCAGTATGATTGGCAGTGTATATATGTGGCACTGCATGTAGATGTATAATAGCAGTATGATGTGGGCAGTGTATTATATGTGGCACTGCATGGTAGTGTATATAGCAGTATGATGTGGGCAGTGTATTATATGTGGCACTGCATGGTAGTGTATAATAGCAGTATGATGTGGGCAGTGTATTATATGTGGACACTGCATGGTAGTGTAATAAGTGTATGATGTGGCAGTGTATTAATGTGGCACTGCATGGTAGTGTATTAGCGTATGATGTGGGCAGTGTATATATGTGGGCACTGCATGGTAGTGTATAATGCAGTATGATGTGGGCAGTGTATATATGTGGCACTGCATGGTGTTAATAGCGGTATGATGTGGGCAGTGTATGATATGTGGGCACTGCATGGTAGATGTATAATAGCGGTATGATGTGGGCAGTGTATTATATGTGGGCACTGCATGGTAGATGTATAATAGCGGTATGATGTGGGCAGTGTATGATATGTGGGCACTGCATGGTAGATGTATAATGGTGGTATGATGTGGGCAGTGTATGATATGTGGGCCTGCATGGTAGATGTATAATAGCAGTATGATGTGGGCAGTGTATTATATGTGGACACTGCATGGTAGTTGTATCATAGCAGTATGATGTGGGCAGTGTATTATATGTGTGCACTGCATGGTAGTTGTATAATAGCAGTATGATGTGGACAGTGTATGATATGTGGGCACTGCATGGTAGATGTATAATAGCGGTATGATGTGGGCAGTGTATGATATGTGGGCACTGCATGGTAGATGTATAATAGCGGTATGATGTGGGCAGTGTATGATATGTGGGCACTGCATGGTAGATGTATAATAGCGGTATGATGTGGGCAGTGTATGATATGTGGGCACTGCATGGTAGATGTATAATAGCGGTATGATGTGGGCAGTGTATTATATGTGGGCACTGCATGGTAGATGTATAATAGCGGTATGATTGTGGGCAGTGTATGATATGTGGGCACTGCATGGTAGATGTATAATAGCGGTATGATGTGGGCAGTGTATGTATATGTGGGCACTGCATGGTAGATGTATAATAGCGGTATGATGTGGGCAGTGTATTATATGTGGGCACTGCATGGTAGTTGTATAATAGCAGTATGATATGGGCAGTGTATGATATGTGGGCACTGCATGGTAGATGTATAATAGCAGTATGATGTGGGCAGTGTATGATATGTGGGCACTGCATGGTAGATGTATAATAGCGGTATGATGTGGGCAGTGTATGATATGTGGGCACTGCATGGTAGATGTATAATAGCGGTATGATGTGGGCAGTGTATGATATGTGGGCACTGCATGGTAGTTGTATAATAGCGGTATGATGTGGGCAGTGTATTATATGTGGGCACTGCATGGTAGTTGTATAATAGCAGTATGATATGGGCAGTGTATGATATGTGGGCACTGCATGGTAGATGTATAATAGCAGTATGATGTGGGCAGTGTACGATAGGTCTTTAAAGGTACTGCCACACTAAACGTTCCCGCTAACGATCACGATAACGACGCTATCGTTGGTGTGATCGTTTTAAGGTCGCTAGTAGCGGCCAAACTGGACGATCTTATTAATGACGCATCAGCGGTCAGCGATCTCTTTATCGACTTTGGCGGTCGTTGGGACGTGCCACACTGCATGTACTGTGAAAGATCACGACCTCGATAGGCGTGACTGAGCGCAACCTTTTGCACGCCCCTCATCACAGAATGGTGGTCACTATTTATCTCATAAATATTTGTCACAGCTCTCCGCTTTGTGATTGGATGACCGCGTCATAAAAGACGACGTACCAGCACTCCTCTCCATTGCTCTCGAGCAGAAGCGGTTCTTTCAAATCTCCAGCATCGTTCCAGTGTGTCCTGCTAGCCTTTGTAGCTACTGCGATCCAGTTTGTGCCACTATTGCGGTTGCTGCGTTCCAGTCTAAGAGTTGTCAGTTATCAGGTTCCAGTGTTTCCATTCGCTGACAGCAAGCAGAGATCTGGAGAATGAAGGGGAATTGAAACACAAAGCATTCTGGAACGTCCCAGGACTTTTTCTGCCACAATGTGTTCCTTGTCCTCGTGTATGTATGGGACAGTCACTTGGCTGTCACCCGGGCTGTCACGTTCAGGCGACCGCCCACTGTACACACGTCTGGGAGATCCACGTCAGTCACCTGCTGTTCAGTGTTCTTGCAGTCAGGCCGGTGTCATGCTCGGCCTCCTGTGTACATAAGACAATGCTGCTTTCCCTCATTTTACCTGCAGGCAGTGAATGTAATGGATGACGCTGCTGCTGTGAATTGTTAGATGTTTCCATGTCCTCGGTACCATTCATTGCTCCCTTGCTGATCTGTAGTGGAGTTCTGGTTTTCAGGTATAGTACTGTTATATTGCATACATACACAAAACTCCTATACTGCACACATACATTATACCGCTACACTACACACATATATAGTAATGCAACACTGAACACATATATAGTACGGCAATACTGCACACATACATAGAATCTATATACTATACAGATACCTAGTACTGTTATACTGTAAAGATACTGTACATAGCACTGCTATAATTCACACATACATGGTACTGAAATTTTTGCATACTTATATAGTACCGATATAATACATATACATAATACTGTGAACATGCAAATGGCAATATGGCAAACATACATAATATTCTATAGTACATGTGTGCATTACATAGTACTACTGAAATCCACACACAAATTATCGCTATACTATAAAGACATGTTACTGCTATATCACACACATAGATAATATCACTAAACTGCACACATAAAATGCACTGCCAAATCACACATACATAAAACCGCTGTACTTCACACACATATTACCATAATTCTGCACACATACATAGTACTGCTACATCACACACAAACATAATACCGCTACATCAGACGCATAAATAGTATTGTTATAATACACACACATATAGTACTGCACACATACTAGACATAGTACTGCTATAGTGCACACATACATAGTACTGCAATACTGCACTTATACGTAGTACTGCTATACTGCATACATTGATAACACTGCTAGACTGTACATATACATAATACCGCTACATTACATAGTTACATAGTCCTGCTATAGTGAACACATAGATAATATTGCAATACTGCACACATACATAGTACTACTATACTGCATACATTGAAAGCACTGCTAGACTGTACATATACATAATACCGCTACATCACATACATATACAGTACTGCTACAATACACACACCTATTATTGCAATACTGCACACATACATAGTAGTGTTATACTTATTTAAAAAAGAAGGGTTATTCCAGGCACCAAGTCACTTTATTTCTGTGTGTTATTTGAACCCAAATCCTCAGAATAGCCTTGTCGGATCTCTTCTGGGTGGTGCATGATAGAGAACATGATTATATCAGAAAAAGTAACAAAAAAAGCAGCACTCACCCAGTCCTTCTTTCAAGGTGTGGTTTTCATCCATAAAATTGGTTACATTGATATTTGCGGAAGTGCAGGTATCAGGGGAGTTTTTCATGAACAGTGATACTTGCCGGACTACGGCCGTTTCACACCTTGCTGGCGCTTCTACGGGTCTGTTATAATGTACACATACATAGTATTGCTATACTGCACACATACATAGTACTGCTATACTGTACACATACTGTAGATCGCACTGCTAGACTGTACATATACATAATATCGCTACATCACATAATGTATATATAAAGTACTGCTATAATACATATATATAGTACTGCTATACTGCACACATACATAGTACTGCTATACTGTACACATACTGTAGATCGCACTGCTAGACTGTACATATACATAATATCGCTACATCACATAATGTACATATAAAGTACTGCTATAATACATATATATAGTACTGCTATACTGCACACATACATAGTACTGCTATACTGTTGGCAAGTTTCATGCTGCTCAAACTCTGAAACACAGCAGTTTTAGAAAGAACACGTTGATTGGGGAAAGACAGGCACAAAGAGCAGGGTCCATTGGGCAGATGCCCTCCCGCTTCTCCCTGCTCTTCTCAGCGTTAATGACACACCAACACCGCCCCAACACAGCGTAAACCTTGCCCTGAGCACTATAGCTTATACACTTATAAGTGATGTCTTTGTAGCCACAAACTTCTTCCACCTAACACCTCTGCAAATATATGACCTCTGGTGGTCCACTAAACCCCAGATAGGGGTCCTAAAAATCTCTTGGAAATAAAGCAGTGGTGCACACACATGACCACCACTTCAATGGCTGTATGAGAGCCATAGTGAGAATATGTCACTACTGCCATATAAACAGTGATAGAATAGTGGTCACGGGACCCCTGTGCTCAGCATCATTGGGGGTCGTTCACTGACTGCAATCAGGGAAACTGAGAAGCAGCTCAGTTATTGCACACAAGCGGCACCGGACCTTCATAGGATGAACCTGTTTTTCCTGCTCCATGCAGCTGACAATTTACCAGTGTGCAGTAGCTGACCGGCCCCTAGAGGCATCAATTTGGCCCCTCATAGTGAATGCCCTGCCTCCCGCAGTCACAAGAAAAGGAGCTCTTTTTGACCAAATTCAATGAAAATTGGGCAAATCTCCAGCAGTGACATTGCATAAAGCCCCCCATACACAGCAGATCAATATGTAAGGGATCGGCCGACAGTCTAAAGTGTATGGGGCCCTCAGTCCACACCTTAAATTGTCTCCTTAAGGCTGGAGTCACACTAGCGAGAAATACGGACGAGTGCATATACGAGAAAAAATCACATAGCACTGAGACCAATGTTAATCTATGGGGCAGCTCCATCAGCCGATTTTTTTCTCGTCCATTTTATACGTGCGAGGGAATTATCCGGTCTAAAACTACCGTACATATCCGCAGTCACATTATCCGGTGTCAGCACCAGGAAAAGCAGATATTGTGATCCAACGTATGCAACATGCACAATCCGACTAGACAGCAGTGTGCATATCACATACTGACCACCCTTACTATACGATATGCATACTCCTGGCCACAATCCAACTAGACAGCAGTGTGCATATCACATACTGACCACCCTTACTATACGATATGAATACTCCTGGCCACAATCCAACTAGACAGGAGTGTGCATATCACATTACTGACCCCCCTTACTATACGATATGATACTCCTGGCCACAATCCAACTAGACAGCAGTGTGCATATCACATACTGACCCCCCTTACTATACGATATGAATACTCCTGGCCACAATCCAACTAGACAGCAGTGTGCATATCACATACTGACCCCCTTACTATACGATATGCATACTCCTGGCCACAATCCAACTAGACAGCAGTGTGCATATCACATACTGACCCCCCTTACTATACGATATGCATACTCCTGGCCACAATCCAACTAGACAGCAGTGTGCATATCACATACTGACCCCCCTTACTATATGATATGCATACTCCTGGCCACAATCCAGCTAGACAGGAGTGTGCATATCACATACTGACCCCCCTTACTATACGATATGCATACTCCTGGCCACAATCCAACTAGACAGGAGTGTGCATATCACATACTGACCACCCCTTACTATATGATATGCATACTCCTGGCCACAATCCAGCTAGACAGGAGTGTGCATATCACATACTGACCCCCCTTACTATACGATATGCATACTCCTGGCCACAATCCAGCTAGACAGGAGTGTGCATATCACATACTGACCCCCCTTACTATACGATATGCATACTCCTGGCCACAATCCAACTAGACAGCAGTGTGCATATCACATACTGACCCCCCTTACTATACGATATGCATACTCCTGGCCACAATCCAACTAGACAGGAGTGTGCATATCACATACTGACCACCCTTACTATATGATATGCATACTCCTGGCCACAATCCAACTAGACAGGAGTGTGCATATCACATACTGACCACCCCTTACTATATGATATGCATACTCCTGGCCACAATCCAGCTAGACAGGAGTGTGCATATCACATACTGACCCCCCTTACTATATGATATGCATACTCCTGGCCACAATCCAGCTAGACAGGAGTGTGCATATCACATACTGACCCCCCTTACTATACGATATGCATACTCCTGGCCACAATCCAACTAGACAGCAGTGTGCATATCACATACTGACCCCCCTTACTATACGATATGCATACTCCTGGCCACAATCCAACTAGACAGCAGTGTGCATATCACATACTGACCCCCCTTACTATACGATATGCATACTCCTGGCCACAATCCAACTAGACAGGAGTGTGCATATCACATACTGACCACCCCTTACTATATGATATGCATACTCCTGGCCACAATCCAACTAGACAGGAGTGTGCATATCACATACTGACCACCCCTTACTATATGATATGCATACTCCTGGCCACAATCCAGCTAGACAGGAGTGTGCATATCACATACTGACCACCCTTACTATACGATATGCATACTCCTGGCCACAATCCGACTAGACAGGAGTGTGCATATCACATACTGACCACCCTTACTATACGATATGCATACTCCTGGCCACAATCCAGCTAGACAGGAGTGTGCATATCACATACTGACCCCCCTTACTATACGATATGCATACTCCTGGCCACAATCCAACTAGACAGGAGTGTGCATATCACATACTGACCACCCCTTACTATATGATATGCATACTCCTGGCCACAATCCAGCTAGACAGGAGTGTGCATATCACATACTGACCACCCTTACTATACGATATGCATACTCCTGGCCACAATCCAACTAGACAGCAGTGTGCATATCACATACTGACCACTCTTACTATACGATATGCATACTCCTGGCCACAATCCAACTAGACAGCAGTGTGCATATCACATACTGACCCCCCTTACTATACGATATGCATACTCCTGGCCACAATCCGACAAGACAGGAGTGTGCATATCACATACTGACCACCCTTACTATACATATGCATACTCCTGGCCACAATCCAACTAGACAGCAGTGTGCATATCACATACTGACCCCCCTTACTATACGATATGCATACTCCTGGCCACAATCCAACTAGACAGGAGTGTGCATATCACATACTGACCACCCTTACTATACGATATGCATACTCCTGGCCACAATCCAACTAGACAGGAGTGTGCATATCACATACTGACCACCCTTACTATACGATATGCATACTCCTGGTCACAATCCGACTAGACAGGAGTGTGCATATCACATACTGACCACCCCTTACTATATGATATGCATACTCCTGGCCACAATCCAGCTAGACAGGAGTGTGCATATCACATACTGACCACCCTTACTATACGATATGCATACTCCTGGCCACAATCCGACTAGACAGGAGTGTGCATATCACATACTGACCACCCTTACTATACGATATGCATACTCCTGGCCACAATCCGACTATACAGGAGTGTGCATATCACATAATGACCACCCTTACTATACATATGCATACTCCTGGCCACAATCCGACTAGACAGGAGTGTGCATATCACATACTGACCACCCTTACTATACGATATGCATACTCCTGGCCACAATCCAACTAGATAGGAGTGTGCATATCACATACTGACCACCCCTTACTATATGATATGCATACTCCTGGCCACAATCCAGCTAGACAGGAGTGTGCATATCACATACTGACCACCCTTACTATACGATATGCATACTCCTGGCCACAATCCGACTAGACAGGAGTGTGCATATCACATACTGACCACCCTTACTATACGATATGCATACTCCTGGCCACAATCCAACTAGACAGGAGTGTGCATATCACATACTGACCACCCTTACTATACGATATGCATACTCCTGGCCACAATCCAACTAGACAGGAGTGTGCATATCACATACTGACCACCCCTTACTATATGATATGCATACTCCTGGCCACAATCCAGCTAGACAGGAGTGTGCATATCACATACTGACCCCCTTACTATACGATATGCATACTCCTGGCCACAATCCGACTAGACAGGAGTGTGCATATCACATACTGACCCCCCTTACTATACGATATGCATACTCCTGGCCACAATCCGACTATACAGGAGTGTGCATATCACATAATGACCACCCTTACTATACATATGCATACTCCTGGCCACAATCCGACTAGACAGGAGTGTGCATATCACATACTGACCACCCTTACTATACATATGCATACTCCTGGTCTCAATCCGGCTAGACAGGAGTGTGCATATCACATACTGACCCCCCTTACTATACATATGCATACTCCTGGTCACAATCCGACTAGACAGGAGTGTGCATATCACATACTGACCACCCTTACTATATGATATGCATACTCCTGGTCACAATCCGACTAGACAGAAGTGTGCATATCACATACTGACCACCCTTACTATATGATATGCATACTCCTGGTCACAATCCGACTAGACAGGAGTGTGCATATCACATACTGACCACCCTTACTATACAATATGCGTACTCCTGGTCACAATCCGACTAGACAGGAGTGTGCATATCACATACTGACCACCCTTACTATACGATATGCATACTCCTGGCCACAATCTGACTAGACAGGAGTGTGCATATCACATACTGACCACCCTTACTATACATATGCATACTCTTGGTCACAATCCGACTAGACAGGAGTGTGCATATCACATACTGACCACCCTTACTATATGTGATGAACGGGCACACAGTCCGCCACACGGTAGCCCGGGGGTCACGGCTTGTGATCCCACCGCTGCCACCAATATGTGATGGAACGTGCACACACACGACGGCTGCTGCCGTCCGACCCAGTAAACTGCAGGGATTTATAACTATCCCACTTCCACTTAGGAACTTGCAGCTCTCTGGCGCCCCCCTTACCCTCAGGTCAGTCAGGGAACTGCACCTAGGATAATTAGTCGCCAGACGGGTCACTTGGATGTGTGCTGGCTATTGGGCACGCTGCAGTGAGGGAATTATAATTACTCCTGGCTGCAGCCAGGCAGTACCCTTATAAACCCCGCTGCGTCACTGCCAGCGTCACCCAATAGATTAACACTTTACACCCCTTCTTTTTTTAGCTGCCACCAGCTACGGCTTTTGATGAACAATTTATCAGGAGGGTCCGTAGCAACCCCAAAACAGTAGCGTAGTGCTTCAGGCACGTGCAAATTCGTTTATAGAGCAGGAGAAACAAACTAATAAATTTATAGGTTTATTCCTTAAAAAACAGGCAATGCTTATATAATATAAAAAGATGTAACAAACTGAGACAATATCGTTATGTACAGATGCAGTTATAAAATAAAATGGGATTAAGAATGAAAGATAACTCACATGGTTGTTAGATCATTACAGGCAAGCCAGGCTGGGGGAAGGAGCCACACGTCATAGTTCATTGGGAGATCTCTTACTCAGCACATCCCAGCAGAAAGAATCCCTAAGGAACTTCACTGTAAGACTTATGCATGTCAGCTTCTGACCTCACAAAAGGGCTGGTCCTCTGGCCACCTCCCCTGGCTGCAAGCTATGGTTTGAGCTCTGCGATATCATAAGGTTCATAACTCAGCGGGGAACTCTAGCAGAATAATGGCAGACCTATCAATGATCTTGCTTTGAAATAATGGTTCAAATGACCCCAAACTTGGGTGAAATAGCTCATGGGGCACCCGAGAATTCCATTTCTCGGGCTCTGTTGGAGTTACAGGTTCGCCGGTACCACGGGAACGATGCCCGTCGGCGCATGGTTCAACACAGTACTTTCGTGTTTCTAGCGAACGCTCCCACCGTGTTATTAACCAAAAAGAATGGATTCTCCAAAATGGCTGCTATAGGACTTTTGCAGGGTTTGCTAATACAAAGGAAAATTCCTGAGGTGGGAGGGATGAGAGATCGAGTTCGCTGCAGAGAGAAGGAGGGAGGGGCACTTTGCCCTGTGCTTGCAAACAGTGGGGGTGGTAGTTCTAGCAACAGCACAAGACATGAAGCTTGCAATATCATTACACCTCCCCCCTTTAGAGGGCGCTACGGAGGCATGACCTGTCGGTAATCCGACATGCGCACCTCAGCGGGTTCGCCACGTCCACTTTCTCGGGCTCTGGACTCATGGAACCCCCACCTACCCGGTGCCCCAGGTAGTGGACCTCCCTCATGCCCATCTGGCATTTTCCCGGCTTGATGGTCAGACCTGCCTGGTGAATACGCTTGAGCACCTCCTGGAGATGCTGAAGGTGTTCCTCCCAGGTGGAACTGAAGACGGCAATGTCGTCCAGGTACGCCACAGCGTACTCCTCCAGTCCCTGAAGCAGGTGGTTGACCATCCGCTGAAAAGTGGCAGGGGCATTCTTCATGCCGAAAGGCATGACCGTGGACTCGTACAGTCCAAAAGGGGTGATAAAGGCAGATTTCTCCTGCGCCGCAGGGCTCAGGGGAATCTGCCAGTATCCCCGGCTCAAATCCATGATGGATATGTACTTGGCATTCGCCAACCGCTCCAGCAGATCCTCGATGCGTGGCATTGGGTGCGCATCAGAGGTAGTGATGACGTTGAGCCCCTGTAGTCCACGCAGAACCGGGTGGTCCGATCCTTTTTTGGCACGAGAACTACAGGTGAGGCCCACGCGCTTTTGGACGGCCGGATCACCCCCAGCTGCAACATCTCATGGATCTCCTGGCGCATAATCTGCTGCACTTCCTCAGAGATCCGATAAGGTGTCCGCCGTAACGGGGCGTGATTCCCGGTGTCCACCTCGTGGACTGCCAACTCGGTCCTTCCGGGTCGGTTCGTGAACTCGGCCCGGAAGGGTTCCAGAGTGGTCAGCAACTGCAACCGCTGGGAGACGGTTAGCGAGGCATTTACCTCCATGTCCTCAATGGACCCATTGGCATTAGCTTGGGCCAGCATGTCTAGGAGGGGATCCTCTTCCCCGTCCTCGGGCAGATTGCAGACCGGTAGGACGCAGGCTTCACGTTCGTGATGGGCCTTCATCATGTTGACGTGAAAGGCCTTGCGCCTACCCCGAGTGTGGTCAAGCGTGACCACGTAGGTGGCTGGGTTGAGCTGTTGGTGCACGACGTACGGGCCTTCCCAGGCTGCCTGAAGCTTATCCTTTGGTACGGGGACCAGCACCCACACCTTTTGACCCACCTGGTAGGTCCGCTCCCGGGCGTTCTGGTCGTACCAGTGCTTCTGGTCAGCCTGAGCCTGCGTCATGTTGTCATGCACCAACTGCGTCAAGGTCTGCATCTTGTCGCGGAAGCGCATGACATAATCCACGATGGACACTTCCGTGGGGTTTGGCTCATCTTCCCAGGATTCTCTTATCAACCCAAGGGGTCCCCGGACTCGCTCACCATACAGGAGCTCGAAGGGGGAGAACCCCGTCGAGGCCTGCGGGACTTCTCTGTAGGCAAATAGCAGGTGTGGGAGGTACCGCTCCCAATCGCGTCCCTGGGTCTCAACCAGCATGCGGAGCATCTGTTTGAGGGTACCGTTAAAGCGCTCACACAAACCATTGGTCTGTGGGTGATACGCACTCGATACCATACGCGTCACCTGCATTTTGCTGCAGAGAGCCTTCATTAGGCGAGACATAAATTGAGTCCCTTGATCGGTAAGCATCTCCCTGGGAAATCCTACCCGTGAAAAGATGGTCACCAGTGCATCCGCCACCTTATCTGCCCTAGTTGAGGACAGAGCTACTGCCTCCGGGTACCGGGTAGCGTAGTCTACCACAGTAAGGATGTATTGCTTTCCAGAGCTGCTGGGGACGGCCAGCGGGCCCACAATGTCCACCGCGATCCTCTGGAAAGGCTCCTCTATCACTGGCAACGGGATCAGGGGAGCCTTAAGAGCAGGCCCCGCCTTCCCCACTCTTTGACAGGTGATACAGGAGCGGCAGTAGTTAGTCACATCCGTCCCCATCTTGGGCCAATAGAAGTGTTGAGACAGCCGTGCCTTAGTTTTGCTGATCCCCAAGTGTCCAGCGAGTGGAATCTCATGGGCAATCCTCAACAACTCACCTCGGAACTGGTGCGGGACGACCAGCTGTTTCCCCCTCAACCACTCCTTTTGGGAATCTCCGGGTACTGTCTCCCGGTACAACCTTCCTCGTTCCCAGAACACCCTCTCCTTATCAGTCACGGAGGTGGGCGTCTCGGCGAGGTGCCTCAAGTTCTCCAGGCTCGCATCTGAGTGCAGAGCGGCCTGGAACTCCTGGCTGGAGGCAGCCAGAAGTGACGTCAGGGTTCCTCCCTCACTGGGACCCTCTGGGACCGGCTCTGGGTCCACCTCTGGTTCAGTCTCTCTGGTAGCGGAGGAGGGTCCAGATGGCAGGGCGCTACCTGCGATCCGGGCACTCTGACTGCGGGTGACAGCAGCTACATATGCAGTCTCCCCGGGGATTTCTATAAACCCATCAGCCTGCGCTGCTATGGGCTCTACCTCCCCATCCACCCCCAACACTTCAAGAGCAGTGCTACTTATGGGCCAGTTACCTTCCTCGGTGGCACTGGTCAGTGTCATGGCGTCACCTTCCTCCCGGTTCCCATGCACCTCCCCATTTCCTTGAGCACTGTCGCTTGCTCCTGCTAGGGGTTCCTCAGCCGTCTCACTCCGCAGAGCGACGGGACTGAACGCTCCTGTACCTGTGGACACATCTACCACTTCAGAGAAAGGGTTAACAGATTCAGATGGCACAGATACATCACTATCAACATCAGTCCTAGGGAAAGAAAGGTTATCAGTTGCATCATCACTTCGCAAAGCATTAGCATTAACACAAATCAGTTTCCCATCATCATCAACATCAACATCATGGTTAACGTTAACCTTATCAGATTGGGAAGGGGTGTCAGGGACATAGTACGCCACCATCCTCCCCAGATCAGTCCCCAATAAAACATCAGTGGGCAGGTTTTCGGACACCCCCACTTCCTTCACCCCGCTCCCGGCACCCCAGTCAATGAAAACTCGGGCTATCGGCAAGGGGTAGTGGACACCCCCAATCCCTGTGACAGTTAGGGTTTTCCCCGGAATCAACTCTTCAGGGGCCGCCAGTTCGGGTCGGATGAGGGTTCGCTTAGCCCCGGTGTCCTTGAGGCCTGTAGCAAGACGGGCCCCCAAGCGGACGGGCTGCACGTTGTCATCAACCCTCCCCACCACACCACCCACCAAAAGAACAGAGGCGTTGGGCCCGGAGGCCTTGGCTGGGGGGTTCTTCTGCCTCTCCGGACAGGTGGCGCTGATGTGACCAGTCCTTTTACAGGAGAAAACACTGGCGGGGGTCTGATGTAGGCCTGGCGCTGGCAAAGGGGATAGTGCCTCCAGAGGGACGACTGGCAGGGGCACTGGGGTTGGTTGCAGGCTTACCCCCTCCCCAACGGGTGGTGACGGCCTTCCGCACCTCGGGTTTCCGGTTGGCCTCATAGCTGTCGGCGATCCGGGCTGTTGTGACCGCGTCCTCTGGTTCTCGGTCCAGGATGAACTGTCGGACCTCAGCTGGGCACAGATGCAGGAACTGGTCTTTGATCATCAGGTCTTTCAGCTCCTCATAGGTGTCAACTGACAGTCCATGGATCCACTGGTCAAAGTGGTTCCGGAGTCCTTGCACCACATCGCTATAACTGTCGTGTGGGCCACGTTGGAGGTTCCGGAACTTCTTTCGGTATACCTCAGGGGTTAGCTGGTACTTGGCAATCAGGGCCTGCTTGATGGCCTCATAGTCACTGTCTTGATCTGGCGCGAGGGAAGCGAACGCCTCCAAAGCTTTGCCCTTTAGCCCGGGGGTCAAGTACCTGGCCCATTGGTCGGCAGACAGCCGGTACTGTCTGCAGACTTTCTCAAAGGCCCGCAGAAAAGTGTCCAAGTCTCCGTCCCTTTCCAGCACGGGAAAGTGCTCCGGCCGGGGCTTGGGACTCTGAGTGCTGCTGGGCACACTGCTCTGGGCTGTGGAGGGCATTGCCCCTCGCTGGACCATCTCCAGCTCATGGGCTCTCTGCGCTTGGGCTTCCCGCTCGGCTCGGGCTCTCTCAGCCTCCCGCTCGGCTCTCTCAGCCTCTCGCTGGGCTTGGCGCTCGGCTCGGGCCTCCTGCTGGTATTGCTGAATCAGCTTCAGGCGCTCCCCCCGGTCGTCGGTGGGGAGTTCCTCCAGGGCCGCCTGCAGGTAAGGGTCCATCCCGCCCTGGTTGTAAGCCTGCAGGGTTTGGGCCTCTGCTGCCGCCCCACCTTGGCTTGGGCCGGCTTCTGTGCCCTCCTCGCTCTCAGCGTGGTCCTGTGGCATCAGGACCTTGATCAGTTGAGCTTTGGTTTGGCCCCTGGGGTCAAGGCCTCGGGAAATGCATATTCCAGCAAGAGTGTCCCTTTTCTGCAGTTTGTACCAACTTGCTCCTATTGTAGCCATGTTTGCCAAATAAAAGATAGGATAGAAAAACAAAGAGAAGGGAGGGGTAACCGCAAGTACACACAATTGTCTCAGGACTAATAAACACTGAGTCTGTTCTCCAAAACTTTAGTTGCAGGGTCGCTGAAGAACCGTGCAAGTTTTTTAGTGAATGGAATGATTGCTCAAACCAGATCACTAATGCTCTATAATCCCACCGCTGCCACCAATATGTGATGAACGGGCACACAGTCCGCCACACGGTAGCCCGGGGGTCACGGCTTGTGATCCCACCGCTGCCACCAATATGTGATGGAACGTGCACACACACGACGGCTGCTGCCGTCCGACCCAGTAAACTGCAGGGATTTATAACTATCCCACTTCCACTTAGGAACTTGCAGCTCTCTGGCGCCCCCCTTACCCTCAGGTCAGTCAGGGAACTGCACCTAGGATAATTAGTCGCCAGACGGGTCACTTGGATGTGTGCTGGCTATTGGGCACGCTGCAGTGAGGGAATTATAATTACTCCTGGCTGCAGCCAGGCAGTACCCTTATAAACCCCGCTGCGTCACTGCCAGCGTCACCCAATAGATTAACACTTTACACCCCTTTCTTTTTTAGCTGCCACCAGCTACGGCTTTTGATGAACAATTTATCAAGAGGGTCCGTAGCAACCCCAAAACAGTAGCGTAGTGCTTCAGGCACGTGCAAATTCGTTTATAGAGCAGGAGAAACAAACTAATAAATTTATAGGTTTATTCCTTAAAAAACAGGCAATGCTTATATAATATAAAAAGATGTAACAAACTGAGACAATATCGTTATGAACAGATGCAGTTATAAAATAAAATGGGATTAAGAATGAAAGATAACTCACATGGTTGTTAGATCATTACAGGCAAGCCAGGCTGGGGGAAGGAGCCACACGTCATAGTTCATTGGGAGATCTCTTACTCAGGACATCCCAGCAGAAAGAATCTTACTAAGGAACTTCACTGTAAGACTTATGCATGTCAGCTTCTGACCTCACAAAAAGGGCTGGTCCTCTGGCCACCTCCCCTGGCTGCAAGCTATGGTTTGAGCTCTGCGATATCATAAGGTTCATAACTCAGCGGGGAACTCTAGCAGAATAATGGCAGACCTATCAATGATCTTGCTTTGAAATAATGGTTCAAATGACCCCAAACTTGGGTGAAATAGCTCATGGGGCACCCGAGAATTCCATTTCTCGGGCTCTGTTGGAGTTACGGGTTCGCCGGTACCACGGGAACGATGCCCGTCGGCGCATGGTTCAACACAGTACTTTCGTGTTTCTAGCGAACGCTCCCACCGTGTTATTAACCAAAAAGAATGGATTCTCCAAAATGGCTGCTATAGGACTTTTGCAGGGTTTGCTAATACAAAGGAAAATTCCTGAGGTGGGAGGGATGAGAGATCGAGTTCGCTGCAGAGAGAAGGAGGGAGGGGCACTTTGCCCTGTGCTTGCAAACAGTGGGGGTGGTAGTTCTAGCAACAGCACAAGACATGAAGCTTGCAATATCATTACACTATACGATATGTATACTCCTGGTCACAATCCGACTAGACAGGAGTGTGCATATCACATACTGACCACCCTTACTATACGATATGCATACTCCTGGCCACAATCCGACTAGACAGGAGTGTGCATATCACATACTGACCCCCCTTACTATACGATATGCATACTCCTGGCCACAATCCGACTAGACAGGAGTGTGCATATCACATACTGACCACCCTTACTATACGATATGCATACTCCCGAGTCCTGGCCACAATCCGACTAGACAGGAGTGTGCATATCACATACTGACCCCCCTTACTATACGATATGCATACTACTGGCCACAATCCGACAAGACAGGAGTGTGCATATCACATACTGATCACCCTTACTATACGATATGCATACTCCTGGCCACAATCCGAGTAGACAGGAGTGTGCATATCACATACTGACCACCCTTACTATATGATATGCATACTCCTGGCCACAATCCGACTAGACAGGAGTGTGCATATCACATACTGACCACCCTTACTATACGATATGCATACTCCTGGCCACAATCCGACTAGACAGGAGTGTGCATATCACATACTGACCACCCTTACTATACATATACATACTCCTGGTCACAATCCGACTAGACAGGAGTGTGCATATCACATACTGACCACCCTTGCTATACGATATGCATACTCCTGGCCACAATCCGACTAGACAGGAGTGTGCATATCACATACTGACCACCCTTACTATACGATATGCATACTCCTGGTCACAATCCGACTAGACAGGAGTGTGCATATTACATACTGACCACCCTTACTATACATATGCATACTCCTGGTCACAATCCGACTAGACAGGAGTGTGCATATCACTTACTGACCCCCCTTACTATACATATGCATACTGCTGGCCACAATCCGACTAGACAGGAGTGTGCATATCACATACTGACCCCCTTACTATACGATATGCATACTCCTGGCCACAATCCGACTAGACAGGAGTGTGCATATCACATACTGACCCCCCTTACTATACGATATGCATACTCCTGGCCACAATCCGACTAGACAGGAGTGTGCATATCACATACTGACCACCCTTACTATATGATATGCATACTCCTGGCCACAATCCGACTAGACAGGAGTGTGCATATCACATACTGACCACCCTTACTATATGATATGCATACTCCTGGCCACAATCCGATTAGATGGGTGAGGCCACAAGCAGTCTAGTTGGATTGTGGCTGGGAGTATGGATATCACATGCTTGTGGTCACATGATCGCCGTTCCTATGGGATATGTATACTCCTGGCCACAATCCGACTAGACTGTTTCCGGCATCAGCCATCTAGTCAAATTGTGGCAGGGAACATGCATATATGACATGAGAGCGGCAGCCATGTGACCACATGTATGTCATATGTATACTTCCAGCCACATTCCAACTAGTTAGGTGAAGCTGGAAAAGCTGCAGATAAAACACGGAAAAAAATCCAAAACAAATATGCAATGTGTGAACTAGGCCTAAAGGACATATTTCACCGTCCGTACAGGGGCTGACCGGCGGTCTCCCAACATGAACTTGGGCTGTATTTCGGGTGGAGGAAACATACGTCAGTCCGGGCATGGCGGCCCCTGTACGGACCGTGAACGACGCCTGTGTGAACTCGGCCTTAGTTCACACATTGTGTGGCGTATTTGGTGCAGATTTTCCATATTAACCCTAAAATGGTGATGATAAAAGCTCGGACCACCGAAAAGTGAAGGCGAAGATGAAAAATCAAAAGTGGAGCGGGGGCCTCACAAAAATCAGGAGAACTAGCTAATCTCTTAGACGCAATGTAGAAAGACAAATGGAACATTAAAGGAGAAAGTGATTAGATTGTGAGCTCTTCTGCCTTTCATGGTTTCTATGACAACCTAAGATCTTTATTGACAACGATCGTTTTCTACACTGTATCAATCACAATGAAATACAGCGACACCTACCGACAAAAGTCTCGTTTTGCAGTTCTTTGGCGCAGGCGCAACTGAGCCTTCGCCCTCATTACCCCCACGCATGCGCGATTGAGCTTCCGCAAACACTGCCCGCGCATGCGTGGTGGGTGATTCCCGGCCACGGATGTTCCTGGTATCGGCACGTCTTTGGCGTTTCTATAACAACTGCGTCAGCGCCGCCATGACGAGGCCTCCCCTGACTGCCGTCTGTTTCCTCCTCAGGGCTCCGAAGAGAAGGTGAAACAAAGAAAAGGAAAAAAACATGGACGGTCACAACTAGTAAGTGATGAGGAGCCTCGTTGTGTCACTGTACACACCTGTCAGGGGCGACTTCTGTGCGTTTTTTTTTGTACTTAAAATCAGAAAAACATTGTAATGTTATCTCATATTTATTCCTCTTTCTGGTCCTCCTGACACAACGTCATCCGTCAGGTGCCGCAGTGGCCGCCATTGGCCATAATTCTGCGCTCCGCGGGGGCGGCCGGCGGCCATTGTACTGTCCTCCAGCCGCGGCACACCGTCGCCATTTAACCCCTTCCTGCTACGCCCATTTTTTCTTTTATTTTTTTATTTTTCCATATTTTTTCTTGTTTTTTTTTTTATCCTGAAGAAATTTTGAAAAACACCTGGTGGAAAAAAAAAAAATAAAGTGTTTGGTCACTTCTTTGAAGAGGATCCCTGATAGAATTGGCTCCGTCCAATCAAAAGCCTAAAAAAAAAACTCTTCCAAAACTATGAAGAAAACTTCTCAACCCTTCCCCCATAGACCATGTGCACACGGCATCTTTTAGTTAGGGGGACCCGACAAGTTTTTTAGGCAGAAGACTAACTCAAGTTTTCCTTTCCTGAAGTCTTTTGTGTTGTTTTTTTTCAGTAATCTCCTGAGCATTTTTTTTTGAAGGTTTTCTCATGGTTTTTATGATTTTTTTTTTTTACTGTTAGGTTTTTTTTTCACTCTGTTGAATAGAGAAAAAAATCACTAACATTTTTTTTTAAGCTAAAATCTCCAAAAGCGGACATTTTCTGAGGTTCTCCGTGCAGTTGTAATGCAGCGTTCACCAGAATGACCGGATCCCTTTGTACCAGCCCCTTGGCTCTAAGGGTCTGTGCACACATTGCAGATTCTTCTGCGGATCCACAGTGGATTTGGCCCTGTGGATCCGCAAGCAAGGGGATGTACAGCGCCATGTTATCCTATGGAAAACAAAAACCACTGTGCACATGCTGCGGAAAATTCCTCTCGGAAACGCAGCGGTTTTACACCTATTCCATTATAGGAATCCGCAGGTGTAAAAACACAGGGCAAATCCGCAGTAATTCTGCAGGTAAAACGCAGGTCATTTTACCTGCGGATTCTGTAGATTCCACGCGGAAAAATCAGCACAGGAATTCGCAACGTGTGCACTCACCCTAAGGCTGTGTTACCATGATACCTTTTGGTTTTTTTATGCGCATTAATCTGCAGCATGTCAATGTTTTGCAGCGTTTTTTTTTTACTATAGAAAACAATGAGAGTGCAAAAAAACGCAACCATGCATCTGCATTTTGATGCTTTTTTTGGTGAATGAAATTCCCTTTCTTAAACATGTACTGTAGATAAATCACATGATCCGCACCAAAAATGCAGTAAAACCTGGTTTTTGTAAGCAACTTTTTTTTTTGCTGCCAATAGAGTAGGATTTGGCTGCCGAAAAAAAATCAGCAAAAAAGTAACGTGTGAACATAGCATTAAGGTTATTGCCATCTTTGGAAATGCAAATGATATTTCCATTTTTTTCCTGAAGCATTTTTCTTTTGATCATTTCCTGAGTATTTTTTTAAGGCTATGGTTCCACGGTCCGGAACCATAGCGCTTTGGACGGAGCGGAAATTCCGCTCCGTCTAAGCCCCGCCCCCTTTCTGACGCGCGATCTTTCCGGAGGTGTTCAGGACACCTCCGGAACACCTCCGGAAAGAGCGCAGGGCTACATAGCCCTGTGTTAATTATGTTGCGGCGACGCACCGTCGCCGCAATACGCGAGGACATGCTGCGGTCTAAAAAGACGCGCCGCATGTCCGTTTACGCAGGTTTGCCACCTGCGTATTGTTACGCATAGTGGAGACGGGATTTCTTGAAATCCCCTCCACTATGCTGTAACATCTGGACGCTGCGTGTTTGGCGCTGCGCCAGCGCACAGCGCCAAACACGCAGCGTTTCCTGACCGTGGAAACTCACCCTAAGGGTTTCCATTTTTTTTTTTTTTTTTTTACTGTTTTCTTGATCATTTCCTGAGTATTTTTTTTGTGACTGTATTCAGGTCACTTTTTTCACGCCATTGAATAATGAAGAAACTGCTAGCATTTTTTTTTTTTTTACCAAAAATGATGGCTCTAAAAAAATGTCTGTGCTTCTTCCGAGCTTGTATAGTAAAATACAGAGCGTCTTCCGAGCTGGAAACGCCCGAAGAACGGACCGGTCACTTCTTATAGCCTCGTGGCTGAGAGTTATTTCCATCTTCAGAAATACAAGCAATGTTGCAATTTACTGTTTATTAGAATTTTCAGCCGTTCTGAAGATATTTTGAGATATTAACACTTTTAAATTTACACCTCGTTGCCTTAGAGACCGACCACCGCTGCTAGACAGCAGAACATGCGCAGCATTTACAAGTTCTTTTCTATAGACTGTTTTCAAGCAGTTCCAGGATCGCTGGAGCGCAGCGCTGTTACCGCCTATTCATGGGCCATCTCAGCACTTACAAGCTATACAGAAGCGGTGGTTGGTTGCTAAGGCAACAAGCTACAAACTAGAGAAAATTGTTAATATCTCAAGAATGGCTGCAAATTTTAATGAGCAGTAAATTGGAAAACTAATATGCTTCGCACCCTGGTTCCTTCTAGTCATTACTCCCGAGAGTTCTACGACCGCTACGCTCAAGGTCAGGAGAAGTCGGTGGTGAATAAGATGCAGCAGAAATACTGGAAGACCAAGCAGACGCTGATTAAAGTCACCGGCAAGAAGGAGGATGAGCACGTGGTGGCCTCGGACTCGGACCTCGATGCCAAACTTGAGGTTGGTGTTCAGGGGTTAACCCATTCACACTTTTACTGCTTTAAAGGGATTGTCCCTTTTCAGACAATGTACTGACCTAACTGCAATTTGTAAAAAAAAAAAAAAAAAACAACAAGCCATGCTGTACTCATCTTCCCCAGGTCCACCAGCGAGTCTCCGCCGCTGCTCCCAGTGTCTGCCATTGGATGCCTCTCTGACGTCAGGTCAACAGTGCAGCAGCCAATCAGTGAGCTCAAAGGCTCTGCCGGTGTAGACGGAATGCCACCCTCAGAGCCGTCGAGCTCCCTGATTGGCTGTTACACGACACCAGGAGCAGCGGTGTGGACTCGCTGGTGGACCCGAAGAAGGGGAGGAAAGACAGGAGTAGAACATTGTCTGAAAGAGGACAAGCCCTTTAACTTAAAAAAGAGAGCCGCTTCTGTTTGTCAGTCTGAGAGCACATATTCTCTCTGATGTTAAAGATGTGTGTGGGGGAAATTGTGATAATATAAAATGAAGTTTTTCCCATTTTCCCCCACTGGATGCTGTACAGAGGGAGACATGATAGTAACCGCCTGCGATTGGTGATAGAGGTGATCCCATGAAGAAAGGCGCCGGTTTCCCCCCCAGAGGTCACTGGGGGCTGCACAGGGGGACAGATAACAGGAGTAGACTGTGATTATTGGGAGGGGGATCACATATAATAATTTTATTTCTATAGCTCCACCATATTCCGCAGCACTCTACATTACAGGGGACTTGTACAGACAATAAAGACATTACACATTAAGCATAACGTGGATACACAGATTGAGGGCCCCGATCACAAGAGCTTACAATCTAGGAGGAAATAGGGGAGGCACCAAAGGTAAATGGTGCTTGTATGGATGGTCCATCCATCAGAATAATACATAGGATATTCACAAAATGTTGCATGAACAGGTCACCGCCAGTATCTGTACAGTACAGACACCGAAGGCTACTGGGTGCATGGAGGGTGTGAACAGATGATACAAGGGACCAGATTAGGAGGAAAATTTTGGAAAGGCAAAAAAGGAATAGTTAGATAAGCGAGGTGAGGCGATAGACCAGTCTAAAGAAATGTGTTTTTAGGGCACAGTTAAAACTGTGGATACTTTGGAAATTAATTGAATTGTCCGGGGTAGTGCATTCCAGAGAATTGGCGCAGCACGTGAGAAGACGGGAGTGGGAGGTTCGGATTATTGAGGATGTTTGTCTTTAGCGGAATAGAGAGAAAGGGTAGAATGGCAGACTGAGATGAAGGATGGAGATCTATGGTGCTGCTGAACAGTGTAGAGCTTTGTGGGTGACAGTGATGAGTTTATAGTGGTCTCCCAGCCGATGGGCTACCGCTGCAATGACTGGCACAGGGTAGAGGCATTGGTGCAGCTAGCGGCGAGGAATATGATGCTGGCTGCTGAATTCAGGATGGATTACCTACTGTACTGTAAAGTGCTGCAGAATATGTTGGCGCTATAGAAATAAAAATTATTTTTATTATTATTAGAGAGGGAAGAGTTTTGTAAAAGGGAGACCGATCAGTAGAGAGGTGCAGTAGTCCAGACGAGAATGAAGAAGAGCGATAGTAAGAGGTTTTGCATGAAGAAAAGCCTTTGTTTTTACTCCTGGGGTCTTTGGAGCTTGTACAGGGGGATATACTGTATAACCTATTGTCTGGTTTTGTGATGTCTCGTCCCATCCCACAGAACGAGGACATAAATCGTTTTATGCTGATAAATTGTTGCCCCATGGGTGCCGTTGGTTTAAGGCACTTACACCTGTAGTCAATCAATAGCAGGTTGGGTTACTACCATTTCTATTTTCTCTGCCGACTCTCTCCATTGCTTTTTCTGTTTGCGTTTACCATGCTTAGTGTAAGAAAACAATGTATAGAAAACAATATAAACTCCACACAGTGCAGCATCCCCCCCTCATCTATGTCTACATCCGTCCGTCAACATCCTATTTACTCCAGAGCTGCACTCACTATTCTGCTGGTCCAAACATTATTTGAATACTTTCCACTTTTGTTTTTGCAGCTTTTCCACTCTATCCAGCGGACGTGTATGGAGCTGCTGAAGGTGATAGAGCAGTATCAGAAGAGGATTTGCTGTAAGTCTTTATACATTCACCATTATATAGTCTGTGTGTAGCTCCCTCTTGTGGATAAAGTAGCCGATGCAGTTCCTAACCCATGACATCGCTCTGTTCTGGGTGTATACACAGGATGGTACAGCGGTGCCCCATCAGATGGTTGTAATACAGTTATAGCCTCTTATCATGGCGGTAGTGTTAGCTGTATATAAGGTATCCTACGGAGCCTGTAGAGCAGAACAGAGGCCACACAACATAGACTTTTAGGTGTTTGCTTTTGTTCTTTATCTGCTAATGTGGGATTGAGTACAAGCTGCCTTGTAGTTTTACAGCAGCTGAAGGACCGTAGGTTGCAGTCTGCCGATGTGGTATAATGTATTTTTTTTTTTTACAACCTTTTCTTTTACTTTTTAGTTTTATCTCAAGAGGAGAATGAATTGGGGAAATTTCTCCGCTCCCAGGGATCCCAAGATAAAACAAGGGCTGGAAAAATTATGCAAGCCACGGGAAAAGCACTTTGCTTCTCGTCACAACAGCGGTAAGCGGCACTTTACAAAGCCCTCGTGGGGTTAAGACAAACCATACTGAATTGTTTTATTGGCTTGGTAACACAAAGCAAAACCAAGAGTGGATCCAACAACTTGTATTTTTCTTTTGTTTCCAGTGCATAAAAAATTGCAGCAAAAACTGCATGAGTTATGCCAGTTTTAGGCTGCATTCACACATCTGTACACCACGGTCTGTGATGCACTGATCGGCCGAGAGTCTCCTGACCCAAACTCACCGACCCCTCGTTTAAAAACAGAAAAACCCACAATGGTCACAGAAATAACTTGAATCTGACAAAAGTAATAATGAATAAAAAATCTATGAAAATGAACAAATAAAAGTCAGACATTGCTTTTCAGCCATGCTTCCATAGAATTTTAAAAAAAAAATAAAACTCATGTAATAGGCCTGGACAGAAATGATGGTAGCCTTAACTTAATATTTTGTTGCACGACCTTTTGAGGCAATCACTGCAATCAAACGATTCCTGTAACTGTCAATGAGACTTCTGCACCTCTCGACAGGTATTTTGGCCACTCCTCAAGAGCAAAGTGCTCTAGTTGTCTCGTGTTTGAAGGTTGCCTTTTCCAGACGGCATTTTTCATCTCTTTCCAAAGATGCTCAATAGGATTTAGGTCAGGGCTCATAGAAGGCCACTTCAGAATAGTCCAATGGTTTCCTCTTAGCCATTCTTGGGTGTTTTTAGCTGAGTGTTTTGGGTCATTATCCTGTCGCAAGACCCATGACCTGCGAACAAGCTTTCTGACACTGGGCAGCACATTTCTGTCTGGAATCCCTTGATAGTCTTGAGATTTCATTGTACCCTGCACAGATTGTAGACACCCTGTGCCAGATGCAGCAAAGCAGCCCCAGAATATAACAGAGCCTCCTCCATGTTTCACAGTAGGGACAGTGTTCTTTTCTTGATATGCTTCATTTTTCCGTCTGTGAACATAGATCTGATGTGCCTTGCCAAAAAGTTCCATTTTTGTCTCATCTGTGACATTCTCCCAGCAGCTTTGTGGCTTGTCAACATGTAGTTTGGCAAATTCCAGTCTGGCTTTTTTATGATTTTTTTTTTCACCAATGGTGTCCTCCTCGGTCGTCTCCCATGACGTCCAATTTGGCTCATACAACGACGGATGGTGCTATCTGACACTGATGTTCCTTGAGCTTGAAGTTCACCTTTATTCTGTTTAGAAGTTTTTCTGGGCTCTTTTGTTACCATTTGTATTATCCGTTTCATTGATTTGTCATCAATTTTCCTCCTGCGGCCACGTCCAGGGAGGTTGGCTACAGTCCCATCAGCAAAAAGAGGAGACAAAGACAGTAACACAGATCCATGGAATCTCATAAGTTTGCACATTACTGTCTTTGTCTCCTCTTTTTGTTGATCTAAAGACCAAAGGGGGCAAGTGGAAGAAGGGTAACACGGGCCATAAACTATTATTATTATTATTATTCATTTTTATAGCGCCATTTATTCCATGGCGCTTTACATGTGAGAGGGGGCGAGTATAGACAAGTACAATAAATATGAGCAATACAGGACACACAGAAGGAGGGAGGACCCTGCCCGCCAAGGCTCACAATCTACAGGGGATGAGTGAGGATACACTAGGAGAGGGTAGAACTGGTTGTGCGGCGGTTCAGTAGACTGAGGATCACTGCTGGTTGTAGACTTGTCGGAGGAGGTAGGTCTTCAGGTTCTTTTTGAAGGTTTCCATGGTAGGCGCGAGTCTGATGTGTTGGGTAGAGAGTTCCAGAGTATGGGGGAAGCACGGGAGAAGTCTTTTATGCGGTTGTGGGAAGAAGAGATAAGAGGGGAGGAGAGAAGGAGATCTTGTGAGGATCGGAGGTTGCGCGAGGGTAAGTAACAGGAGACCATGTCACAGATGTATGGAGGAGACAGGTTGTGGATGGCATTGTATGTCATAGTTAGGGTTTTAAACTCTGGACGATAGGAAGCCAATGAAGGGCTTGGCATATGGGAGAGGCTGGGGAATAACGGGGAGACAGGTGGATTAGTCGGGCAGCAGAATGTAGGATGGATTGGAGTGGTGCCAGGGTGCTGGAGGGGAGGCCAGAGAGTAGGAGGTTGCAGTAATCAAGGCGGGAGATGATGAGGGCATGCACTGGTGTTTTTGTGGTATCGTGGTCAAGGAATGCACGGATCTGGGAAATATTTTTGAGTTTGAGACGGCAGGAGGAGGCTAGGGTTTGTATATGTGGCTTGAAAGAAAGGGCAGAGTCGAGGATCACCCCGAGGCACCGAGCATGCGGGACCGGGAAAAGTGAGCAGCCGTTGACATTGAGGGACACGTCTGGTGGAGGGGTAGAGTGAGATGGGGGAAAGATGATGAATTCTGTTTTGTCCATGTTCAGTTTTAGAAAGCGAGCAGAAAAGAAAGCTGAAATAGCGGACAGACAGTGTGGGATTTTTGTCAGTAGGGAGGTGAGGTCAGGTCCAGATAGGTAGATCTGCGTGTCATCGGCGTAGAGATGATACTGCAAACCGTGGGATTCTATGAGCTGTCCCAGGCCGAAGGTGTAGATGGAGACGAGTAGGGGTCCTAGGACTGAGCCTTGAGGAACATCAACAGACAGGGGGTGAGGTGAGGAGGTGGTGTGGGAGAGGGAGACACTGAATGTTCGATCTGTTAGATATGATGAGACCCAGGATAGGGCCAAGCCTGTGATGCCCAGAGATGAGAGAATCTGGAGCAGGAGGGAGTGGTCCATAGTGTCGAAGGCAGAAGACAGGTCCAGGAGAAGGAGGACAGAGTAGTGTCGCTTGCTCTTTGCGGTTAGTAGTAGGTCGTTGGTGACTTTAGTTAGGGCAGGTTCAGTTGAGTGAAGCAGTCGGAAGCCAGATTGTAACCGGTGAAAGAGGGAGCAGGAGGACAGGTGGGAGGACAGTTCAAGATGGACATGCTGTTCCAGTAGTTTTGAGGCATAAGGGAGAAGAGATATCGGGCGATAGCTAGACGCAGAGGATGGGTCAAGGGAGGACTTTTTGAGGATGGGTGTGATTGAGGCATGTTTGAAGGATGAGGGGAAACTAGAGATTTTGGATGTTTATTCTCATGTTCCATTGCATCGACTATATCAGAGGTCTGTGGCCATTGGACAGAAGAGGAATTATCGAGACTTACCTGGCGGCATTTGCCAACCTGGTGTAACGTCTTATCTGCGTCACACAAAAACGTTGCGTCAGGCAGGACCCCGGCAGTAAGGAGGTGGTTTTCCGTTCCCATCCAGCGGCCACAGACCACTGTTACGGCCGTTGATATGGGAGAATGGAATCGCATCATCTATTTTCATAAAAGCTATGAAAATGGTTGGAAAAAAGGATGCCGAGTCTTATAGACTCTCATCTCGCCTAGCATATGTATCATGAAGCAGGAGCGACCTGATTTCTCTTCATACATAGACGAGTAGTGGTCCTTCCAGGAACACATAGAAAAGCTTGTGACCTCCCTCCGGACTCTTTCAGGTTGGCCCTGAGAAGCCCGTTATCTCGGCTTCATCAAGAGGTGGAGACCTTCCGCTACCGAGCAATATCCGACTGCTGGCTGACCGTCAATCGCATGGAACAGACCAGGACCGAATATCGGGGGGTGCTGCTGTGGATGAAAGACGTGTCACAAGAGCTGGACCCCGATACATACAAGCAGATGGAAAAATTCAGAAAGGTAATTTAAACAATTAATAATTCTTATATGTTAGCAGATCCCAAATTCTACCCAAATTTAATGTATTTTTATGGAAGCGAAGGCTGCATTATTTTCCTTCTTATAAGAATCAAGTTAAAGGAGATGTAGAATTGGAAAAATATGTCCGCTTTCTCCCAGGAAGCGCATCACAGACTTCCGGGAGTCGTGTTTAGTGCTGGAGCTCTGCTCTGTTTAACCCCTTCCTTACATCACACGTCTGGTGCAGATGTACTACCTACCCGCCTCTAAAAGCTACGATTGGAGTCCAACTACTTAAATGGGGCGACGATGGGTTACCAGAGCTGCTTAGGTCTAATAAAGGCCCTAGGTGCCACCATCGAATTAAGTATTTGATCGATCCCTTGTTGATTTTGTAAGTTTGCACGTTGACAAAGACATGAACAGTCAATAATTTTAAGGGTAGGTTAATTTTAACATTGAGAGATAGAATATCAAGAATAAAATCCAGAAAATCACATTGTATAAATTATATAAATTTATTTGCATTTTGCAGTGAGAAATAAGTATTTGATCCCCCTGGAAAACAAGACTTAATACTTGTTGGCAAGCACAGCAGTCAGACATTTCTTGCAGTTGATGATGAGGTTTGATGTCAGGAGGAATTTTGCTCCACTCCTCTTTGCAGATCATCTATAAATCACTAAGATTTTGAGGCTGTCGCTTGGCAACTCGGAGCTTCACCTCCTCCATAAGTTTTCTATGGAATGAAAGTCTGGAGACTGGCTAGGCCACTCCATGTCCTTAATGTGCTTCTTTTGGAGCCACTCATCTGTTGTCTTGGCTGTATGTTTTGGGTCATTGTCTTGCTGGAAGACCCAGCCACACCCCATTTTTAATGTCCTGGCGGAGGGGAGGAGGTTGTCACTCAGGATTTTACGGTACATGGCTCCATCCATTCTCCATTGATGTGGAGAAGTCATCCTGTGCCCTTAGCAGAGAAACACCTCCAAAACATAATCTTTCCACCTCCATGCTTGACAGTGGGGATGGTGTTCTTTGGGTCATAGGCAGCATTTCTCTTCCTCCAAACACGGCGAGTTAAGTTAATGCCAAAGAGATCAATTTTTGTCTCATCTGACCACAGCACCTTCTCCCAATCACTAGCAGAATCATCCAGGTGTTCATTAGCCCACTGATATATAAATTATTACAATTGTTAAAAAGTACTGAAATGTGATAGTATTTTCCCAAAGAATGGAATTAATAAAAACTACAGCTCGCCACACAAAAAAACAACCTTCACACAACCCCATCGACAGAAAAATAAAAGTTATAGGTCTCAAAAAAAAGGTGGCTTTTTTTTTGTTTACAAAGCTCAGAATCTTGTTAAACAACTAATGTATACACTATAAAACTTTAATATCGATGTAATGCTACTGACCCGAAGAATCGTGTTTCTAGATCAATTTCACTACTTAATAAACACTGTGAAAAGAATCTACAGAAAAAAAACGGCGAAAATTTAGCGGTTTTTTTTTTCCCTTTACGGTTTTACAGTATTTGGATTTTTTTCAGTCTTTCAGTACATTATATGGTGGAAAGAATGGCGTCATTCAAACCAGCAATGTTTTGTTTTGTTTTTTTGGGTGGGGTGAAGCAGCCGTATGTTCCTGGATCTTTCCTTTGGGTGCATCCAATCAGGACAGAATCTGCAAGTGGCTAAAACCTCCCCAAATTGTGCAAAATTTTGGCACATTTAGTTGCAGAAAATATTTTGAATCCGCACTGCTAAATCTCAGGGAAATCTTCAGGATGTCAGTGTGGTGCGGACATGTGCAGCAAAATCTCATACTATGGATTTCACTTTGGAAAGATTTTCTGTAGATTTCATCCACGACGTTGCAAGAGGTGAAATCGACAATGAAAGTCCACAGTAGAAATTAATAAACTACAGATGCCAAATCCACAAACCCTCCATTTTCCTTCATCTTTTTTTTTTTCCTTCCATGCCGCATTTGGGTGAGATTTCATGACCTCTCGTCCACAATGCTGCTACTGTGATACACTGCAAGTTTCCCCTCCTTTTACTCCATCATTGCCGTTTATGACTCGCTGCTAATAGTGATTGTTCTAGTATTTGTATCTAGAGCCAGACACATCTGACTTCATTTGTGGCGTCGGGTCCATAAATTATTTAGCCTCCACAACGTCTTTCTAAGTATGTAGTTGCAATCTGAGGTGTGGACTGCAGGTGGCGATGTTGGTCTATAGTATCTGTGTTCCCCATCTAAGGGTCTGGGCTCCGGGTCTTCAGCATGATTGTTGCAGAACTACAACTCCCATCATTTTGGACCTTTGGAGGAGCACTACCCCAGGCTAATGGTCTGACCGTAGTTAACTGTATAAAATCACTGAACTTTGTGGAGTACTGAAATGACAAATCTGTCTTGCCTGATTCCTTCTATAGCATTCACCTTCTCATGTAAGCTTCAGGATTTTTAACATTAAAAAAAAAAAAAAAAGAACCGATTTGGGCTGCATTTATAACAGTGTGATATGTTAAATGGTAATAAAAATTGCAGCCGTCACCTTTTACTACCATGTGATAGAGCGGCCAGTGGTCCAGAGCTCACTGATCCCAGAGTGGTCCCGTAATAGGAGTCACCGATGTAACAAGTCCGTCCATGACAGTTCTTCCTCCTGAATCTTCCCCCCTGTCACCCTTGAGTGATATTATTGAGAAGTTGAAGGAACCGCAGCAATTCAGCCTCGAAGTGGAGACCCCGTAATGTTACAGAGCGGGGGGCCGAGTGCTGAAGAGCAGAAAAGTCACCACCGCTCTGCTGACTATAGGACTGCAGAGTCCAGACCTCCTCTGGTATAACATCAACACAAATGCTGCGCCCCCACCGGGAGCTTCATGGTCGGGCAGCTGCATGCAGCCGTACATCACCAAGCACAAAGCCGAGCGTCGGATGCAGTGGTGTAAAGCCTCTCCCCTCGCTACTCCCCTGCTTCTCCCCTCTGCAAATCCCTCCACTGGCTCCCAATTCCCCAACGAATCCAGTTCAAACTACTAACACTGACTTACAAAGCCATCCACAACCTGTCTCCTCCCTATATCTCTGAACTAATCTCCCAATATCTTCCTTCACGTAATCTTCGATCCTCCCAAGACCTCCTACTATCCTCCACACTTATTCGTTCCTCACACAACCGCCTCCAAGATTTCTCACGAATATCCCCCATCCTCTGGAATTCCACGCCTCAACATGTCCGATTATCCACCACCCTTGGATCCCTCAAACGGAACCTGAAAACCCATCTCTTCAGGAAAGCCTACAGCCTGCAATAACCATTCCGCCTCGCCGCCACCACCGAGCTTCCGCCTCGCTGCCACCACCAGAGCTGCCGCCTCGCCGCCACCACTACCAGAGCTGCCGCCACCACCAGAGCTGCCGCACCCCCGACCTTCTGTTTCTTCCCCATTATCCCGTAGAATGTAAGTCCGCAAGGACAGGGTCCTCTCCCCTCTGTACCAGTCTGTCATTGTAAATTTGTTTACTGTAAACGATATCTATAACTTTATGTGTAACCCCTTCTCATGTACAGCACCATGGAATTAATGGCGCTATATAAATAAATAATAATAATAATAAAGCCGCCACCACTGGACTCTGGAGGATATGTGTTCTGTGCAGTGACGGATCACACTTCTCTGATGGAGGAGTCTGGGTTTGGTGATTCCAGGAGGATGTTACCCCCGGACTGCATGGTGCCCCCTGTACAGATGGTGGAGGAGGATAATGCTCTGGGCTTGTTATCGGGGGCGGCTTTGGACCCTTCGGAAGGGAAATCTTAATCTTCAGCACAAGACATTGAGGACAATTGGATCTTCAGCTTTGTGGGAACAGATTGGGGGAAGACCCTTATCTGCCCCCATGACTGTGCTCAGTGCACAAGCTCCATGCAGACATGGGGGGAGAGCATGAGCGGCCGCACAGAGCACCATCCTATAAGGAGCCGTTATACCTGCAGAGGGGCTACTTTTTTAATGCTTTTCATTCGTTTTCTGCTTTTCTCAGTTCGCATTTATGCTGTTTTCATAATTTTGGTTCTGAGTAGCCTCAGACACCAGCTGAATGCAGCTCCGGAGGTGACTAGAGAATAAAATGACATGTGTAAATGATGAATCACTAAAGCAAAGGATTCACAGAAGGCGACAGCTGCCCCCCAAAGATCAGAACAGGAGGGATGAATGAAGACTAGAAGTGAGCAATTACTACACGGTGACTGCATGCTACAGCCACCACCGAGGCTTCGGTAAGATCAGACATGGAGGTGCCGGCCACCCCCGCAGGATCTGCCTCCACTGCTCTCGGAGCCGCATTGATTGAACTTGCAGGTTAAATATAGGAATTTCTCGGGTGGAAGGGATTACATCAGCGCTCGCAGATTGCTGCGTACCTCTGAGATGTCTCTTCATCTGTTCAATTATGCAGGAAAGGGAATTAGAGGTCACCCAGGAGGAGGCTGCAGTACTCACCGCCAAAACCTGAGAAATGACAGGTCATGTGATCAATGGCAGATGGATTAAAGCCCTTCAAGCCGCCTGGTGCAGCGAGCTAGAGTCGTGGCGTATTACATGACTGTCGGTGGGAAAAGTACAGGAGATTACATCATTGAAATTTGGGAATGCATCAGTCCTCTGTTATGCAGGACAGCCTGTCCCCAATCCTTCCCCCATAGTCATTCATTGGCATGGATAGTTAACCCTTTTATAAATATCGTTATCTCCAAAAGGGGTTGCTATAATTGACAGCCCACAACTAGACAAAAAAATTCACATAAACAACACCATACCATCTAGTGTTTTTAAAAGAAAGTGTAGCAATGGAAGGGGTAATGTAAAAGAAGAAAACACACATAGCACGTAATCTGGAATTCAAGACCCACAAGCAGGAGCAGCAGCACTAGTACATGTAGTAGTCCTACAAGAAGAAGGCCTCCTTATTTGCCTCCAGTAAGTGTATTATTGGGAAGGAAGTAAGCAGACAAAGTTGTAGAATATATGGCACATGACTCGTCTCTTTTCAGCAAGATGATGTTACCTCTGACGGCGACACCGTCAGTTTGAATTCATGTTCTGCACAATTCTTTTTCTCCACCTCCGTTAGGTCTTTTTGTTGGCAGATTTCAATTTGTTCAATGACATCTCTGTTTTAGTGACTGTCCCATGATTCCAAGTTGGTAAGTGAATGATCACTGGTGGTCCCACTGCAGGGATCCCCACAGTCAAAAGAACGGGAGTCCTGTGTTTGAATCGTACGACATTCATGTGTATCAGAGAGTTGAGAGAGACAGACTGACAGCAATCTACTGTATATGGACAGCTTTAGCATAGTAGTTAAAAAAAAAAAGCTAAAGAAAATAGGATTCTGAAGAAGAAAACCTGGTAGACTTCCAAACAAACCACCATCAGTTTTCAGGGCAATGTTAGGGAATGCAGGATCACATCTGTAGTTGGCAATATTTTATTTTAAGACAAAATAAGCTTCCCAGCTAATCACTTCCTCTCCTGTCAGCCGGGAGAGGAACTCATTCATTCGGGGGCTTACAGCTGAGCTGCCAGCATTAGCTGCGCTGCTTGCTGTAAGCCAGTTACCGGATAGGTAAGAATAATGTTGCTTTATTATTTTATTTTTATTACAGGAGAACAAGGGCTTCGCACGGATTACCTGTAAAATAAAAGATGGTGAAAAACTGTGTGATTAATTAAAAAATCATTTTAATGAAATACAGTGTGTGTGTTTTATTTTTATTTCATACAATAGGATTAATAATTGAGAGTTGTCTAATTGACAACTCTCAATTATTAACCTGGCTTAAAGTCACCTTCCAATTGCAAGGTGGCTTTAACCCATTATTAACCCATTAGCCACCGCTACAGGGCAATGGGAATAGACGGGCTAAGTGCCAGAAAGGGCGCATCTAATTATAGATTTGCCTTTTCTGGGGTGGCTGGGGGCAGATGTTAGTAGCCAGGTGGGGCACAAAAGAAAATGCACCCTCCCTAAGCTATTATTATCTGCCCCCACTCGCTGGCTTTGTCTGTCTGGTTGAGAAAATACCACGGGAGCCCACGCATTTTTTTTCAACGAATTTACACCTTAATTAACCCCTACATGTATGAAATTTTGCACACATACACTCATGTGATTGTTAGTGAAAACCATATATCAAACTACATGAAATACCCTTTTCTAGTGTATCCTCACCCATCCCTGTAGACTGTGAGCCCTCGCGGGCAGGGTCCTCTCTCCTTCTGTACTTGTGTGTCCCTTGTCTAGCACACGTTTATTGTACCTGTCTATATTTTCCCTTTTCATATGTAAAGCGCCATGGAATAAATGGCGCTATATAAATGTATAATAATAATAATAATGAAATGACATGGTTAACTGTATGTAAACCATGTGTCATTTCATGTCGGGTTCTGTAATTTCACAGAAGCCGGCAATTGAATTAGTGGCTATTATACTATGTAGAAGTGTATGAACTATAAATATATATATATATATATATACATGTCACAATGACATGCATATATGTGTATATATCTATTCTTTATTAAACCTGTCAGTGTGATTTTACAGTATAGCCGGGGATGAATTGCCGGCTTTTCTAAAGGACACCGGTGCGATTTAATCGCAAATCACACTTGCGGTCCGTTTGTAATCCGATTTTTCATCGCACCCATAGGCTTGCATTGGCGATTGTCGACCCACAATCGGTGACAATCGCAGCATGCTGCGATTGCACTCACATGTATAAAACGGACCACAAAAAATCGGATGGTGTGAGCTGCTCCATAGATTAACATTGGTCCGACTGCAATGCGATATTTCATCGCTTTGCAGTCGTACGATTATGTCGCCAGTGTGACCCCGGCCTATGAGAAAAAAACGGATCCAGCACTGGATCCGTTTTTTTCTAAAAACCACGGATTGTGACTGATGGCAAAAAACTGATGTGTGAAAGAGGCCATAGTTGTCTGGCAGTGGCTTTTTTTTTTCCCCCCTCTACTCATTGAATCTCAATTTGTGTATAAAATAAACCACTCCACAAATGTTCTCATGTCTGATCGATATCCTAAAATTCCTTTTTACTTCGGCATCCATCTAATCTGAACAGTGCCAGATTACAAGATGTTGTGGCCAATCAAATAGTCATCGAATGGAAAGGAAGTAAAAGCTAAACCTAAAAAAAAAAAAAAGCCTAAAGTGAAGCTTCCACATAAAATGCAACCGGCTCTGCGCTGGATTACTTTATCAGTCTTTGTGCAGATTGTGCATATGTATATATAATCATTTAGTCCGGCATCAAATCTTCTGAAAAGTCCGATAGTCTGGCACTGAAGAGCAATGTGATGGGGGCACTTCATAAGGTCAGAACCAGGAAGCTGAGCGGAGAGAGGCCATTGCCGTTAGTCCTCAGCATCTTTCACCATCAGTAACCCAGAGTCTTATACCCTGGTGTTTTATTCTGTGTGATGCCCCTTTCCCCGCACTTTCTTCATGCCTTCCCCTCTCCTCCTGCACATTTAGGCGTTTTCTTTCAAGGTCACGTCTTGCCTCATTCCTAACCCCCTCATTTTCTGCACGGTGAACGAGTGCCAGGAATCCCAACTCCTGTTTTCCGCCTAGATCTGCATTGATTCCCCAGTGTTCCCGCCGTCTGTCCTCGTAACGGGAACATTTGGTCACACAGCTATTGGCGCGGCAAAGTCTATGATCTGATTTGACACTAAAGGCTGGCATGGCGTTTGCAGGCTGCGCCAGGCCGTAGACTGATGATTTTTTTTCTTTTGCATTTCTGTGGCTCCATGTTGAGTAGAATGGCTTCATCGCTGAGGACAGTTTGTGCCGTCCTTGTGACTTTATATCCTCGAATGGATGAGATATTTTTGCTGTATTGATGTGTAAATTAGCTATAGTTCTCAGACCGTGACATACAGGGTAGCCACCTACAGGTGGCAGTAGAGAGTCAGTTTCCTTCCTTCTAACAGAGAGCTCATTTGCATTTCCCCCCCTCCCACAAAGCTTTATGTGTAATCAAGAAGAACAAACCTGCAATTTTCTTCTTTTTTTTTTTTTTTTGGTGTTTTTACCCTGTTTATTTGTGAAAAATTATTCTTTTAATTGCACGTTTATTTTTGTCTATTCTTAATGCGTTTGCATATTTTTTTGTTTTTTTTATGCCCGCCATTTTGGGCTCCAAATGTTTTTTCAACTGATACTTCAATTGCAACTTTATATATCTATCTATATCTATCTATCTATCTATCTATCTATCTATCTATCTATCTATCTATCTATCTATCTATCTAGATATCTCTCTCTCTCTCTCTCTCTCTCTATATATATATATATATACATATATATAGAGAGAGAGAGATATATCTATCTATATCTTTATATATCTATAGATATATATCACAAAAATTATACCGCAAATGTACACCAGCCCCCAGAGTGATTTTATGTACGTCTGAAATTTTTGCACAAATTTTGCTACATTTTAGCGTAATGTTCAGCTTTTTGCTATAAAAAGGAGCAAAACCAGGTTAAAGATAAAAAATAGAGTATCTTTTGGTTTTGCACAAAATTCATGAACCATGTGCAAAACTTTGAAGAATTTGGCGCGCAAAATGTTCATGAATCCACAAGAAAAAAATGCAAGTGATGAATCAGGGGCCAAAATTTCTCCTTTCTGGCCAGATGTGAGCAGTGATGAGCGGTGTCTGGCGGCTTCTCCCACGGTGGCTGCCCACCTTTCCATCCCTGCTGTCACCGTTTGCAAGTTCTGAGGTCGTTCTAATTATAAGGTGGTAGGTCTGCAGGCAATTCACATATCCATCAGTGGGTCACCGAGCCTTGGTGATGGGGAATGGCGGGGAAGCAGCTTGTGGAGTACCCACTCTATGACTTTGCAAATAAACGTATAGCAAGGAGTGGTTACATGTCTTGGCCAGGCTGCTATGTGTTCTGCCCCTTTAGTGCTTGTGCAGGTGAAGCAAGATGTTTCTGGAAGGAAGGAGAGGCCTAGGTAGCCTCATCTCCTGGCAGGAGGCCGCTTGCTGCAGCAGGATCTTTCCTCTATGGCACATATGACAAACTCTGGCCCATGGGTCAAATGTGTCCCACAGGGTGAGAATTTTTGGCTCGCCACACCGGACAGATCCCCCGAGTATATCTGGCCCCGCTACGCCATGCGGGTCCACCTCACTGCATTGCATTCTCAACTATATGGGCATCCTAGATGCTGGTACTGTTGAAAGCAATGATGGAGGAAGGTATGTCAGCGGACCCCCTCTCCCATCATTCCCCCTCTTGATCTGACGTCTCAGCGTAGTGGGCGCCATGATATCATTACAACGCGCCCGCTGTACCGAGTTGTGCAGAGGATCTGAAGACACCATGAAGAGACGGGAGCAGCGGGAGAATGGGCTCTATAGATAAAGAATACAAAAATTAACATAGAGGATTACAAGATGATCTTTCAACAACAAGACCGCAGCTGTGAGGCATTCAAGGATGACTGTTTGATCAATACTATGCTCTGTATGCCTATATTAATAGCTTAAAAACAACCCAGGGGGTGACAGATTCCCTTTAATGCGGGGCCCATTATACCATATGGAGCACTATGTGGGGCCCATTATACCGTATGGAGCACTATGTGTGGCCCATTATACCGTATGGAGCACTATGTGGGGCCCATTATACTGTATGGAGCACTATGTGGGGCCCATTATACTGTATGGAGCAATATATGGAGCCCATTTTACTGTATAGAGCACTATGTGGGGCCCATTATACCGTATGGAGCACTATCTGGGGCCCATTTTACTGTATAGAGCACTATGTGGGGCCCATTACACAGTATAGAGCACTATATGGGGCCATTTTGCTGTACTGAGCACTGTGTTGGGCCATTATACCGTATGGAGTACTGTGTTGGGCCATTATACCGTATGGAGCACTATGTTGGGCCATTATACCGTATGGGGCACTATGTGGGGCCCATTATACTGTATAGAGCACTATGTGGGGCCCATTACACTTTATAGAGCACTATGCGGGGGCCATTATACCGTATGGAGCACTGTGTTGGGCCATTATACTGTATGGAGCACTGTGTGGGGCCGTGATACTGTATGAAGGCCATTTTACTGTATGGAGAATTATATGGGGCTATTATCCTGTATGGAAGGCTGTGTTGGGATTATACTGTGATGCGGTCACCATACTTTGTCGGGGGAGGATTGAGAGGTAGGGGGTAGGTAGGGTCATCATACCGTGCATGTGAAGGGTACTGTGGAGGAATTCACTGTGGGAGGCAATTTTATTTTCATCATTCTTTATTATCTGTATTATTTAAGTTTTTTTTTTCCTTTGTTATTACATATTTAAATTAGGCTATTGGTTCATATGGTTTTTACTGCTCTTAAATAAAATATTGGAATAACATAAAATGTTATTTTAAGATCTATTAATTAAAATGTATTTTGTTCATGGGGCGACCCCTTAAACTTTTTGATATGGAAATAAAGTTTATATTTATTGATAAGGAAAAACTTCCTCAATTGTCGACATCTTCTTTTATTATTAAATATTAAGGTTGGCCCGCAACTTTTGTCCAAGCTTTTAATTTTGGCTCTGTGTGTATCTGAGTTTGACATCCCGTCTAAGGCATTCTGTGCTATAAAGAGCGGCACACTCAGCCTGGTGCGAGGTGTCCAGAGTTACACTGTGAGTGGTCACTGGTGCAACCAGTAAATGTACCTTAGGAAGTCCTGGTGGAAATGACCCCACATAGAGGTCAAAGGACAAAAGTGGATTGCAGAACAATATACCAAGCATTCTCTATTATTCCCTTTAGGTTCAGGCACAGGTGCGTCACACCAAAGCTGCTTTTGATAAGCTGAAAACAGACGTATGTGAAAAAGTCGATCTTCTCAGAGCCAGTAGATGCAATCTGTTATCTCATGTCCTGACTACTTATCAGGTAATTACACATTTCCAATTATGGTTTATTATTCACACCAGTCACATGTTGTCATATGCAGATAGTAAGCAGTATTATAGTAGCTATATTCTTATACATAGGAGCAGTATTATAGTAGTTATATTCTTGTACATAGGAGCAGTATTATAGTAGTTATATTCTTGTACATAGGGGGCAGTATTATAGTAGTTATATTCTTGTTCATAGGGGGCAGTATTATAGTAGTTATATTCTTGTACATAGGAGCAGTATTATAGTAGTTATATTCTTGTACATAGGAGCAGTATTATAGTAGTTATATTCTTGTACATCGGGGCAGTATTATAGTAGTTATATTCTTGTACATAGGAGCAGTATTATAGTAGTTATATTCTTGTACATAGGAGCAGTATTATAGCAGCTATATTCTTATACATAGGAGCAGTATTATAGTAGTTATATTCTTGCACATAGGGGCAGTATTATAGTAGTTATATTCTTGTACATAGGGGCATTATTATAGTAGTTATATTCTTGTACATAGGAGCTGTATTATAGTAGCTATATTCTTGTACATAGGAGCAGTATTATAGTAGCTATATTCTTGTACATAGGAGCAGTATTATAGTAGTTATATTCTTGTACATAGGAGCAGTATTATAGTAGTTATATTCTTGTACATAGGAGCAGTATTATAGTAGTTATATTCTTGTACATAGGAGCAGTATTATAGTAGTTATATTCTTGTACATAGGAGCAGTATTATAGTAGTTATATTCTTGTACATAGAGGCAATATTATAGTACCGTATATACTCGTGTATAAGCCGAGATTTTCAGCACCTTTTTTTGTGCTGAAAATGCCCCTCGGCTTATACACGAGTCATAGGGCAGAAACCAGCGGGGGAGGGGATGCGGCCGCAGGAGCCAGTGGCTGGGACATCATACTCACCCTCCCCGTGCCATCGCTGAACGTCCCTGCAATCCTGCGTTCTCCCCGGCTTCCTGCAGCTCTCCAGCGCTGAGCGGTGACGTAATACCCGCTCATTAAAGTCATGTAATATGGACGCGACGCCACTCCCATGGGCGTGGCCTCCATATTCATGGCCTTAATGAGCGGTATTACGTCAGCGCTGGAGAGCTGCAGGAAGCCGGGGAGAACGCAGGATTGCCGGCCGGGACGTTCAGCGATGGCACGGGGAGGGTAAGTATGATGGAGGAGGATGGGGGGAGCATGGAGGAGGACAAGGAGCATGGAGCAGGACGGGGGGGAGGACGGAGACCACGGAGCAGAACGAGGGGAGGACGGAGAGCACGGAGCAGAACAGGGGGAGGACGGAGAGCACGGAGCAGAACGGGGGGAGGACGGAGAGCACGGAGCAGAACGGGGGGAGGACGGAGAGCACGGAGCAGAACGGGGGGAGGACGGAGAGCACGGAGCAGAACGGGGGAGGACGGAGAGCACGGAGCAGGACGGGGGGAGGACGGAGAGCACGGAGCAGAACGGGGGGAGGACGGAGAGCACGGAGCAGAACGGGGGGAGGACGGAGAGCACGGAGCAGGACGGGGGGGAGGACGGAAAGCACGGAGCAGGACGGGGGTGGGCACAGAGGAGAATGGGGGAGTGCAGAGCTGGATGGGGGAGCACGGAGCAGGACGGGGGAGGATGGAAAGCACGGAGCAGGACAGGATAATGGAGCAGGAGGAGGGGAGCACAGAGGAGAATGGGGGTGCACAGAGCTGGATGGGGGAGCACAGAGCAGGACGGCAACTTATACACCCGGCTTATACGCGAGTCAATAAGTTTTCCAAGTTTTTTGTGGAAAAATTAGGGGGGTCGGCTTATACACGGGTCGGCTTATACATGAGTATATACGGTAGTTATATTCTTGTACATAGGAGCAGTATTATAGTAGTTATATTCTTGTACATAGGGGGCAGTATTATAGTAGTTATATTCTTGTACATAGGAGGCAGTATTATAGTAGTTATATTCTTGTACATAGGAGCAGTATTATAGTAGTTATATTCTTGTACATAGGAGCAGTATTATAGTAGTTATATTCTTGTACATAGGAGCAGTATTATAGTAGTTATATTCTTGTACATAGGGGCAGTATTGTAGTAGTTATATTCTTGTACATAGGAGGCAGTATTATAGTAGTTATATTCTTGTACATAGGGGCAGTATTATAGTAGTTATATTCTTGTACATAGGAGCAGTATTATAGTAGTTATATTCTTGTACATAGGGGGCAGTATTATAGTAGTTATATTCTTGTACATAGGGGGCAGTATTATAGTAGTTATATTCTTATACATAGGGGCAGTATTATAGTAGTTATATTCTTGTACATAGGAGCAATATTATAGTAGTTATATTCTTGTACATAGGAGCAGTATTATAGCAGTTTATTATTGTACATAGGAGCAGTATTATAGTAGTTATATTCTTATACATAGGGGCAGTATTATAGTAGTTATATTCTTGTACATAGGGTACAGTATTATAGTAGTTATATTCTTGTACATAAGAGCAGTATTATAGTAGTTATATTCTTGTACATAGGGTACAGTATTATAGTGGTTATATTCTTGTACATAGGAGCATTATTATAGTAATATTCTTGCACATAGGGGCAGTATTATAGTAGTTATATTCTTGTACATAGGGGCAGAATTTATAGTAGTTATAGTCTTGTACATAGGAGCAGTATTATAGTAGCTATATTGTACATAGGAGTAGTATTATAGTAGTTATATTCTTGTACATAGGAGCAGTATTATAGTAGTTATATTCTTGTACATAGGAGCAGTATTATAGTAGTTATATTCTTGTACATAGGAGCAGTATTATAGTAGTTATATTCTTGTACATAGGGGCAGTATTATACTAGTTATATTCTTGTACATAGGGGCAGTATTATAGTAGTTATATTCTTGTATATAGGAGCAGTATTATAGTAGTTATATTCTTGTACATAGGAGCAGTATTATAGTAGTTATATTCTTGTACATAGGGGCAGTATTATAGTAGTTATATTCTTGTACATAGGAGCAGTATTATAGTAGTTATATTCTTGTACATAGGGGCAGTATTATAGTAGTTATATTCTTGTACATAGGAGCAGTATTATAGTAGTTATATTCTTGTACATAGGGGCAGTATTATAGTAGTTATATTCTTGTACATAGGGGCAGTATTATAGTAGTTATATTCTTGTACATAGGAGCAGTATTATAGTAGTTATATTCTTGTATATAGGAGCAGTATTATAGTAGTTATATTCTTGTACATAGGAGCAGTATTATAGTAGTTATATTCTTGTACATAGGGGCAATTTTTATTGTAAAAACCAAACAAATACAAATATACTGACATTCCTCCAGTAATACAAAAATAAATTCACTTGGATTGTACATACATTCATTACATATCCGGATTATACATATAAAATTATCTTAAAGAGTCCATACACCTGGTTGGAAAAAAAAAAAATATATATCATATTTCAACCCAGTGACACATCCCTCCATAACTTAACATTTCTTAATTTTCCTAATGATTTTATCTATCTGGGGTCGGACATTATGTGGTTGACAGCGTCACAGATCTGAGTCGGAGTTATCCTGGTCACCACCGGTCTCCATTTCAGACTCTACCCGAGTGCCCTCATGTAATGGCTTCCGCTTGGGCGGAGGACAGTCCTCTACATCCCTATCAAACTCTGCGTCAATTCTTCTAAGGTCGTCCTCAAAATCACCGTCAGACTCAGACAGAACGTCAAACCTATTAGATAAGTCCATTACACCTGCAGAAACCTGGACCTTCTTCCTGGCTCCTTGGCCAGTGTCATACTCCTTCTCAGGTTTACGGGAGGTCTTGTCCTTCTTCTTCCTTTTAGTCTGATATTTGCTATTCCCTTCAGACACAGATGGTAGTACTGAAGTATTGCCTTCCTGTGACTGCTGCCCCTGAGGGACAACCTCCATACTCCCCTGTGCACCCTCTGTACCCTGCTGCTCTGGTGTCACCTGAGTAGACCCCTGGTGGACCTCCGGTCTGGCCAGTATTTCCCCTGACAGTAAAGCTGCCTCCTCCAGAATCTCTGCCCCTGCCACCAAATCCTCATCAGGATAGTCGTTACAGATATTGTGCCAGACGTCAGGACAGTCCCTGTGAGGGTGACCGATCTTCCCACAGAGGTTGCACCTGATGTTCTGGCAGTCTGCAGCCACATGGCCGACCTCCCCACACAGGTTGCACTTCACCACAGTACACGTATTTGCCAGGTGACCCGCCTTGCCACATTTGAAGCACTTACGAGGCTGCCCAGGATAGAAACACACACCCCTCCCTCCCAATAAAGAAGGAGTTGGGTAAGTGGACAGTGATATTATCGCACTGGCGCAGTTTCACCAAAAACCCTCCACCCTCCCGTCCAGATACCATCATTGTCTCTGCTTTTGGTGAGGTCAGAGACCAGGTCACAATGCCTCCGGAGCCACACCACAATGTCCTGCGGGGGAACAGACTCATTCCAGAAGATGAGATTAACCGTAACGGTATCTGGCTTAGAGATAGGAATAAAGCTGAACTTACTCCAGCCCTCAGAGTCTCTAAACTTGGGGAAATTAGACCAAAACCTGTCCAGGTCACTCATGAGCTTAAAGCTGACGTCATAGCCCTGCCTGTCTGGAAGATTAATCACCGCCAAGATGCTGACTGGCGCAAACCCCATCTGGCGACACAAGAGCTCCCTGACCACAAACCTTCTATCTGGCAGATCCTCCTTGGCACCTCTGTGCCGGAAACGCACGACGTTTCTCCGTTTAAATGCCTGGCCGGTATAATTGGCACTAGAGGTGAAGGACGGAGCACCACGACTCCAGGCATTACTGGGGGGAACCTGCGGGGTCACACTAGGCTGACTGACGGGGTGAGGGTCAGCAGCAGGGGGGGCAGCTGCACCTTGTGTGCTCGGAATTAAAGGGGGGAAATCACAGACAATATCATGTACATTATTATCATCAACATCAATGTCACTATGAGACTGCGCAGCGTCCAGCAAAGATACTGTGCTCCCCCAAACCCCCGACCCCTCAGATACAGTGCGGTTATCCCCAGCATCAGAGCCCTGCTGGCCACCATCAGGAACTACCGGCACATGTCCACTGCCCAACTGTTGTGCTTGGCATTCTGAGACCTGTATGTTATGTTTCGGTAGCTGAGGAGTGCAGGTAAAAAAGGAAATACACCAGAGCAGTTGGAATCTATGAGATTGCAATACCCTGACTAACCACCACAACTAGAGGCAGCCGTGGAGCGTTCCTACGATGGTCCTAGACGCCTCGTCACAGCCTGAGAAACTAACTACACCTAAAGATAGAAATAGGAAAGCTATCTGCCCCGGAGCAGAACCCCAAAGATAATAGAAAGCCCCCAAACATGTAATGGCGGTTAGACAAGAGGAAATACTGACACAGAAAGAAAATAGTATGAGCAAACGCTGGGGCCCAAACTATCTAAATAGAAAAGGACAGGAAGGGTACTTACTGCAATCCCAGAAAACCCTGAAAAACACCAACTCTACTAATTTCAAAATCACCTGAGATCACACGACCTCTACCACCTAAATTAGTTCTCTGGTGTAACAAAAACAGCAGCCACTGAAAAAACTGGAAAAAGCAAAAGTACAAAACACAGTGGCTGGACTAAACTGAGAGGGCAGAAGCCCCCGGAGGGGACCCAGAAGGCCCCCACAGAAGTGCAGGACCAAATGCAAAAATATAGCAAAAACACAAAATAAGAAATTGTCTTATCTGATAGCAGGAGATGCAGACACGACACAGCAGGCTACAAGGGAAACTGGAAAGAAGGATTCAGACCAGAACAATTGATCACCGGCAACCCTGATGGGAAAATGATTCCCTTAAATAAGACCAATCAGTAACACCTGATTCCCAATCCTCACTAGTACCGCTTGTAACCACCAGAGGGAGCCTCTGCTCAGAACTCATCTCAAACCCATTCACAACAGTACCCCCCCTTGAGGAGGGGTCACCGAACCCTCATTTGAGCAACCAGGTCGGTCAGGATGAGTTCTATGATACGCACGGATAAGTCTCCTAGCATGGATGTCCGAAGCAAACACCCAAGAATTATCTTCCTGACCATAACCTCTCCATTTAACCAAATACTGGAGTCTTCGTCTAGAAAAACGAGAATCCAATATTTTCTCAACCACATACTCCAGATTGCCCTCAACCAAAACAGGGTCAGGAGGCACAGCAGCAGGAACCACTGGCTCAACAAACCTCTTCAACAAGGACTTGTGGAACACGTTATGGATCTTAAATGTCCCTGGAAGAAGCAAACGAAAAGAAACAGGATTAATAATCTCCATGATCTTATAAGGTCCAATGAACCTAGGCTTAAATTTAGGAGATGCTACTCTCATAGGAATATTCTTTGAGGACAACCAGACCAAGTCCCCCACTTTAAACCGAGGACCACCAGTCCTATGCCGGTTAGGAAACCGCTGGGCCTTCTCCTGAGAGAGGGACAACCTCTCCACTACCTGGTCCCAAATCTGCTGCATACGCTCAACAACAGAGTCAACACCTGGACAGACAGAAGCCTCCGTCTGTCCTGAAGAAAATCGAGGGTGAAACCCAGAATTACAGAAAAACGGAGACATCAAAGTGGCAGAGCTAGCCCTATTATTAAGAGCAAACTCAGCCAAAGGCAAAAAAGAGACCCAGTCATCCTGATCAGCAGACACAAAGCATCTTAGATAAGTCTCCAATGTCTGGTTTGTTCTCTCAGTTTGACCATTGGTCTGAGGATGAAATGCCGAGGAGAAAGACAATTGAACACCCAGTTTAGAACAAAAAGTCCTCCAAAATCTGGAAACAAACTGGACTCCTCTGTCAGACACAATGTTCTCAGGAATGCCGTGTAAACGAACCACGTGCTGAAGGAACAACGGCACCAATTCAGAGGAGGAAGGCAACTTAGGTAATGGCACAAGATGTATCATTTTGGAAAACCTATCACAAATTACCCAGATGGTGGTCATTCTCTGAGAAACAGGAAGATCGGAAATGAAATCCATAGAGATATGGGTCCATGGTCTCTTGGGCACAGGCAATGGCATCAACAAACCACTAGAGCGAGAGCAAGGCTTGGAGCGAGAGCAAGTCCCGCAGGACTGCACAAATTCCCTGACATCGCGAGACAAGGTAGGCCACCAAAAGGACCGACTAACCAAGTCTCTGGTACCAAAAATTCCGGGATGCCCAGCCAATGCGGAACAATGAATCTCAGACATCACACTCTTTTTCCATTGGTCCGGGACAAACAATTTTCCAACAGGGCAGCGCTCGGGCCTATCCTCCTGACACCCCTCCAGAGCAAGTCTCAAATTGGGCGAGATGGCGGAAAGAACTACACCCTCCTTCAAAATAACAGAGGGATCAGATAGCTCAGGAGAGTCCGCAAGGAAACTCCTCGAGAGGGCATCCGCCTTAACATTCTTAGTGCCAGGAAGAAAGGAAACCACAAAATTAAAACGTGTGAAAAACAAGGCCCACCTGGCCTGTCTAGGATTGAGTCGCTTGGCAGATTCCAGATAGACCAGATTCTTATGGTCCGTAAGGACCACCACCTGATGTTTGGCTCCCTCCAGCCAATGTCTCCACTCTTCAAAAGCCCACTTCATGGCCAATAACTCCCGATTACCCACGTCATAATTACGTTCAGTAGGAGAAAATTTTCGAGAGAAAAAGGCACAAGGGTTACTTTTAGAGGTCTCTGGATCTTTTTGGGACAAAACGGCACCTGCCCCAATTTCAGAGGCATCAACCTCCACCTGAAATGGCAGAGAAACATCAGGCTGCCGTAGAACAGGAGCAGAAGTGAATCTCTGCTTAAGTTCCTGAAACGCAGAGACTGCCTCAGGAGGCCAATTCACCACATCAGAACCCTTTCTGGTCAAATCAGTTAATGGTTTAACAATAACAGAGAAATTACCAATAAATTTACGATAAAAATTGGCAAAACCCAAAAATCTCTGAAGAGCCTTTAATGAAGTAGGTTGGACCCAATCACAGATGGCCTGAACCTTGACCGGGTCCATTTCAATAACAGATGGGGACAAAATGAATCCCAGAAATGAGATCTTCTGTACGCCAAAAAGACACTTTGATCCCTTCACATACAGAGCATTCTCTCTCAAAATCTGGAATACAGTTCGAACATGTTTCACATGAGAGTCCCAGTCATTAGAAAAAATCAAGATATCATCCAAATAAACAATCAGAAACTTGTCCACAAAATCCCTGAAAATGTCATTCATGAAGGACTGGAAGACGGAAGGAGCATTAGTGAGCCCAAAGGGCATCACAAGGTACTCAAAATGCCCTTCAGGGGTGTTAAATGCCGTCTTCCATTCATCCCCGTGCTTAATGCGAATAAGGTTATACGCCCCCCTGAGGTCAAGCTTGGTAAACCAAGTAGCGTTTTTCACCCTGGAAAACAGGTCAGAAATCAAGGGTAACGGGTATTGATATTTCACAGTAATATTGTTCAAGAGACGATAATCAATACACGGCCTTAATGAACCATCTTTTTTGGCCACAAAGAAAAAACCGGCACCTAAGGGTGAAGAGGATGGTCTGATATGACCCTTCTCCAATGATTCCTTGATATAAGACCGCATAGCGTCATGTTCAGGTACAGACAAGTTAAAAAGGCGACCCTTAGGGAATTTACTACCTGGCACTAATTCAATAGCGCAGTCATAGCTCCTATGGGGAGGTAAGGATGCAGATTTACTTTCGCTAAACACATCAGAAAAATCAAACAAAAAGTCAGGAACATCCTCAGCCTGGGGGAGGCAGAAAAAACAGGAGTGTTGGTATTAACACATTGGCAGCCCCAACTGGTTACAGACACAGATTTCCAATCCAAAACAGGATTATGAGACTGTAACCAAGGGAAACCCAGCACGATAATGTCATGCAGATTATATAGAACCAAAAATTTGCAGCACTCCTGGTGATCAGGTTCAACCCTCATTATCACCTGAGTAGAAAACTGGGGTTTATTCTCAGCCAAAGGGGTAGAATCGATCCCCAGTAGGGGAATAGACTTCTGTAGGGGTATCAAGGGAAATCCACAACGTTTAGCAAAATCATAATCCATCAGGTTAATAGCTGCTCCAGAATCAACGAAAGCCTGAGCAGAAAATGAGGACAGAGAGCATATCAGAGTGACAGTTAATAAAAACTTAGTCTGAACACTACCCAAGACAACTGAGCGTGCAAAATGTCTTCCCCGCTTAGGGCAGACTGAAATAGCATGAGAGGCATCACCACAGTAGAAACATAACCCATTGCGCTTTCGAAACTCATGACGCTGTGCCCCAGACACCACTCCATCACACTGCATGGGCTCAGCAGCTGGCTCACAAGGCAACACCACTCCACGCATACTTCTCCGCTCACGCAAACGTCTGTCAATTTGAATCGCTAATGACATAGAATCATTGAGACCAGAGGGGACAGGGAATCCCACCATAACATCCTTTACATTATCCGACAGACCCTTCCGAAAAAGAGCTGCCAAAGCGTCGTCCTTCCATTTGGTCAGGACTGCCCACCTACGGAATCTCTGACAGTATAACTCAGCGTCATCAAGCCCCTGATTTAATGCCAACAAGGCTTTTTCAGCTTGATCAGTGACATTAGGCTCATCGTACAATAACCCCAAAGCCTGAAAAAATGCATCAACATCACTCAAAACAGGATCCCCAGGTATCAGGGAAAAAGCCCAATCCTGAGGATCGCCGCGCAGGAGAGAGATGACAATTTGAACCTGCTGCGCTGCGTTTCCTGAGGACTTAGATTTTAAGGCAAAAAACAATTTACAGTTATTTTTGAAATTCTGAAACTTAGCTCGATCCCCTAAAAACAAATCTGGCATGGGGATCCTAGGTTCCACAACAGGCAACCCAGCAAGATATGCAGCAATACTCTGAACCTCAGTGGCAAGCTGATCCACACGGCCAGACAACTGTGCAAACTCCATTGGGAGAAAAGATCCTCCCCAGCACCCAGAGATACAGAGGAAAAAAAAAATGCAACAAACAGAAAAATATCTCTGACAACTTTTCTTCCTTCAAAATATTTTTTCCCTTCTGTGAGTACCATACAATTTTTATGGCCGGTGATACTGTTATGTTTCGGTAGCTGAGGAGTGCAGGTAAAAAAGGAAATACACCAGAGCAGTTGGAATCTATGAGATTGCAATACCCTGACTAACCACCACAACTAGAGGCAGCCGTGGAGCGTTCCTACGATGGTCCTAGACGCCTCGTCACAGCCTGAGAAACTAACTACACCTAAAGATAGAAATAGGAAAGCTATCTGCCCCGGAGCAGAACCCCAAAGATAATAGAAAGCCCCCAAACATGTAATGGCGGTTAGACAAGAGGAAATACTGACACAGAAAGAAAATAGTATGAGCAAACGCTGGGGCCCAAACTATCTAAATAGAAAAGGACAGGAAGGGTACTTACTGCAATCCCAGAAAACCCTGAAAAACACCAACTCTACTAATTTCAAAATCACCTGAGATCACACGACCTCTACCACCTAAATTAGTTCTCTGGTGTAACAAAAACAGCAGCCACTGAAAAAACTGGAAAAAGCAAAAGTACAAAACACAGTGGCTGGACTAAACTGAGAGGGCAGAAGCCCCCGGAGGGGACCCAGAAGGCCCCCACAGAAGTGCAGGACCAAATGCAAAAATATAGCAAAAACACAAAATAAGAAATTGTCTTATCTGATAGCAGGAGATGCAGACACGACACAGCAGGCTACAAGGGAAACTGGAAAGAAGGATTCAGACCAGAACAATTGATCACCGGCAACCCTGATGGGAAAATGATTCCCTTAAATAAGACCAATCAGTAACACCTGATTCCCAATCCTCACTAGTACCGCTTGTAACCACCAGAGGGAGCCTCTGCTCAGAACTCATCTCAAACCCATTCACAACACCTGTAGTCCCTCTGCTGAAAAATGTCCATGCTGCTGCTTGGAATCTGCTGCAGGTGGCTGTGCTAGGCATTCTGAGACTTGTACCTCTACTGGAATGTGCCCTTCATGCTGCTGCTTGGAATGTGCTGCAGGCTGTTGTGCTGGGCATTCTGTGACTTGTTGTACCTCTGCTGGGGTCTGCACTACAGGCTGCTGCTGGAGCTGCATTTGCCCCTTTTGGAAGCAGAAACTTGCAGGCTGCAGCACTGGCCGCACCTGCTTCTGGGGTCCACCTGGGACAATGTCTGACCTGGAACCTGCAGAGTTCTGCTTCTGTGAATTAAACAGTTCCTGGTTCCTATAAGTCTCCGCCAGGGGTCCCATCCTCTCTAGGACGCAGTCCATGTCCCTCACCACTTTTGCCAGCAATACACCGTGTGTTCAGAGTCTCGTCCTAAAAATCATGACTCCCGGGATTAATAGCCTTTAGCTTATAGCAAGTGTCTATCTGCATCTGTAGTGAGTCTTTCTGCTGCTGTAAATCACCAAACTTCTTGACCAGTCCTGGGATCTCCTCTGCGAGCTGAAGCTCAGGTGCACGTGGCGTCTCCTCCTGGGATCCTGCATTCAGCGATGTCCCCGGCTGCTTGAATCCAGACGTCTCCTTAATTTTCACCTCCGCTGGTTTCATGGCTCCAGGCTCCACAGCACTTTTACTGCTGCCACCTGACTGCGACCTTGTGCGTCCAGAGCTCGCCATGCTGGTCACCACATATTTCTGCTGCAAGTTTTCCTGTAATGTCTGCCTCTCCAGTGAGGTTCTCCTCTGCCTGCTGGAAGTCAGCTGCACACCTGAAGCCGCTGATGGCCTCTCCTGAGCTGCAGGCTGCTTTCCTCCATTCAGCTTCTCACCAGGAGATTTCTTCTGGATTTCTCCTAGTTGCACTTCACTTTGCTTGCCTTGGCTGGCCGACTGCTTAACTGCAACTTTCTTACATACAATGGCTTTTCCTTGTTCCGTTACTTTACTCACTTTCACAGCTTCATCCTTCTTGTTGCTGCTGCTACTTCCATTCTGAGCTTTCTTCCCATCAGAAATCACTTTAGGATTTGCATCTGCATTAGAAACAGCTTGGGCGCTTCTTCCCAGTGTAGGCCTGGAAGCCTGGGCCTTGCTTGGGGAGTTTCCCCGCCCAGGGTGGCCCCTCCCTGGGCTTGCTCCAGACATCAGGAGAGCTACAAACACACAACCTCTCAGCTAGGAGGCAGTATTATAGTAGTTATATTCTTGTACATAGGGGCAGTATTATAGTAGTTATATTCTTGTACATAGGAGCAGTATTATAGTAGTTATATTCTTGTATATAGGAGCAGTATTATAGTAGTTATATTCTTGTACATAGGAGCAGTATTATAGTAGTTATATTCTTGTACATAGGGGCAGTATTATAGTAGCTATATTCTTGTACATAGGGGCAGTATTATAGTAGTTATATTCTTGTACATAGGGGCAGTATTATAGTAGCTATATTCTTGTACATAGGGGCAGTATTATAGTAGTTATATTCTTGTACATAGGGGCAGTATTATAGTAGTTATACTCTTGTACATAGGGGCAGTATTATAGTAGTTATATTCTTGTACATAGGAGCAGTATTATAGTAGTTATATTCTTGTAGGGACGGTATTATTTTAGTTATCTCTCTCTCTGGTTTCTTGATTTGTTTGGCAGACAACACTACTTCATTTTTGGGAGAAAACATCCCACACGATGGCTGCAATACATGAAAGCTTCAAAGGCTATCAACCATATGAATTTACTACGCTCAAGGTGAGTACTCCTCTGCTGTTCATGTACTACCTATAGTGTGTGGCCCCTGGCTATTCCGTATGAGCAAAAATAGAGCAGAAACAGCTTCTTCTTTTTTTTTTTTCTTTACCGTATAGGTACGTTACAGGTCGCTTCGCACTCTTGGATGCACGCTTCGGCGCTGAGCCCGATTTGATCAGCTGTCATGTGCCCCTAACAGCCGCAGGTGGAATCACAATGCACTCGTGCCTGTTAACATGTGAAATGCTGTTGTCAATCTCTGACAGCGGCATTTAACATGCACGCGCCAGAAGCGCATCACTAACTCTGCCCATCAGCGCCCCTGTCACATGATCGTGGGGTGCCTACGGGTTGGCATGATAACCAGGGGTCTGCAGGAGATAGGTATGACCTTTTTCCAAAGATCTGCAATAGGCGATCAATAGCACATCTAGTGTATAAAATCCGCCTCTTCCGCACCTATGGCGATGTGCAGTGGTGGCGCTACCCATTGCATATTACTTGCTAGGTAGCATTGATGGACGATGTATATTTGGATTAGCTTATTAATTGCCAGCAAAACATATTGAGGGGAGGTCAGTATAGAGGGTGCGCCCCGCACGGGGTAGTGTATAGAGGGTGCGCCCCGCACGGGGTAGTGTATAGAGGGTCTGCCCTGCGCGGGGTAGTGTATAGAGGGTGCGCCCCGCACGGGGTAGTGTATAGAGGGCGCTCCCCATACGGGGTAGTGTAGTCATGGCCGAAAGCGTTGGCACCCTTGAAATTGTTCCAGAAAATTAAATATTTCTTCCAGAAAGTTACTGCAATTACACATGATTATTTCCTTTGTGTCTATTGGCAAAAAAAAAAGGCAAATTGAACATAATTTCACACACAACCCCAAAAATGGGCCGGACAAAATTGCTGGCACCTTTCCAAAATGTGGGTAAACAACTTGGTTGCAAGCATGTGATGCTCGTTCACACTCGCCTGTGGCAAGTAACAAATGTGGGCAATATGAAAATCACACCTGAAACAAGACACTGGGTGCCTTGTCTATGTGCATGGCATAATGAAATCTGAAGATTACCAAAGGCTTTTGGGTGGTAATGTAGTGCCCAGTGTCAGAAAGCTCGTTTTGTGTACTAGGTCATGGGTCTTCCAGCAGGACAATGACCCCAAACATACTTCAAAAAGCCCCCAGAAATGGATGGAAACAAAGATCTGGAGAGTTCTGAAGTGGCAGCAATGAGTCCGGATCTAAATCCCATTAATCACCTGTGGAGAGATCTTACAATTGTTATTGGGATAAGGGGACTTCCAATATGAGAGACCTAGAGCAGTTTACAAAAGAAAAGTCCAAAATTCCAGCTGAGAGGTGTAAGAAGCTTATTGATGGTTATAGGAAGCGATTGATTGCAGTTATTTATTCCAAAGTGTGTAACCAAATATTGATTTGAGGGTTCCAACATTTTTGTTTTGTCCATTTTTGGGGTTTTGTGTGAAATTATGTCCAATTTGCCTTATTTTTCTTTATTTGTGTTGTTCTAATACAGACAAAGGAAATAAACGTCTATAAGAAAACAGGTGTAAAGCAGTAATTTTCTGGGAGCAATACTTCACTTTCTGGAACAATTTCAAGTGTGCCTACACTTTCGGCCATGACTGTTCATGGCTGAGATACTACAGCCAGCGTCTATGGTTTGGGCAGCGTGTAGCAGCTGACAAGTTCCCTGTAATTGATCATATGGCATTCCTGTTTCCTACGCGCTGTATCTCTGAATACCCCGTATTGACGAGTAATGATAAGACTTGGGCACATAACGGAGGAGCTGCACAGATGAGGGCATGAGATGCTCCAGAATCGTTAGAGATGACATCGGAGCTCTCCGGTGCCGTCCAGCTTTGTAGCCTTCGTTTCTGTAGCAGCGTCATTTTCGGAGTTTTCTTCCTCCTGTTGGCACCTCGAATCGATGATTCCTTATTTTATGAAGACATTTTGTTCGGTTGCTAAAATATGTTCATTAATAAAACGTGTGACTGCAGCCCACACAGGGAGATATCGCCAGCTCCATTAATTACCAGCCACGTAGGCGTCCTACTACAGGCACACGGGAGAGAAATGCTGTTTACTATTGTGACAGCTCCCAGGCCGCTTGCTTGTTTGGTTGCCGGTTATTTTTGTAGTCACGACTGAGAACAGCACTGACGAACTAGTTCACTTCCCGGCCGCTGCGTCTCTCCAGATTTCTCCGGGAACAGGTGGCACAGTCCCTTATTTTTGGCACCGCTTACATGGCTCAGCATAAAGAAAAATTTCCAAAATGTTGACGAGACTGGGTTTCATAGAATTTATTTTTTTTTTAACCCATCACATGAAAGGAAGGTTAATAATATAACTTTGATTACCTGCGCACGGCCGCCGCTAAGCTCCGCCCCCGGCTGCGCTTCCCGATAGCTCCGCCTATGGACGCATGACACTGCATGCGACCTGTGCACCCTATCTTTAGTATTGGGTTCGCAGGCCGTATGCAGGTCGTGCGCAGGTATGCGTTTGCTGGTGCCTGCGTCCTTTTGACGGTACGCCGACCTGCGCCCAGCGCACCATGTTGCATTTTGGTGCGCTTGGCGCACCGTCAAAAGGACTCAGGTTCCAGCAAACGCATACCTGTGCACGTCCTGCGTACGGCCTGCGAACCCAATGCTAAAGATAGGGTTCACAGGTTGCATGCAGCGTCATGCGCCTATAGGCGGAGCTATCGGGAGGAGGCACGGCCGGGGCGGAGCTTAGCGGCGGCCGTGCACAGACCGACGCAGGTCGGTCAAACGCTAGTGTGAAACTAGCCTTACTGTACATGTATCTAATTAATCAATAAATTAAATCAAACAAATGGCGTACAATCCCCTGAAATTTTGATAACCAGCAGAGGGAAAGCGGACAGCTGGGGGCTGATGTTTATAGCCTGGGAAGGGGGTAATAAACATGGAGATTCCCAGGTTATTACTATCAGGTCACAGCTGTATACAGAGCCTTTACTGGCTATTAAAATGGGGCACCCCCCAAAAAATTACGTAGGGTCCCCCTTTAATTAATACCCAGCAAAGGCTATGCAGATAGCTGCGTGCTGATATTAATAAGCTTGGAAGCGGCCACTTAACCAGACTAAAAACATTAGCTTTCATCCGCCCCAGAAATGGTACATCCATAAGATGATGATCTTAGCCTCGCTTTTCACCCTTTCCCTGGAGCATTGGCAAGTGGGGTAATAATATTGGGGTTGATGTCAGCTCTGTATTGGTCGCTGACATCAAGCCTGGGGTTAGTAATGGAGAAGCGTCTATAAGACGCTCGCACTACCAACCCCATAGTCAAATTGTAAATAAAAACACATACCCAGAATAAAGTCCTTTTAATTGAAATAATGACACTGACACCTTTATTGCATCCCACAGAAAATGTTGATTTTGGAAGGAAACTAAAGGTTTTCTAACAAATCTGTTGGGGTGTACTCACTTATAACCAGATATAGATAGATGGAGAGGCATAATTTCACGCTTAACCCTTTAATGATTGCTAATGCGCTATCTTTATGGTAGATGATAATGGGGCGCTCCGTTCTTATGGTTATGCTTGTACAGACATGGGTCTGGTGCTATTTTGGCACCCAGAAGAGAAATCAGAAATGGCTTTTTACCGTTTCTGCCCTCCCCATCATATTATGCCTAGAGGAGCCTATGTGAGCACAGTGTATGTAACACGGATCACATAATCGCCAGCTGTTTGTCCTGTAACTGGTCCAGTAATAAAGACAGTTAAAAATTAAAGAAAAATTGTATCCAAATTATTAAGGCCCCAAAAGGTTTTCTCTGATAAACAAAACATAGAAATGTTAAAAAAAAGTAAATAAAATGAAGACAACGTCAAGGAAATACAAGCGAGTATGGAATGTTATTGACAATTCTGCATGGGAGAAAAACTTGCAAATAAGTTCTCTCCAAAAAAAAAAAAAAACTGTCGTACTATTGCCGCCTAAAAGGTGACAGTTGCCCTTTAAAAGGGTCGGCCGTTTCCATATTTTGCAGGTTGGATAGGTGGCACTTGCAAGATTTCAAAGTTTTCTTTCATTGTGCAAGTGAGTTAATTTGCATAAAATAAAAAAAAAGCACAAACCATTCAAAAATGTAATAAAAAATTTGTAAATGTTAGAAAAATATCCTAAATGATAAAAAGTAAATCTCGTAAATAAAGAAAAAAAAAATCTCATAGATCTAAAAAACATATAGTAGAAAAAAATCTTAGCAAAAATAGCAATAAAAATAAAAATCATAATAAACGCCCGCCAGTTATACATAAACCCTTTCCCGGACCTAACTTGGATATTCATGAAATAAAGTGAGGATCGTTTGTCTCTTCTTAGCCCGTATTTGTAAGATCTATTCTAATCTGGGATTCCTATTTATAAAATAAATGATAAATACAATGTGGAACGAGCGATCGACTGAAGTGAAGTTGTTATCGGGGGATGACCAGTCGATCAAATCGGGTTTTTTTTACCTCATTAAAAAAAAATGAGTTTGTATTTGTAAAATAATGCAATAAAAAATCCTTCCTGGTTGGATCAGTCGTGGATTTGGCGGGTCATATTCTCACTTTCTACTCCGCAGTCTCTTTGTTTTGGCTCGGCCGTATTTATTCTGCTAAAAAAAACAAACGTTCTCCGTTTTCCACCGTGTCCTGTTGACTTAGTGTTTATCACGTTGGCGCGTTCAGAGCAGGATTTCCCCGTCACTCCCGTATCCCGTGCTCATGTCACAATCGTGGGCAGTCCCTAGGGTGTGTGCATACCTGCCTATGTTCCCGTTGACTTGCATAGTGTCAGTTGACTGCATTGGAGTGGTATTCCCAGCCTTTAAGGGCATGATTTATATGCCGTCACTTTATAAGAGTGCTGCATTCTTCCCTAAAGTTTCCCAACCCGGGGGCCTATATATTTGCTTATAACGGGCCGCACTGTAAGACCCCGTGTGGCCAGATACGCTACTGTGCAGGGGAAATAGTGTAATGCAGAGCCGTGTCTTCTTCACCGATCGTCAGGATCAGTGGGGCTCCCAGAAGTCAGACCGTCACACCCATCTCGGTAAGTGGTGGCATGATGATAGGATCGCCCTATGACTGTTGTTGGATCAGCTACTGAGACCCCCACAGCCATGAGAGTGAAGGGGCTGCATCACTTCAGCTCTGCGTCCCCCTTGGAGTTTTTCACTGGAAAGGAGCCTCTCAGCCTGTCAGGGTTGTGAGCGAGTTTGGTGCCACATCAGCGACTGCGTGAGCCACATCCTCTCACTCCCCGTGCCCCCCTGGGCCTGTGTGGACAAGGGGTGTCTGTGTAAAAACTGTGCCAAGCTGACCTTGTGTGTCCCCTCGGGGTGCAGAACGTCACGTTGGTGCAAGTGAGGAGAGAGCCCCCGGACGTAATAGTGACGTCAGGCGGGGTGGCGAGGTGCGGGTTCTTCACATGGTGGCTGCAGTGGGATTCTGCCTGATCTCTCCAGTGTCATCCTTCACATGTCCTCGTCCTCGTCCTCCCTGAAGAGACATTTTGCATATTTCCCATAGGAGCATTGCAAGGCTTAAAAGTCTCCTTACCTTGGCATGTCAGGCTTGACCGGCCACTCTTTTCAAGGAGAAACATTATCGCATGGATGTGCAGGGATTCCACTGCATCGGCTGGATATTAATGCCCATGTGCAGAGGACAAGCTGGAAACCCTTAATTCTGAAGATCGATGGGGGTCTCGGGGCTCGGACACCCACTGATCATGTAGTGATGCCATATTCTAGCAGCCGCGACGTCATTTTATTTTTTCTGTTCTGCCGCAGAGTCTACAGGACCCTGTCGATAAACTTTGTCATCAGTCTAAAAAGAAGCCAAAGGCCAAGGATGCCGCTCCGGAGATGCCGAATAATGAGCAGTAAGTCACCGGAGAGTCATCAGTCTCCGCACATGTCGGGCAGTGTCTGAGCCCGAAACCTTTCCCTTCTTTCCTGCAGACTGATCTCTTTACATGAACAGCAGCAGCAGCAGACCGAATCCTGGTCCTCAGGTAAGCCCCGATAACCCAGCGGCAACCAGAGCCGCAATCTCCACCCGCAGCCGGTGTAGGAAGTCTATATGGCCGATACATGTGACCAGCGTTATTCGCAGCATTCTCGATGAAGCTCCTGATCCTTGGACGCGCGTGCGACTCTGCCGGACGATGCACCTCTGTGTGCGCCTCGCCACAACTCCTACTCCAGCCCCGCTGCAGTAAGATTTATTGCATAGCTCATGCTGCCGCTTGTCATGAATTTGACGATCGGCAGTCGCCACGGCCTCGTCCCGCCCATTTTGTCGGAGTTGGTCAAAAATGACAAACGCCAAAAGTGGCGTAATGTTACGGCAGCCGCCTGTTGCTGCAAACCTGTTCAAATGTTTTTTACGCCAGGAAAAGAGAATCACAGTAAAAACTGGAAATAAGAACAGAGAGCAGGAACCGAATATGCCAACCATCTGACTTGCACTTTTCGGTAGCCACGTTTGGTGCTGCCGGGGTTAAAGGCCGTCTGCTTATGTACAAAGGGGAATTTGTGTAGGCGGGATCGGGTAATATCTGTGATCTTCTCTGAACCGACTGATTTTCCGTTTCTTTCATGTCACATCTGAAGTTGAACTGGACAAAGGAAACTCGTTTGATGGTAAGAAGGGGGGGACAGCTGGATGCACGTAGGGTCGCTGCATTGATCACAGCCTCATCTGGCGGTTTTCATTTTCCAGGTACATTGGATGATTTGTTAGATCTGAAAGCAGAGGAGAAGTTCATCTTTGAGGAAAGTGGTGAGTGTCCCCTGATCAGAAATCATCCGTACATGAAAGCTTACCCTGCAGCTGCACAAAGGGATTACACAGCGAAGACCGAGCGTCCTGCACTGCTCCGGACTATAATTGTAGCGGCTCTGGATAATAAAGGGGGGTTCTCATTGAAAGACCCTTCTGGAACTTCAAAATGGTCAAATAGGTCACGTAGAAAGAGCTGAATAACACAAGTAATTTAGGCCCTATATGGAAAAATCCATTACCATGTATAGACAAGAAGGACAGTATAACACTAAAGTATATGTACTTCCAGCCAGTATTATGGTTATATTATGGTACATAGGGGCAGTATTATAGTAGTTATACTCTTGTACATAGGGGCAGTTTTATAGTAGTTATATTCTTGTATATAGGGGCATTATTATAGTAGTTATACTCTTGTACATAGGGGGCAGTATTATAGTAGTTATACTCTTGTACATAGGGGCAGTTTTATAGTAGTTATATTCTTGTACATAGGGCAGTATTATAGTAGTTATACTCTTGTACATAGGGGGCAGTATTATAGTAGTTATATTCTTGTATATAGGGGCAGTATTATAGTAGTTATATTCTTGTACATAGGAGCAGTATTATAGTAGTTATATTCTTATACATAGGAGCAGTATTATAGTGGTTATATTCTTGTATATAGGAGCAGTATTATAGTAGTTATATTCTTGTACATAGGGGCAGTATTATAGTAGTTATATTCTTGTACATAGGGGCAGTATTATAGTAGTTATATTCTTGTACATAGGAGCAGTATTATAGTAGTTATATTCTTGTACATAGGAAGCAGTATTTAAGTAGTTATATTCTTGTACATAGGGGGCAGTATTATGTTAGTTATATTCCTGTACATAGGGGGCAGTATTATAGTAGTTATATTCTTGTACATAGGGACAGTATTATAGTAGTTATATTCTTGTACATAGGAACAGTATTATAGTAGTTATATTCTTGTACATAAGGGGCAGTATTATAGTAGTTATATTCTTGTATATAGGAGCAGTATTATAGTAGTTATATTCTTGTACATAGGGGGCAGTATTATAGTAGTTATATTCTTATACATAGGAGCAGTATTATAGTAGTTATATTCTTGTATATAGGAGCAGTATTATAGTAGTTATATTCTTGTACATAGGGAGCAGTATTATAGTAGTTATATTCTTGTACATAGGGGGCAGTATTATGTTAGTTATATTCCTGTACATAGGGGGCAGTATTATAGTAGTTATATTCTTGTACATAGGGGGCCGTATTATAGTAGTTATATTCTTGTATATAGGAGCAGTATTATAGTAGTTATATTCTTGTACATAGGAACAGTATTATAGTAGTTATATTCTTGTACATAAGGGGCAGTATTATAGTAGTTATATTCTTGTATATAGGAGCAGTATTATAGTAGTTATATTCTTGTACATAGGGGCAGTATTATAGTAGTTATATTCTTGTACATAGGAGCAGTATAATAGTAGTTGTATTCTTGTACATAGGGGCAGTATTATAGTAGTTATATTCTTGTACATAGGGGCAGTATTATAGTAGTTATATTCTTGTACATAGGGGCAGTATTATAGTAGTTATATTCTTGTACATAGGGCAGTATTATAGTAGTTATATTCTTGTACATAGGAGCAGTATAATAGTAGTTGTATTCTTGTACATAGGGGCAGTATTATAGTAGTTATATTCTTGTACATAGGGGCAGTATTATAGTAGTTATATTCTTGTATATAGGGGCAATTTTTATTGTAAAAACCAAACAAATACAAATATACTGACATTCCTCCAGTAATACAGAAATAAATTCACTTGGATTGTACATACATTCATTACATATCCGGATTATACTTATAAAATTATCTTAAAGAGTCCATACACCTGGTTGGGAAAAAAAACATCATATTTCAACCCAGTGACACATCCTTCCATAACTTAACATTTCCTAATTTTTCTAATGATTTTATCTATCTGGGGTCGGACATTATGTGGTTGACGGCGTCACAGATCTGAGTCGGAGTTATTCTGGTCACCACCGGTCTCCATTTCAGACTCTACTCGAGAGCCCTCAGGTAATGGCTTCCGCTTGGGCGGAGGACAGTCCTCTACATCCCTATCAAACTCTGCGTCAATTCTTCTAAGGTCGTCCTCAAAATCACCGTCAGACTCAGACAGAACGTCAAACCTATTAGATACGACCATTACACCTGCAGAACTCTGGACCTTCTTCCTGGCTCCTTGGCCAGTGTCATACTCCTTCTCAGGTTTACGGGAGGTCTTGTCCTTTTTCTTCCTTTTAGTCTGAGACACAGATGGTAGTACTGAAGTAATGCCTCCCCGTGACTGCTGCCCCTGAGAGACAACCTCCATACTCCCCTGTGCACCCTCTGAACCCTGCTGCTCTGGTGTCACCTGAGTAGACCCCTGGTGGACCTCCGGTCTGGACAGTATTTCCCCTGACAGTAAAGCTGCCTCCTCCAGAATCTCTGCCCCTGCCACCAAATCCTCATCAGGATAGTCCTTACAGATATTGTGCCAGGCGTCAGGACAGTCCCTGTGAGGGTGACCGATCTTCCCACAGAGGTTGCACCTGATGTTCTGGCAGTCTGCAGCCACATGGCCGACCTCCCCACACAGGTTGCACTTCACCACAGTACACGTATTTGCCAGGTGACCCGCCTTGCCACATTTGAAGCACTTACGAGGCTGCCCAGGATAGAAACACACACCCCTCTCCCTCCCAATAAAGAAGGAGTTGGGTAAGTGGGCAGTGATATTATCGCATTGGCGCAGTTTCACCAAAACCCTCCACCCTCCCGTCCAGATACCTTCATTGTCTCTGCTTTTGGTGAGGTCAGAGACCAGGTCACAATGCCTCCGGAGCCACACCACAATGTCCTGCGGGGGAACAGACTCATTCTAGAAGATAAGATTAACCGTAACGGTATCTGGCTTAGAGATAGGAATAAAGCTGAACTTACTCCAGCCCTCAGAGTCTCTAAACTTGGGGAAATTAGACCAGAACCTGTCCAGGTCACTCATGAGCTTAAAGCTGACGTCATAGCCCTGCCTGTCTGGAAGATTAATCACCGCCAAGATGCTGACTGGCGCAAACCCCATCTGGCGACACAAGAGCTCCCTGACCACAAACCTTCTATCTGGCAGATCCTCCTTGGCACCTCTGTGCCGGAAACGCACGACGTTTCTCCGTTTAAATGCCTGGCCGGTATAATTGGCACCAGAGGTGAAGGACGGAGCACCACGACTCCAGGCATTACTGGGGGGAACCTGCGGGGTCACACTAGGCTGACTGACGGGGTGAGGGTCAGCAGCAGGGGGGGCTGCTACACCTTGTGTGCTCGGAATTAAAGGGGGGAAATCACAGACATTATCATGTACATTATTATCATCAACATCAATGTCACTATCAGACTGCGCAGTGTCCAGCAAAGCTACTGTGCTCCCCCAAACCCCCGACCCCTCAGATACAGCGCGGTTATCCCCAGCATCAGAGCCCTGCTGGCCACCATCAGGAACTACCGGCACATGTCCACTACCCAACTGTTGTTCTTGGCATTCTGAGACCTGTAGTCCCTCTGCTGAAAAATGTCCATGCTGCTGCTTGGAATCTGCTGCAGGCGGCTGTGCTAGGCATTCTGAGACTTGTTGTACCTCTACTGGAATGTGCCCTTCATGCTGCTGCTTGGAATCTGCTGCAGGCTGTTGTGCTGGGCATTCTGTGACTTGTTGTACCTCTGCTGGGGTCTGCACTACAGGCTGCTGCTGGAGCTGCATTTGCCCCTTTTGGAAGCAGAAACTTGCAGGCTGCAGCACTGGCCGCACCTGCTTCTGGGGTCCACCTGGGACAATGTCTGACCTGGAACCTGCAGAGTTCTGCTTCTGTGAATTAAACAGTTCCTGGTTCCTATAAGTCTCCGCCAGGGGCCCCATCCTCTCTAGGACGCAGTCCATGTCCCTCACCACTTTTGCCAGCAATACACCCAGTGTGTTCAGAGTCTCGTCATAAAAATCATGACTCCCGGGATTAATAGCCTTTAGCTTATAGCAAGTGTCTATCTGCATCTGTAGTGAGTCTTTCTGCTGCTGTAACTCACTGAATTTCTTGACCAGTCCTGGGATCTCCTCTGCGAGCTGAAGCTCAGGTGCACGTGGCGTCTCCTCCTGGGATCCTGCATTCAGCGATGTCCCCGGCTGCTTGAATCCAGACGTCTCCTTAATTTTCACCTCCGCTGGTTTCATGGCTCCAGGCTCCACAGCACTTTTACTGCTGCCACCTGACTGCGACCTTGTGCGTCCAGAGCTCGCCATGCTGGTCACCACATATTTCTGCTGCAAGTTTTCCTGTAATGTCTGCCTCTCCAGTGAGGTTCTCCTCTGCCTGCTGGAAGTCAGCTGCACACCTGAAGCCGCTGATGGCCTCTCCTGAGCTGCAGGCTGCTTTCCTCCATTCAGCTTCTCACCAGGAGATTTCTTCTGGATTTCTCCTAGTTGCACTTCACTTTGCTTGCCTTGGCTGGCCGACTGCTTAACTGCAACTTTCTTACATACAATGGCTTTTCCTTGTTCCGTTACTTTACTCACTTTCACAGCTTCATCCTTGTTGTTGCTGCTACTTCCATTCGGAGCTTTCTTCCCATCAGAAATCACTTTAGGATTCGCATCTGCATTAGAAACAGCTTGGGCGCTTCTTCCCAGTGTAGGCCTGGAAGCCTGGGCCTTGCTTGGGGAGTTTCCCCGCCCAGGGTGGCCCCTCCCTGGGCTTGCTCCAGACATCAGGAGAGCTACAAACACACAACCTCTCAGCTAGGAGGCAGTATTATAGTAGTTATATTCTTGTACATAGGAGCAGTATTATAGTAGTTATATTGTACATAGGGGCAGTATTGTAGTTATATTCTTGTACATAGGAGCAGTATTATAGTAGTTATATTCTTGTACATAGGGGCAGTATTATAGTAGTTATATTCTTGTATATAGGAGCAGTATTATAGTAGTCATATTCTTGTACATAGGAGCAGTATTATAGTAGTTATATACTTGTACATAGGGACAGTATTATAGTAGTTATATTCTTGTACATAAGGGCAGTATTATAGTAGTTATATTCTTGTACATAGGAACAGTATTATAGTAGTTATATTCTTGTACATAAGGGGCAGTATTATAGTAGTTATATTCTTGTATATAGGAGCAGTATTATAGTAGTTATATTCTTGTACATAGGGGCAGTATTATAGTAGTTATATTCTTGTACATAGGAGCAGTATAATAGTAGTTGTATTCTTGTACATAGGAGCAGTATTATAGTAGTTATATTCTTGTACATAGGGGCAGTATTATAGTAGTTATATTCTTGTATATAGGGGCAGTATTATAGTAGTTATATTGTACATAGGGGCAGTATTATAGTAGTTATATTCTTGTACATAGGAGCAGTATTATAGTAGTTATATTCTTGTACATAGGAGCAGTATTATAGTAGTTATATTCTTGTACATAGGGGCAGTATTTAGTCAAATTATTAACCTCTTTCTGACCTTGGACGGGATAGTATGTCCAAGGTCAGATCCCTTGCTTTGATGAGGGCTCCGGCAGTGAGCCCGCATCAAAGCCGGGACATGTCAGCTGTTTTGAACAGTTGACATGTGCCTGCACTAGGCGCAGGTGGAATTGCGATCCACCCGCGCCTATTAACTAGTTAAACCCCGCTGTCAAATGCTGACAGCGGGTTTTAACCAGCGCTTCCGGAATCCGGGCCGGAAATACGCGCATTGCTGACCCCGTCACGTGATCTGGGATCAGCGATGCGTTGCCATAACAACCTGAGGTCTCATAGAGACCTCTATGGTTGTTGAGGCATTGCTATGAGCGCCACCTGGTGGTCGGTGCTCATAGCAATGCTGTAATTCTGCTACATATAGGCAATCTGCTCATTGTCTATATGTAGCAGAGGCGATCGAGTTGCGGCAGCTTCTAGCCTCCCATGGAGGCTATTGAAGCATGCCAAAATTTAAAAAAAAATGTTTTAAAAAATATGAAAAAAATAAAAAAAATAGAAGTTTAACTCCCCTCCCTTTCGCCCCATTCAAAATAAAACAATAAAAAAAAAAAATCACACATACACATATTTGGTAACGCCGCGTTCAGAATCGCCCAATCTATCAATAAAAAAAAAGGATTAACCCGGTCGCTAAACGGCGTAGCGGGAAAAAGTTGACGCGACATTGCAATAAAATGCAATAACGGGCAATCAAAAGATCATATCTGCACATAAATGCTATCATTAAAAATGTCAGCTCGGCGCGCAAAAATAAGCCGTCACCCAACACGAGATCACGAAAAGTGGAGACGCTACGGGTATCGGAAAATGGCGCAAATTTTTTTTTTTTTTTTATAGCAAACTTTGGAATTTTTTTTCACCATTTAGATAAAAAAGAACCTAGACATGTTTGGTGTCTATGAACTCGTAATGATCTGGAGAATCATAATGGCAGGTCAGTTTTAGCATTTAGCGAACCTAGCAAAAAAGCCAAACAAAAAACAAGTGTGGGATTGCACTTTTTTTGCAATTTCATCGCACTTGGAATTTTGTTCCCGTTTTCGAGTACACTACATGGTAAAACCAATGGTGTTGTTCAAAAGTACAACTCGTCCCGCAAAAAATAAGCCCTCACATGGCCATATTGACAGAAAAATAAAAAAGTTATGGCTCTGGGAAGAAGGGGAGCGAACAACGAAAACGCAAAACCGAAAAAAGCTGGGGTCATTAAGGGGTTAAATAACTGGTTGCAATTTCCTGTTAAGTAGCTATAGAGTTATAAACCTGGATCTTATGAATGCGTATTCTAAGTTTTGGTGATTAAGACACGACTGACTAAAGAAAATGTGATAAACCATCCCAGGCGCTCTGTGCAACCTTGGCTTGACCGAGCAGATCAGTGCACCTTCCCTATTCCTTTTTTTTTTTTTGCTTCTACCTCCTCTTACTTAATTGCAGCTAAGGCTTTATAAGAGCCAGAAAAGAAGGTAATGATGTAGTTAGGAAGATGCACTGACCTTGGCCAGGCCAAGGGTGCACTGTGCGCCTGTGATTGAAATGAACAGCCGTTTTGCGCCCCCTTCCTTACGTACAGGAGGCAGCGTCTTTTGACTCCTTTTATGTTTTCTGCTTTTAGCTACATCCAAGGATCCACTTGCAGATCCCCTCGAGGCCGATTCTTTGGAGAAGGACGAGATGCAGCTGCTAAATGAGATCTTAAGTGCATCTTCTTTGGATACCGGAGACCTCGGCAAAGAGTGGACGGCCGTGTTCGGGGAGCCCCTCTTCAACGCTCAGCCTTTAAGCCCCGCATCTCCTGAACAGGAGCAGAAAGCCGAATCATCGTCTGGTTTTCTTCCGTCACAGTTGTTGGAACAAGACTTTGGCGGCTTCCAGGCTTCATTACATGGTTTGTACTCGCCTTCTTTTTCACGTCCAGTAGCCGAAAGCTAAAAACCCGCACAGACTTAATATTGCTCTCACCTGTATCCAGTCTAGATAACCATCTATGAGCTAAATGCAGGAAAGCCAACGCACATCTCTTTCGTTGCCCTGTCCAGTGCAGGTTAAATATTTTTGCAATGGATTTTCCAGACTGGATACAAATGCAGCAAATTTACAGATGTGCGAAGGTCGTATGACAACAATGGCTAATCTATCACACCCATGAATATCATTAATATGTCGCTGTATTCCAGACTGGTCAGCTAACAACGGGGCCTCATTCTCATCCTGTCTCCCAACCCCACCCGCTAACCTCCATCAAAATGTTAGCCGGACCCCAGTGAAAGGTAGGATCATCATCTGCAGCCCTTCTGTGGTCCCTCATACTTCTGTGCTGTGTGTCGTCATGTAAGTGGGGGCTTCTCCACATGCTGCTTCCGCAGTAAGATCAGACCATTCTAGTCTAAGGTCATGTGTCTTAATGGCCCCCAAAAACCCAACGAATACCGAAGTCCGGTCCGAGCTTTCCGGTTTGTGGGATTCCGTCGTGGAGAATGTGATCCACCAACCTTTGGTAATAGCTCTGTAAAAGTATGCGGCAGCGCTGGGCTGGTGCAAAGAGCGAGGTCTCACGATCCCTCACTCACTGCTACAGGGCCGGAGGGTTGTGGGACTCCACTCTCCGTGCCGGGATCCTACAACCTGGAAGTCCGGACTGATTAAAAATACATGGGCTTATTTATGAAAAATGTGCTAAAAAAGTAAGGTAACACTGCGCTGACCATAAACACAAGGATGGCGATCAGAGTTAGGGAAACGCGATGATACTCACTGCAAATGTATGAAGTGTAACTAGGCCTCCAGACATATTAATATATCTAAGTACATCTAGGTGGTCTCACCTGTAGTGCCCAGAGTTGTTTTACCTATAGAGCCAACAAGTTCAAGTCCTGCTAATAGGTAAAGTCCAATCTAGTGATTGTGGTAGGGGAGAATGAAGAACAGGAATGTCCTGGGTCAAGATACCGATATAAAGAGCCCAAGTCCCGTAGGTGATTGGTATGGACTTCTCCTCAAAAATCCTGTGTGCCGCCATGGTGGTTAGTGAACAGGGCATTCAGGCCTTCTAGCATCACTGGAACCACGCGTGCGATCCTAAAGATGACGTATGACCTTATTTTGCTGGAGGTATGGTGACTTAGATGAGCCAAAAAGTTACCAACGCGTTTCGAAGAATTTTGTTCCTTTTCGTCTCATATAGATAGATATGGATAGCTAGATAATAGATATAAAGATAGATAGATATATAAAGAGATATACATACATACATACATACACAGTACATTTTTCGAAACTCAGACTCTAAATTTATCTGCCAGAAACAAGAAAACTATATCCATCGAGATCAGTGAAAGATAAAAATGATGTAGATGTTTGTATGTAGATTTAAAGGGCTATTCTCATGTTATTAAATTGCTTTGGGTGGTTAGAAAAAAAGCAAGTTAATTGCAAACTTGCTGATTTTCATTCTATAGATCTGCTGTCATTCTCCTGTTTTTATCTCACATTGTGTACAGCTGGTTTCCATTGAGCTTGGCCACCCGAGCCAAGGAAAAGGAATAACAACTCCTCATGTCCCAGCCATCTCTCTCCAGCCCATATTCAGAAGTCATCTGCTCGCCTTCCTTCCCCTCCCTCTCAGCTTCTGATGAGCTGCTGTTCGAAATCTTGCAAAATCAGCAGCCCCCAGCATCAGCAGATTACAGAGCAGTCTCCCAATTTACACGCTCACTTTAAAATGCCCTTTTATCTCTATTTGTAAATGCATGATAGCTGAATGTGTTTTAGCAGAACTTGTGCTGAGCTGCCATTCAAAGAGGAGTGCCCGCCATGCCAGAAAGTAAGGAGACTGCGTAGCTTTGCAGTTGCTCAAGAGACAACTTGAGAATACTCGTTTATCGCAACTTCATGTGGCTAAAATCTTAAAATATTGCAGTTCTCAAACCGGCCAATAGAGCACACACAGTAAGCTGACACTTCCTGTTTTCTGCTGCTCACTTGTGCTGTGTAGACTTGGACAGGATGATCAGAGTCATCTCATTATCATTAGCGGATGGGTGCGTTAATAACAGCTGTATTGTTCTGCCGGAGACTCGGCTAGTAAAACGCTTGTCAAAACGCACATTTAACAGCTAACTGGTCATTAAATGACTACTCACTACCGGACTGGAGGTGAATGGTGCCGATAACGTTTGGCCCCCACACACTTGTGGAAACAGATGCGCAATTGGCAGGTAGGAAGCGTGTGCCTCCTCCAATACGGCCGCCCACAGAATGAATCGAACCCTGGGGGACAGCACTATTTGATAGTAATGGGGGTTCTGGTGAGAATTCTTACATTTCTATGATTTTTTTTTTTTTTTCATTTTCTTAGATGCCTCAAAAAGCACAAAGGATCTGTCTACCTGGTACAACCTCTTTGCCGACCTTGATCCTTTATCTAATCCGGACGCCGTGGGGAAAACCGATACGGAACACGAACTCCTTAACGCCTAAGAGCAGTCCGCATCGCTGCCCACATGACGGGTGCCCCGGAGGGAGCGCCGCACACGTGCCACTATTGATTTCCTACAAATGTTATTTTCTGTTCTCTCGATGTAATAGAGGAGCTAGACGACGTCTCTGAAAATTACCGCGTTTGCCAAAACATTTGCCGGACTCGCCGACGGACTTTTAAAAAGGGAAAATACTCGGAAACTATTTTTCTACTGCCGGTTATAAGCCCAGGTGCCATTGCTCTTCTGTCTATCCATTATACGCCCCAGGCTCAGTTTACAATAATTTATTCAGATGGGAGTAGAAATCATTGGAGGAGGACAGGAAGGATCGGCTACCCAGCATGCACTGCTTTTAGATTTTTTGGGAGCGAGGTTAATTTTAAAGGGATTATACAGGAATTGAAAATCATGATTGTGTTTGGTATTGCAGTACCTTACACAACCTGTAAGCGGGTGAAGTGCAAATTTTTTTTTTTTTTTTTTTTTAAAGAAAGCGGCCATGTTTTGTTGCTTTTTGCAAATTCTGTATAAGCCCTTTAAGGATTCATCCTTGAGTTGTCGTCTTTTTCTGGGAAAGTTCCAGATCCCATATGAGCGTTACCCAGCTTTTCTACAGTTCTGACTGGCAAAGCTTCTTAGGCAGGATGCATCAATGCTGAAGCTAACTGACACGCAGTAGCGTCACCAGTTCAGCAGCCATTACAGTTGTCACCCATCTTTCCCAGCTCTGCCTAGGACATCAGTATAGTGGCAGTGGGGATGTATCTGCCTGTACCTAGGTAAGTTGGCCATTCTAATATCTTGGAAAGTTGGGTGACAGCCAGTGTGGCCCAGGTTTGTTCTCGCTCATGTTGTCAGAGTACGACTGGGGGAGTTGGATTAAGAAGATGAAGTTGCTCTTTATAGCCCGCTCCTATATAGATATACACTGGGATGGCTGGGTACAAGGCCGACCTGCGTTCCCCAGAGGGCGGTATACAAGGTAAATTCCGGATCTCATTTCTTCTAGATTCTGCAGGTCACTTATGTCTAGACATTCGCTGGTTTTTTGTTTTTTTTTTACGTTGTTCCATTTTCTCGCCATCTGTCACTTTGCAGGATGAAGTATTAATCGTCGACACTGAGCATGTTTGCAATGTCGGAAAATAAATTCTCCGTTTTGTTTTTTTGTTTCTGCCAGATGAGGTGTGTGGCGTTATTTCACATTGATGAGGTTTTATGAATAAATATTGGATTTATAATATAAATATGTGGAAAAACAAGAACATCTGCCATCTACACTCAAATAAAAACATCCAGAGAATAAGTCTGACTTTTAGTGACGTAGTTTGGCGCCACCTGGTGTTCACCGGGTATAGTAATGAGCACGTCCACCTACTGGTGGTCACACATGCTCAGTCGCTCTCACCACAGCCAGGGCTTTTATGGCTAGCACCTACTCACTGTGCGGCAGCCGATGGAATTGGCTTCCTGCCTGCTTGTCAGGATAGGAGCGAAGTCCCTGCAGAAGCGTGACCGGATAGCCCAGATGACCCCTTCTCACTACTTATCTGTCTATGTAGAGGAACTAATTCAGAACTATGGTCCAGATTCATCACGTTACTTTTACGCTTTATATTTATTGCCATTATTTTTGCCAAATTCTTCAAAATGGCGCAGGCAAGTTCCTAACTAGCACAAAATCAAAAACGCCCTTTGGGTTTGTTTTGCCTTTTTGGAGCAAAAATTTGCATGAGCCGTTAAAATGTTTCACGTAACTCATATTTACCCCAAAAATTCACATTTGGCAGTTTCAAGTTATTTTGAGCTGCTGTGATGATTCCCATAAAGTGAGTTTTATATTTTTACTCCGATTTTCAGTGATTTTGATTCCCGTCCTCCATGAGTTTGTTCACTTTGGTTTCCATCGTCCTCAACGAATTATATACTGTACACGAGTAAAAAATTTCCACTTTCCATCATCGAGATCTCATGTTTGATTTTTGCATTTTACTTTTTTCAGCAGGGTAATATAAAAGAACACATTTTTCTTTAAACATGAAGCAAATGTTAATATACACATTTTTTTTTCTAGCCATGTCGTCTTCATCACCCGGGCAGTCGAGGTAGCATTGCGACAAAATTTAGCTGTTTTTGCAAAAAGTCAATTTTTTTTGCAAAAGTGTGTTTAAAACAATTGAAAGCTAAATTCACAATCACATTTATTTCCGTATACACAAAGACGCGGGGAGCTGCACATTCAATCCAAAATGAAAAGATGCGCAAAATATCAAATTATAAACAAAAAAAAGGAAGAAAAGGGAATAAATGGCTGCTCAAAAAATAGAAGTGTTTATATACTTAAATATTAACGGGATAAACTGAAATTTGATTCTAGACTTCGCTTTTCTGTTAATCACTGAACTAATATTTAGTTATATGACCTTTACTTCACATAATTGCTTTACGTGTGTGCAGCATGGAGTCAGCGGACACCTGGGTACACGTATTCCAGCCCAAGGTGACAGGACTATGCGTCACAGATCTTTTCCATTCTTTGGTTTTGCATTAAAAGCAGCATTTTTGATGTCACTCCTGTGTCCTGTTGTGTCTAAATATGTGATTCTTTAGATTCTGTATTTGTTTTTGCCTGATGAAGAGACCTGAGTAGTCTCGAAAGCTGCAATTTGTTATCATCTTTTCAGTTAGCCATTAAAAGGTATCAACCACTGAGGACTCTCAACTCTAAATATTTTTCTATCTACTGGCTAACACGGTACGAAGATATACATCTTTCCTGATGTCACTCCACAAATTCTCATTCGGATTGAGGTCTGGGGATCAGGCGGCCACTTCATAACATCGATCTTCTTGGTTGGGAACCAGGATGTTTACCGCTTGCTCGTGTGTTTGGGTTCGTTGTCCTGCATAACACCCACTTCAAGAGCATTTCTTCTTCAGCACAAGGCAAACAAGACCTCTTTTGATACATTCAAGAATATAACTACTATAATACTGCCCCTATGTACAAGAATATAACTACTATAAAACTGCCCCTATGTACAAGAATATAACTACTATAATACTGCCCCTATGTACAAGAATATAACTACTATAAAACTGCCCCTATGTACAAGAATATAACTACTATAATACTGCTCCTATGTACAAGAATATAACTACTATAATACTGCTCTTATATACAAGAATATAACTACTATAATACTGCCCCTATGTACAAGAATATAACTACTATAATACTGCCCCCTATGTACAAGAATATAACTACTATAATACTGCCCCTATGTACAAGAATATAACTACTATAATACTGCCTCCTATGTACAAGAATATAACTACTATAATACTGCCTCCTATGTACAAGAATATAACTACTATAATACTGCCCCTATGTACAAGAATATAACTACTATAATACTGCCCCCTATGTACAAGAATATAACTACTATAATACTGCCCCTATGTACAAGAACATAACTACTATAATACTGCCCCTTTGTACAAGAATATAACTACTATAATACTGCCCCCTATGTACAAGAATATAACTACTATAATACTGCCCCTATGTACAAGAATATAACTACTATAATACTGCTATGTACAAGAATATAACTACTATAATACTGCTCCTATGTACAAGAATATAACTACTATAATACTGCCCCTATGTACAACAATATAACTACTATAATACTGCCTCCTATGTACAACAATATAACTACTATAATACTGCCTCCTATGTACAAGAATATAACTACTATAATACTGCCCCTATGTACAAGAATATAACTACTATAATACTGCCCCCTATGTACAAGAATATAACTACTATAATACTGCCCCTATGTACAAGAATATAACTACTATAATACTGCCTCTATGTACAAGAATATAACTACTATAATACTGCTCCTATGTACAAGAATATAACTACTATAATACTGCTCTTATATACAAGAATATAACTACTATAATACTGCCCCTATGTACAAGAATATAACTACTATAATACTGCCCCTATGTACAAGAATATAACTACTATAATACTGCCCCCTATGTACAAGAATATAACTACTATAATACTGCCCCTATGTACAAGAATATAACTACTATAATACTGCTATGTACAAGAATATAACTACTATAATACTGCTCCTATGTACAAGAATATAACTACTATAATACTGCCCCTATGTACAACAATATAACTACTATAATACTGCTCCTATGTACAAGAATATAACTACTATAATACTGCTATGTACAAGAATATAACTACTATAATACTGCTATGTACAAGAATATAACTACTATAATACTGCTCCTATGTACAAGAATATAACTACTATAATACTGCCCTATGTACAACAATATAACTACTATAATACTGCTCCTATGTACAACAATATAACTACTATAATACTGCTATGTACAAGAATATAACTACTATAATACTGCTATGTACAAGAATATACTATAATACTGCTCCTATGTACAAGAATATAACTTTTAATACTGCTCCTATGTACAAGAATATAACTACTATAATACTGCTCCTATGTACAAGAATATAACTACTATAATACTGCCTCTATGTACAAGAATATAACTAGTATAATACTGCTCCTATGTACAAGAATATAACTACTATAATACTGCTATGTACAAGAATATAACTACTATAATACTGCTCCTATGTACAAGAATATACTATAATACTGCCCCTATGTACAAGAATATAACTACTATAATGCTGCTCCTATGTACAAGAATATAACTACTATAATACTGCCCCTATGTACAAGAATATAACTACTTATAATACTGCTCCTATGTACAAGAATATAACTACTATAATACTGCCCCTATGTACAAGGATATAACTACTATAATACTGCTCCTATGTACAAGAATACAACTACTATAATACTGCTCCTATGTACAAGAATATAACTACTATAATACTGCTATGTACAAGAATATACTATAATACTGCTCCTATGTACAAGAATATAACTACTATAATACTGCTCCTATGTACAAGAATATAACTACTATAATACTGCCCCTATGTACAAGAATATAACTACTATAATACTGCCCTATGTACAAGAATATAACTACTATAATACTGCCCCTATGTACAAGAATATAACTACTATAATACTGCTATGTACAAGAATATAACTACTATAATACTGCTCCTATGTACAAGAATATAACTACTATAATACTGCTCCTATGTACAAGAATATAACTACTATAATACTGCTCCTATGTACAAGACTAAAACTACTATAATACTGCCCCTGTGTACAAGAATATAACTACTATAATACTGCTCCTATGTACAATAATATATACTACTATAATACTGCTCCTATGTACAAGAATATAACTACTATAATACTGCCCCTATGTACAAGACTAAAACTACTATAATACTGCCCCATGTACAAGATTAAAACTACTATAATACTGCCCCTATGTACAAGAATATTACTACTATAATACTGCCCTCTGTACAAATGTAATTCTGCACCTAATTCCTGCCTGTAGTGTTGATCACATGTAAATGGGAATAAAATAATAGTAATATTATTAAACATATCATATTTCTCTCGCTTTTTGCACTGAAGATGTAAGAATTCATTATAATAAGGGGAGAATATTTTGGATAAATCTACGTTATCTGGATGTTATATGAAAACTCTATGCAGAGATGACAGAGCGATCTGCGGACAGTCCCTAATGATGGAAGGCAATTAGTGATGTGAGCTGATGGGGAAGACGCAGCAGTGGCATGCCATAATAACTAATGTCACCAGTGTCAAAATGATTAAGTCAGGGCACTCTCGGCCTCGAGGAATGTATGGCATGGGGAAGATTACCGTCCCAGATTGTGAGCAGAAGTATACCATTAAACTGAATGTATAGTAATAAAAGTATATTTTTAATTAGTCACTTCATAGATCCCAAAAATGTCATACAAAATAGCCTGATTTATTGTTTCATGTAGTTCGCTTTGCTGTATAGACTGGGAGTGCTTGAGCAGAGTCATTTCATTATTATTAAATCTGTTGTACTGCTGAAAGGGAAGAAAAGGAATGATGACAACATGCATAAATGAGTAATACACACAAGGTTCTGCATGCATCTCCCCTGCCGTTCCCTCTCTGAGGCAGGAGGCTGTGCTCCTTTATTTACTGAACACTATAATAATCCATGATGTGGTATTGGACCCCAAATCATTGCAGCTGCTATAAAGCAAAATCGCGCTGTCTACAGAAGGGAGCATATAAAAATGTAATTGTCTGCTGGGTAGTTCATAAAAAGAAATAATTGCAACATTTACAAAAAAGACAATGGCCCATATTTATGAAAAAGGCGTAATTTAGGACAAACCATTAGTGCAAAAATGTCAAACCTTAATGATGAATTTGTGACATTAAAACAGTGCAATGTTTTAAGCATGGTTGGTATTTTTCCCAATATTAGGATATGTCAACTATGCCACATTAATGTTCAGTTTTGCACAATTTACAACAACTTAAGACATGGTAAAAATTAAGGTTGTGACATTAAAAAAAGTTTTCAACATTTAAGCAGGGAACAAATTCATACTAAATGACCTGTCTAAAATATATGACCTTTTTGCAACTTTTATTTAAAAATGCATTCAAAAATTGATCACTTGATGCTGAAGAGTTAAGCAATCCCATTATATTAGATTTTGGTGTAAGTATTAGAAAATGGTGCTTTAAATGGCATTAAACATTGATACGTTTTGTGCCCATTTTGAATTTTTTTTTATATCTTGAGCACAATCATAATGATAAATATTCCATATTGATTTGTCACTCTAGTAACAGATGTGGATACTATATTACTGGAAGAGACATAGACCTTACATCCAGCCTATATTACTGGGAGAGACACACAGACCTCACATCCAGCCTATATTACTGGGGGAGACACACAGACCTCACATCCAGCCTATATTACTGAGAGAGACATACAGACCTCACATCCAGCCTATATTACTCAGGACACATGCAGAACTCACATCCGGCCTATATTACTGGGAGAGACACATTCAGAGCTCACATCCGGCCTATATTACTGGGAGAGACACGCAGACCTCACATCCGGCCTACATTACTGGGAGAGACACGCAGACCTCACATCCAGCCTATATTACTGGGAGAGACACGCAGACCTCACATCCAGCCTACATTACTGGGAGAGACACACTGACCTCACATCCAGCCTACATTACTGGGAGAGACACACAGACCTCACATCCAGCCTATATTACTGGGAGAGACACACAGACCTCACATCCAGCCTATATTACTGGGAGAGACACACTGACCTCACATCCAGCCTACATTACTGGGAGAGACACACTGACCTCACATCCAGCCTACATTACTGGGAGAGACACACTGACCTCACATCCAGCCTATATTACTGGGAGAGATATACAGACCTCACATACAGCCTATATTACTGTGAGAGACACACAGATCTCACATCCAGCCTATATTACTGGGAGAGACACACATACCTCACATCCAGCCTATATTACTGGGAGAGACACACAGACCTCACATCCAGCCTACATTACTGGGAGAGACATACAGACCTCACATCCAGCCTATATTACTGGAAGAGATATACAGACCTCACATCCAGCCTATATTACAGATAGAGACACACAGACCTCACATCCTATATTACTGGGAGAGACACACAGACCTCACATCCAGCCTATATTACTGGGAGAGACACACAGACCTCACATCCAGCCTATATTACAGAGAGACACACTGACCTCACATCCTATATTACTGGGAGAGACACACTGACCTCACATCCAGCCTACATTAATGGGAGAGACACACAGACCTCACATCCAGCCTACATTACTGGGAGAGACACACAGACCTCACATCCAGCCTACATTACTGGGAGAGATATACAGACCTCACATCCAGCCTATATTACAGATAGAGACACACAGACCTCACATCCTATATTACTGGGAGAGACACACAGACCTCACATCCAGCCTACATTAATGGGAGAGACACACAGACCTCACATCCAGCCTACATTACTGGGAGAGACACACAGACCTCACATCCAGCCTACATTACTGGGAGAGATATACAGACCTCACATCCAGCCTACATTACTGGAAGAGATATACAGACCTCACATCCAGCCTATATTACTGGGAGAGACACACTGACCTCACATCCAGCCTACATTACTGGGAGAGACACACTGACCTCACATCCAGCCTACATTACTGGGAGAGACACACTGACCTCACATCCAGCCTACATTACTGGGAGAGACACACTGACCTCACATCCAGCCTACATTACTGGGAGAGACACACTGACCTCACATCCAGCCTTCATTACTGGGAGAGACACACAGATCTCACATCCAGCCTACATTACTGGGAGACACACTGACCTCACATCCAGCCTACAGTCATGGCCAAAAGTTTTGAGAATGACACAAATATTATATTTTCACATGATCTGCTGCCCTCTGGTTTTTATGTGTATTTGACATGTTTTTATCACAGACAGAAATATAATAATTACAAACATATGAGCAACAAAAGCTTATATTGACAGTTAGAATGAGTTAATGCAGCAAGTCAATATTTGCAGTGTTGACCCTTCTTCTTCAGGACCTCTGCAATTCTCCCTGGCATGCTCTCAATCAACTTCTGGACCAAATCCTGACTGATAGCAGTCCATTCTTGCGCAATCAATGCTTTCATTTTGTCAGAAGTTTTAGGTTTTTGTTTGTCCACCCGTCTCTTGATGATTGACCACAAGTTCTCAATGGGATTAAGATCTGGGGAGTTTCCAGGCCATGGACCTAAAATCCTTATGTTTTGTTCCCTGAGCCATTTAGTTATCACCTTTGCTTTATGGCAAGGTGCTCCATCATGCTGGAAAAGGCATTGTTGATCGCCAAACTGCTATTGGAGAGTTGGGAGAAGTTGCTCTTGTAGGACATTCTGGTACCATTCTTTATTCATGGCTGTGTTTTTAGGCAAGACTGTGAGAGAGACGATTCCCTTGGCTGAGAAGCAACCCCACACATGAATGGTTTCAGGATGCTTAACAGTTGGCATGAGACAAGACTGGTGGTAGCACTCACCTTGTCTTCTCCGAATGAGGCGTTTTCCTGATGTCCCAAACAATCGAAAAGGGGATTCATCAGAGAAAATAACTTTACCCCAGTCCTCAGCAGTCCACTGCCTGTACCTTTTGCAGAATATCAGTCTGTCCATGATGTTTTTTCTGGAGAGAAGTGGCTTCTTTGCTGCCCTCCTTGAGACCAGGCCTTGCTCCAAGAGTCTCCGCCTCACAGTGCGTGCAGATGCACTCACACCTGCCTGCTGCCATTCCTGAGCAAGCTCTGCACTGCTGGTAGCCCGATCCCGCAGCTGAAACACTTTTAAGAGACGGTCCTGGCGCTTGCTGGTCTTTCTTGGGCGTCCTGGAGCCTTTTTGGCAGCAATGGAACCTCTCTCCTTGAAGTTCTTGATGATGCGATAGATTGTTGACTGAGGTGCAATCTTTCTAGCTGTGATACTCTTCCCTGTTAGGCCATTTTTGTGCATTGCAATGATGACTGCACATGTTTCTTTAGAGATAACCATGGTTAACAGAAGAGAAACAATGATGCCAAGCACCAGCCTCCTTTTAAAGTGTCCAGTGGTGTCATTCTTACTTAATCATGACAGATTGATCTCCAGCCATGTCCTCATCAACACCCACTCCTGTGTTAATGGAGCAATCACTGAAAAGAGGTTAGCTGGTCCTTTTAAGGCAGGGCTGCAATGATGTTGAAATGTGTTTTGGGGGATAAAGTTCATTTTCTAGCCAAATATTGACTTTGCAAGTAATTGCTGTTAAGCTGATCACTCTTTATAACATTCTGGAGTATATGCAAATTGCCATTAGAAAAAGTGAAGCAGTAGACTTTGTAAAAATTAATATTTGTGTCATTCTCAAAACTTTTGGCCATGACTGTACATTACTGGGAGAGATATACAGACCTCACATCCAACCTATATTACTGTGAGAGACACACAGATCTCACATCCAGCCTATATTACTGGGAGAGACATACAGACCTCACATCCAGCCTATATTACTGGGAGAGACACACAGATCTCACATCCAGCCTATATTACTGAGAGAGACACACAGACCTCACATCCAGCCTACATTACTGGGAGAGATATACAGACCTCACATCCAGCCTATATTACTGGAAGAGATATACAGACCTCACATCCAGCCTACATTACAGATAGAGACACACAGACCTCACATCCTATATTACTGGGAGAGACACACAGACCTCACATCCAGCCTATATTACTGGGAGAGACACACAGACCTCACATCCAGCCTATATTACTGGGAGAGACACAGACCTCACATCCAGCCTACATTAATGGGAGAGACACACAGACCTCACATCCAGCCTACATTACTGGGAGAGATACACAGACCTCACATCCAGCCTATATTACTGGAAGAGATATACAGACCTCACATCCAGCCTATATTACAGATAGAGACACACAGACCTCACATCCAGCCTACATTACTGGGAGAGACACACTGACCTCACATCCAGCCTACATTACTGGGAGAGACACACTGACCTCACATCCAGCCTACATTACTGGGAGAGACACGCAGACCTCACATCCAGCCTACATTACTGGGAGAGACACACAGATCTCACATCCAGCCTACATTACTGGGAGAGACACACTGACCTCACATCCAGCCTACATTACTGGGAGAGACACACTGACCTCACATCCAGCCTATATTACTGGGAGAGACACAGACCTCACATCCAGCCTACATTACTGGGAGAGACACACAGACCTCACATCCTATATTACTGGGAGAGACACAGAGCTCACATCCAGCCTACATTACTGGGAGAGACACACAGAGCTGACATCCAGCCTACATTACTGGGAGAGACACACAGATCTCACATCCAGCCTATATTACTGGGAGAGACACAGACCTCACATCCAGCCTATATTACTGGGAGAGACACACAGAGCTCACATCCTATATTACTGGGAGAGACACACTGACCTCACATCCAGCCTATATTACTGGGAGAGACACAGACCTCACATCCAGCCTACATTAATGGGAGAGACACACAGACCTCACATCCAGCCTATATTACAGATAGAGACACACAGACCTCACATCCTATATTACTGGGAGAGACACACAGACCTCACATCCAGCCTACATTACTGGGAGAGACACACAGATCTCACATCCAGCCTATATTACTGGGAGAGACACACAGACCTCACATCCAGACTATATTACTGGGAGAGACACACAGACATCACATCCAGCCTATATTACTGGGAGAGATATACAGACCTCACATCCAGCCTACATTGCGGGGGGGGGGAATCATACACATCAATCATGCTGCAAAATGCATATTGAGGGCGTGTGAAAATGTGTAGATAGTTGTCAAACTGACCCCATTCCATAATAGATCTGATTGTATAATCAGAGTTTGATCAACAGAAATTACTGACAGCCTCTGTCCCTTCCTATCAGCAAGAGGCAGATGTGGACAGGCAGGAATCCTCTGCGGATACAGTCACATAGAACTCGGCTTCAGCTTGTCGTCTATTGTCTTCGGGGGACGAGAGGCATCTGGATTTAATTCACATGGTGCAAGTACAGAGACATGACACATTTACAACAATATGGGTCCCAAGCCTGAAACGATGACATGGCAGTAATAAGGGCGGCTGGAAGCTCGCTGCAGATGTGTGCAGACTGATAACGAAGAGTACAAACTAGAACAGAGTATTTTATTGAATATATTTTTGTAAAGACCACAGCCACTTTCAAATAGAATTATTTTCCCTTCCTGAATGCAAAGTTAATCAACATTCGAAATAGTTTTCTTTAAAAAATGTTCAACCACTTTGCAACTGAAGTGTCTGAAATCCTTTTATCTAGTTGATTGATCTGCAAAACTGCTAGAAATAAATCTGTGCTCCAGATTCTCTCTATTCTTCCCCTCCCTTCTCTCAGTGTTAGAGATGGCAAGATAGCAGCAGGGAGGTAAGAGGGTTGAACACATCTCCACTCCAGAGAGAGGAGAAAGCATGTACATTTTCAGAGAGAACTGCACATGAAGGGGAAATAAATGTAGGCTACAAGCAGTGCTGATATCTGAGCTAAGATGTCAGTACCCTGGACACAAACAGACCTCCCATCCAGCCTGTATTACTGGAAAATATATAGATATATGGAACGTGTGCACAACTGGGTATGATGGTGCCAAGTTAGGTTCCCAAACCAGGCTGTATAATATAGTAAAACAAGGCACTCAACTTTTATGCTCAAAAAAAGGAAATTTTAATTATGGTCCAGGCAAAACGTTTCGGCTGTAACATAGCCTTCATCAGTTGCCAATTTGTATATTTTAGGTAGAGCACCGTTATGGTAGGCAGTCAAAATCCAATATTCATAGTAGAACAAGTACATACTTATCGGGCACGATTACAGACCCACAGACCAGCGGCGGATCCCGCGTCTTCAGTCACAGACGGCAGCATATTCATATGTACTTAGTACCAGAAGCGTAATCTCTCCACTGCATCTGGAAATTCATTTGATACACTCCCCTTCCATCAATGTATTGAATTCATCACAAGGGTGTCTTCTATATGTACTTGTTCTACTATGAATATTGGTTGATTGGCAACTGATGAAGGCTATGTTACAGCCGAAACGTTTTGCCTGGACCATAATTAAAATTTCCTTTTTTTGAGCATAAAAGTTGAGTGCCTTGTTTTTACTATATTGTATTACTGGAAAAGACACCAAGCTTATATATTCAGCCTATATTACAGGGAGAGATACCAAGCTTATAGCCAACCTATATTACTGGAAAAGACACCAAGCTTATATCCAGCCTATATTACAGGGAGAGATACTGAGCTTATAGCCAACCTATATTACTGGAAAAGACACCAAGCTTATATCCAGCCTATAGTGCTGGGAGAGACACCAAGCTTATATCCAGCCTATATTACTGGGAGAGATACCGAACTTATATCCAGCCTATAATACTGGTAGAGAGACACCGAGCTTATATCCAGCCTATATTACTGGTAGAGAGACACCGAGCTTATATCCAGCCTATATTACTGGGAGAGACACCGAGCTTATATCCAGCCTATATTACTGGTAGAGAGACACCAAGCTTATATCCAGCCTATATTACTGGGAGAGACACCGAGCTTATATCCAGCCTATATTACTGGTAGAGAGACACCGAGCTTATATCCAGCCTATATTGCTGGGAGACACCGAACTTATATCCAGCCTATATTGCTGGGAGACACCGAACTTATATCCAGCCTATATTGCTGGGAGACACCGAACTTATATCCAGCCTATATTGCTGGGAGACACCGAACTTATATCCAGCCTATATTGCTGGGAGAGACACCAAACTTATATCCAGCCTATATTACTGGGAGAGAGATACCGAGCTTATATCCAGCCTATATTACTGGGAGAGACACCGAACTTATATCCAGCCTATATTGCTGGGAGAGACACCAAACTTATATCCTAATGAAAAGAGAACTCGGCACTCAACTTAGCGAAAAGGGTAAATATTTATTGTAGTCCACGGTAGTGAAACGTTTCGGTCCTAAATTTCGGACCTTCATCAGCCACATTAAGTACCGGGGGGGTAGAAATACCCAATTCAGAGGTAAGCAGTAGATACTGTTGGGATCAGGTAGATCTCCAAAGTAAGGGTTAAAGGTGAGTATCTGGGTGAGAGTTTTAAGTCAGGTCTCCGCTGCATGCCGTGGGAGGGACGCGGTATCCGCCGCTGGTCCTTGTGCAGTCACTACCGTGGACTACAATAAATATTTACCCTTTTCGCTAAGTTGAGTGCCGAGTTCTCTTTTCATTATCTTCACGGTGTAGGAACCTACTCTGGCACCTTTCAGGCTGTGCACACGATTTATCTTTATACACCAAACTTATATCCAGCCTATATTACTGGGAGAGAGATACCGAGCTTATATCCAGCCTATATTGCTGGGAGAGACACCGAACTTATATCCAGCCTATATTACTGGGAGAGACACCGAACTTATATCCAGCCTATATTACAGGGAGAGATACCGAGCTTATAGCCAACCTATATTACTGGGAGACACACCAAACTTATATCCAGCCTATATTACTGAGAGACACCGAGCTTATATCGAGGGGCGGCACGGTGGTCCTGGGTTCAAATCCCACCAAGGACAAGGAATTTAGATTGTGAGCCCCAACGGAGACAGCGCCAATAATGTCTGTAAAGCGCTGCAGTATATGATGGCGCTATATAACGGAATAAAAAATAAAATATCCAGCCTATATTACTGGAAGATATGATCTACCAGTGGAAAAAACTTTGATCATGCAGCAAACTGCATATCAGGAGTTTGAAAATGAATGAAGAGTGTTGACTTCATTTTAACCTTTATTTATTTTTGACACCTGTTGGTGCAATTTGCAAGAGAACTTTTCAGTGTTCCTGCAGAAGCTAATTAGAGTATAAATATCTATTCAGAATGTTCGAAGAGAAGCGCCTTTCTATCTACCTGCAGAAGAAGAGAAATGGAAGTAAGAGGATGAGGACGCAGTCAGGACCCATACCGCTGGAGAACCGCTACCAGGCTTTCATGCAGGACAAGTATGTAGACGGACATTAAAAAAGTGATTTGCCCACAAAGAACACCCAGTAAGAAATCAAAAGCCTCTTGAAGGGAGAAAGAGTGGTGGTCGTAGGGATTTCCTACTGAGGGACAGAAGCCGCTATCTGCCGACCAGACATCACCTCACGAGACGTGGCTGTCTTCCAGGTGACCAAATCAAAGATGTGTCTGATAGGGTATCAAGACTCTTCAGTGCTAAAGACGACCATGCATGGCTACTACTACACATAGGAACAAATCATACAGCAAGAAAGGACCTGGAAACTATAGGCAGAGACTTTGAAGACCTAGGCCAGAAAGTGAAGAACTGGGAGCGCAGGTTGTCTTCTCATCCATCCTCCCAGTGGATGGCCATGGATCAAAGAGATGGAACAAGATTCTACAGGTGAACAACTGGCTACGTCGATGGTGCCAAGAGCAACAATTTGGGCTTCTTGACGATGGAGTAAATTACCTGTGTGATGGACTGCTTGCTAGAGATGGGTTGTATCTTCTGAAAACAGAAAAACACATTCGGTAGACACCTTGCTACACTCATCAGGAGAGCTTTAACACTAGAACTACTGATGGAGTCATTTTGACTCCTTTCGTTTTTTATTTCTCTTCTGTGACTACATTTTTCAGAATTCCGGCTTGAAACTCGGTGACTTTTCCTCAAATATGATGTGAAAAAAGATTTTGTGAGAATAAATAATTTCGGTGAAAAATGTGCGCGTTTTTTTCAAAATTTACCAAGAACTACTGAAGGGAGTCATTTTGACTCCCTACTATATTTTGAGGTCCTTTTGTCACTAAATGTTGCTATAAAGTTTTGTGCATAATTTTTTCACTCTGTCTTATTTACCCTGATGTTCATATAGATGTAGTTCAATTTACATGTCAACTTTTCACATTTTCCTTGTGTTTTACCTGCTTGTATTACTGTGTAATGCTGAACAAAATAGCTTGTTTACTCTAGGCTCTTATCTTATGCTAATTTTTGATTCATATATATTGACACATATAAAGAACTGTACGCTTGCAGAAGCATGCAGGAACAATAATTTACAGTTTACTCTATCTGATGAGGAGCTAGATGCATTCATTGCGATATTCTATGCTCGTGGAATATCTGGCACGAACCGTCACTCGATTAGCAGTATTTGGTGTAATGACTGGGGAATACCGTTTTGCAAAGCGACAATGTCTAGGGACCGCTTTGTTGAAATTATGAGGTTTCTCAGATTTGATGAGAAATCTACTCGATCGGAGAGACTGCAAACGGACAAGTTTGCTCTATTTTCTACTGTGTGGGACAGGTTTATTGAAAATTGTATTGCGTGTTACAAACCTGGCCCATACATAACGGTGGATGAGCAACTTTTCCCAAGCAAAACTAGGTGTCCATTCACGCAGTACATGCCTTCCAAACCAGATAAATATGGCCACAAATATTGGCTAGCTGTTGATAAGGAGAGCAAATATCTGGCAAATGGCTTCCCTTATCTAGGCAAAGATGACACACGCCGTGCTGAGGACCGTTTAGCTGACCATGTGGTAATGAAGTTATTGGACCCGTTTTTGAAAAAAGGTCGCAATGTTACAACCGATAATTATTTTACTTCAGTAAAATTAGCTAAACAGCTAAAAAGCAAAGGAACAACCATCGTGGGAACACTGAACAAGATAAGGCGAGAAGTGCCTAAAGAAATAAAATCCATGAAAGAGGAATTGTACAACACTAAAGTGTTTAGAAATGAAGACAATTTTACACTTACAGTATATCAAGGAAAGCCCAACAAAAATGTTGTCATTTGAGTTCCGTCCATCCAGATGTTGTTGTTGCGTCTGATTCCGCTAAAAAAACTCCAGAAACGGTAAAGTTTTACAATGAAACAAAATATGGAGTAGATGTAGTGGATCAGATGGCACGAAAATATACCACACGAACATGCACAAGGAGATGGCCTGTTCATGCATTTGAAAATGCCTTAGACTTTGCGGGTATAAATGCATGGATAATATTCAATGAGATAACCCACAAAAAAATGTCACGCAAGGCATTTTTGCAAACGCTTGTGAGAGAGTTGAGTGGTCCTTATGTCACAGATAGGGAAAAGGGTTCCACGTCCCAAGTTTCTACATGCTCAGAAGTGATGGTTCAAACAAAATTTTGCCAGATCAAAGAAAAGTGCAAGAAAAATAGATCTGTCGGCAATTGTAAGACTTGTGGTAAGTCTTTGTGTGGGCAATGTACTGCCATAAATCAAAGGCAATGCCTAAAATGCGAAACACCAAATCTTTAGAAGGTGAATTCTGCGCCATATTTTTCATTTTTATGCTCCTCCACCTACATTTTCTCTGCTTTTTGTTCTTCAGTTGTTGTTTATATGTGTGCACTTGAATAAAAAAAAAGTTTGAAAAACGTCTATTATTGTTCTTTTCTGTAGAAAAATAAGAAAAGCAGAAAAAAAACAATCAAAAGCATTACTGTTGGATCTCACAATAATAATACATTACAAAAAATATAATTATTAATAAATAACCACAAATGAAACTCTAAAAATAAACAAAAACAAGCAAGGAGTCAAAATGACTCCTTTCAGTAGTTCTAGGCGGGGTCACGAGTCCAGTAGTCCTAGTGTTAAATTAGAGCAATATGGGATGGGAAATATACGGCCAGAAATATGCAGCGAATGAATTCTTTTGAGAACCCAGCTATTAGAAGTGGAAATAAAGAACAAAAACACAAACTCTGAATGAAAATAGAGGAGCAAGAGAAACAGACTGCCAACTAAAATGTGTCTATACAAATGCACAGCGAGTGGGAAACAAGGAGAATTGGAGCTGCAAACACAGGAACAGAGATATGTCATAAGCATCACTGAAACTTGGTGGGATGATACAAAAGCTTGGAATACAAACCTTGAAGGCTAGAACTTATTTATTAGAAACAGGATTAACAAGAGGGGAAAAGGTGTTGCATTGTAATGTTCTGAAAACGTACCGTATATCTTCAGAGATCCAAGCTACAGAGACTGGTAGCTCTGTAGAAACTGAGTAAGTACAAGGAGAAAAGAACAGAAATTACACTATTGTACGTGTTTACTATAGACCACCCGGACAGACTGAAGATATGGATGAACTCTTTTTACATCAGATGTCACTGTTACCAAAAAAGTACAACAGTGATCATGGGAGATTTTAACTATCCAGATATTTGTTGGGAATCTCTCTCAGGCAAAAGTACTGACTCCAGAAAATTCTTATCTTGTCTTGCTGAATTTATCTTTCGAAAGGTAGAAGAGAGAACAAGATCTGCAATATTGGACCTAATGCTTACCAACAGGGAGGAAATTGTGGAGGAAGTAAAGGTGGCTGGGAATTTAGGAGGCAGTAATCATGCTATCATTGAATTTTGGATTACAAGAGGAGGAAGACCAGTGAAGACTCACACTTTAAGGTTGGACTTCAGAAAGGCAGATTTTAATGCACTCAAAGAGGGTGGGAAAGGTCCAATGGCCGGATGTTCTAAAGGACAGAAATGTCCAAGACTGGGAGATTTTGCTAAATGAGATTCTCATTGCACAGTAACAATTCCAAAAAGTACGAAGAATTGTAAGCATTTAAAGAGACCAGCATGGATGAACACAGAACTTAATCACTGGTTAAAAAGGAAAAAAAAATAAATGTATATTAAAATGGCATAGATGTTGAGAAGTCCGAACTTTTAAATTCCTATTTTGCATCTGTGTTCTCTAAGAAAACAATTGTAACATCAACTGATCTTCACAGTGCCTTCAGAGGAATAAAAGAATCCACACTATAAACAGAGAGATGGAGAGGGAACACTTAGCAAATTTACATGAATTTACATTTCCTGGTCCAGATTAATTACATCCTAGAGTACTGAATGAGTTAGCAGAGGAAATTGCAGAACCAATAGCCAAAATCTTTGAAAAATCCTGGAGAAGAGGAGAATTCCAAGAAGATTGGGGAAAAGCAAATATTGTCCGTATCTCAAAAAAGGAAAGAAGATGGAGCCAGGAAGTTACAGGCCAGTGAGGCTTACTTCTATACCAGGAAAGAATTTGAACAAATTATTAAACAGCATGTATGTAAGTACCTGGATAAGAATACAGTAATTAACCAGAGCCAGCATGGGTTTGTAGCAAACAAGTCATGCCATACTAATCTAATTTCTTCTATGATGGAATCACTGACTGGGTGGAACAGGGAAATGCGGTAGACATACTATATCTCGACTTCAGCAAAGCATTTGATAAAGTATCTCATACTATCCTTATTGAAAAAAAAGACCAAGTAAGGGATTGGCAAGGCTACGGTTAGGTGGATTCATAACTGGCTCAGTAATCATATTCAAAGAGTAGTAATAAATGGTTACACATCCAATTGGAAGAGCGTTTCAAGTGGGGTACCACAATGCTCTGTCCTGGCACCAGTGTTGTTCAACAATTATATAAAGCAGGGGTCCCCAACCACGGCACAGAACGCTGGACCCACATGTAGCCGGCGGCTGTAGTGACAGCTACAGTCGCCGGCTCCATCATCGATACTCACCTTCCGCCGCTGCAATCCCTGTCCCGGCCGTGGCAGCTTCATCCAGCGCTGAGCGGTGACGTAGTACCGCTCATTAAGGGCATGAATATGGACGCGACGCCACTCCCATAGGCGTGGCGTCCATATTCATGACCTTAATGAGCGGTACTACGTGACCGCACCGCAAAGGAGGAAGCTGCCGATGCCGACAGGGATGCTGGGAAGTTCAGCGACGGAGCGAGGAGGGTAAGTATGACAGGGATGACGGGGGAGCCCAGGAGAGGAGCCTTGTATACAAGGAGGGTGCGGAGCCATAGTGGGAGCGGAGCCATGTAGATAGGGTGGGAGAGGAGCCATATATATAGGGTGGGAGAGGAGCCATGTATATAGGGTGGGAGAGGAGCCATGTATATAGGGTGGGAGAGGAGCCATGTATATAGGGTGGGAGAGGAGCCATGTATATAGGGTTGGAGCGGAGCCATGTATATAGGGTGGGAGAGGAGCCATGTATATAGGGTGGGAGCAGAGTCATGTATATAGGGTTGGAGAGGAGCCATGTATATAGGGTGGGAGAGGGTCCATGTATATAGGGTGGGAGCGGAGCCATGTATATAGGGTGGGAGAGGAGCAATGTATATAGGGTGGGAGAGGAGCCATGTATATAGGGTGGGAGAGGAGCCTTGTATACAGGGAGGGTGCAGAGCCATGTATAAGAGGGTGGGAGCGGAGCCATGTATACGAGGGTGGGAGCAGAGCCATAGTGGGAGCGGAGCCATGTATAAGAGGGTGGGAGCGGAGCCTTGTATACAGGGAGGGTGCAGAGCCATGTATAAGAGGGTGGGAGCAGAGCCTTGTATATAGGGTGGGAGAGGAGCCATGTATATAGGGTGGGAACGGAGCCATGTATAAGAGGGTGGGAGCAGAGCCTTGTATATAAGATAAGAATGATAAGAATGCACTACTACTAAACTACAACCACGTCCATAGCCCCGCCCCCTTATGACCAAAGCCCCACCCCTGCCACACCTCCATCCCCGCCGGGCCATGGAAGAATGGTCTTGCTTGAAGCTGGTCCCTGGTGCAAAAAAGGTTGGGGACCACTGATATAAAGGATATAGACAAGGGAACTGAAAGTAAACTAATCAAATGTGCAGACGATACAAATCTAGGAGGGATAGCTAAAGGGTATGCCACACTAAACAATATCGCTAACGGGATCGCTAAAAAACGTCACTATTTAGCGATCCCGTTAGCGATATTGTTCAGTGCGGCAGCTTCCAGCGACGAGCTTCCTGCTGTGATCTCGCTCGTCGCTGGAATCGTTCCGGACCCTATTTCATCGCTGGCGCTCCCGCTGGGTAAGTATATATCGCTAGTGTGGCACCTTTTCTTAGCGATTTAGCGGTACTTTTGTACCGCTAAAGTCGTTAAGAAGATCGCTAACGGCGATAGCGATATAGAAACAATCCCGCTAGCGATCTCATTAGTATGCAACGCTAACGAGATCGCTAGCGGGATAGCTTAGTGTGGCAGTACCATAACACTAGAGACAGAAAGGATTCAGAAGGATCTAGATAAGCTTGAACAATGGGCAGCAACTAATAGAATGGTATTTAACAGGGAGAAATGCAAGATTCTACATCTGGGCAAGAAAAACAAAAACAGAATGGGAGGAATAGAACTAAGGAACAGCACGTGTGAAAAACACTTGTGTATACTAATAGATCACAGACTGCACATAATTCAACAGTGTGATGCAGCAGCAAAAAAGGCAAACAGTTCTAGGATGTAATAAGAGAATCAGATCACATGAAGTAATTACCCCCCTCTACTCCTCCATGGTCAGGTCGCATCTGGAATACTTTTTCCAGTTCTGTGTACCACATTTTAACAAAGACATTGAAAAACTAGAGCAAGTTCAGAGAAGAGCTACCAGGATGGTGAGCGGACTGCAAAGTATGTCCTACGAGAGGAACAGTTAAAGGATCTGTGAATGTTTAGCTTGCAAAAAGGCTAAGAGGAGATTTAATAGCTGTCTACAAATATCTAAAAGGATGTCACAGTATAGAGGGATCATCATTCTCATTTGCACATGGAAACACAAGAAACCATGGAATGAAACTAAAAGGGAGAAGATACAGATTAGATATTAAAAACGTTTTGACAGTGAGGGTGATCAATGAGTGGAACAGTTGGCCATGAGAGGTGGTGAGTTCTCCTTCAAAGGAAGTCTTCAATCAGAGGCTGGACAGACATCTGTCTGAGATGGTTTAGTGGCTCCTGCATTGAGCTGTGGGTTGGACTCGATGACCCTGGAGATCACTTCCAACTCTAACATTCTACAATTTTATTATGTTTCCAAGAAAGGTGTCCATAGCCTTTAATGTTTTTTTGTTACAAACTTTCTTCAAACTGATCATGAGAAGTTCACAAAATGCTTACTCCCTCAGCTCCCGAGGTTCAGCACAATAGCTGTCGGTATCATACTTCTAATTGTGCCCCCTCCTCTACTCCCAAATCCCCTTTTTATTTTTTTTTATTCTTACATCATAAAAAAAATTATGGTAAATTACACCCTCCCTTTTCCCAATAATTTAGAGGGCAACTGCTAATTCTACCAAAACTGATGTGGGGATTTATAATTTAATTTGCATATCCTTTTACCCAAGAAGCATTGCCTGGCTAAGAACACTCAGTGTCACATGCAGCATCACCGGAGTGGAGATCAGATCGGAATGAAATGTCAGCTATTTCATTAATAATTACCATAATGGTTACATTGCTTTCGGAAGGAATTGATCGGAAACATTACCCTCCCAGAGCGGCATTAGATGACAGAAGCGCAGCGCACCGGCACGATGCTGCACAAGGTTTAGGTTCTTCTCGGTGGTTGAGAATTGACATTCTAGAACTCCTGCATGGAACGAGTCCATCACCTAGAACATTCTCTTCTGTAGATACTTCCACAAATGTGCCAGTTCCCCATGGTCTTACAGTAAGGCTGGGATCAGATGGCACTATGAACGCCACATGGGTGTACATTATCCGGTGATCTTCGGTTTAGTAGAATTGTAGAGGCTGCACGGCTGTCTCAGGGGCTGGTACATGATGGTCATCCTCCGCACTCACCATATTATACTCATCTGAAACCGGCCCATGAATCAGTATTGTTCATCATCGGCCATTTATTCATGGAGTATCCCTGCATTACGATGGATCACATCATTGACGTGTGAGAACAAATTCCATAAAGGAGGTAGGAGCATTGGGTATCAGCAGATTATCACTAGAGGACTAGGGGTCACGTGCCATGTAGTCCTCCTGCTGTGTAACCACCCGGAAAACTGCCAATCAGTGGTGTGAGCAGGATTATTCAGCGCTCAGCATTCAGAGAACTACTAGATCTGTAACAGAGAAAACTGTGTGGCATCAAGCAGCCCAGTAACTGACACATCAGTGGAATCTGCCCCTATATCATGCTGCTCTCAGATGGGGTGTCACGATCCTGCCGCTCACTCACCCCAAATGTCTCCCATTTGGCACAGGTGATTTTAATTAGCAGGAGACTGTTAAGTAAGGGGTCTAGCCCATTTCTGTTCTCACTGAAGAGCTGGAGGAAGGCGAGTTTCAGTGCTCCTTTCATTTGGTGTGGGTGCTGTGCAGCGGCCATTTTTGCTGTGGTTTTGTGCTGGTGGGGCGGTGCGGTCTGGAGTCATGGGACTCAGTCTTGCAGCGTGGGCGCTGTGGGGCACCAGGCCGTCTAACCTGCTGGTGCATTGCCGCGTTGGCGGTGGTCGGCGCGTGGCTCCGCTCCGTTAGGGCGGTAGGACCCACTACGAGGTTTGCCGTGACGTGGCAGTGGGCTTCATACAGTCTGATCAGGATGTTAAACTAAGAACCTCATGTTCAGTTATATATATATCTTTGCTGATAGGCATTAGATCATTGTATGAGTTTTGGAGGTGCTGTCCTCTCTCTTTTTTGAGCACATCATTAATAATGGAAAACTGACAGAACAGAAAGCCCTACTATTTTTTCTGACTTGGACACCCCGCCCTTCACCATGCTGCGGTTTTAATTACATCCATTCACATTAGGTTCCGACCTTCCTATAAATATAGGCTTTACCAAGTTATTAGCTAGAGGTAAGCGTTCACACAACGCAGTTAGGTCAGGGACTCATCCGATCATGAGATCACCTGGCCGTTGGTGGATGGGCTCACAATTTTTGGTCAAATCTTGTGCTAAGCATCTCATGTGCTTTTTCTCTTCCAAAAGCCATTATGCTATTCACACTTCATAGAACACACACTGATTAGCTTCAGTGAAGCCTTTGCCTTATTTACTATGTTAGGTAACCCCTGCAGGAGTTGTGGCCATCGAACAGGCGCGAAACATGCAGGTGCGGGAACTCAAACCTCTCTCATGCTCGGATAACACCTTATCCCAACACGTTCGCTCATCTCTAATGCTTACCAAATAGAACTGGATGAGACGAGAAGCGAATGTGGATGGTTATTACTCATGAGGCCAATTTTTCAAGCAAAGACCAAGGTGAAATTGATAAGGGCCGGACTTCAGGGGAATCAGATAGGGGGATTTCTTATGCGTCCTCTGGACTAGAAGGTACCCAACAGTCAACTCTTAGCAAAAAGAATTCAGCAAGGCTAAAGTCTTCCACAAAGAATTCGGTCATTCTAAACCGGAACCGTAGAATTCTACAGGTGCTACATTTAGGAGCTGCGTGAACAGGGTGCTAAATATGGCCACCATGCAATAAGATCCCTTTAAGAGATTATTAGGGAGATATAAAAGACACAGAACACCAGATTGCTTTTTTTTTTTACTAATAACTTTATTTAAATAAAGACACAAGAACTTCTATACTGAAAATAATACAAAACGACAGCCACACGTCCTTAAGATTTCTGAAGCAATATTGTGTGGTAACTGGAATACTGTAAAGCACGGCGGCTAAAAAGAACAGAACAACTATGTACAAATCTCATGAATAATTACAAAACAAAAAAAAAAAAAAAAAGAAGTCTGCAGTTTAGGAAAGACTGGAGCGAGAATAGCCAGGACATGTCTGGAAAGTTGGGATAGATATTTTTTTTTATTCTTTTATAACCTTGGTTTAACACACGAGAAGGTCAAAAAGAAAATAAACGGGTGAAAGAAGAAATAATCAAAAAAAGTAAAATCTCGCATCCGAGGTGCAGATAACACAACTCCATGTTATTCTGCGGGAGTGACGTTCATCATGTACAATAGTTGTAATGCTTTCTGTTAGGAATCGCGGAAAAATGTACAAAAAAAAAAAAAGGGCAAAAAAAAAAAAAGATGCAATTCCTGATTATAAATTATTTATCCACAGTCATGTTCATGCATTCAATTTCATTTTTTTTTTTTTTTAAAGACCTGAGATTAATTGCGATAAGTGCCATTTCTTTCTGCAGTGTATTCTCTCTTCTAAATAGTGTAGGAACTGACTAGCAAAAAAAAAAAAAAACAAAAAAAAAACAACCTGCTACTTAGGCTTAAACAAGTATAAAAATATAAATAGAAAAAAAAATTAAATATCTCAATTCTCCATCTATGGTCAATATACTGACATTTTTTGTAATTTTTCTGTTTTTGTTTTTTTACTACAATCATTTAAAAACAGCAACTGGGAATCATCGAGAACAGACAAAAGGCAACATTGTACAGGAAGATCAAAGAAGGAGGGGAAAAAAGGAATAAAGTTATAATAAAAGTGTGCAAAACAAAAAGTACTTACTACTTTCAGAAAATTTTGGTACGGGACGTGGCTCGCTGGGCCACGTGTTACAAACATTGGCAATGCACAGGGTGTGTGGAAAGTACAGACAAAAATAAAATATATATATATCGGATCTGATGGTAGGAAAAAGGTCATAAGTGAGCGATCAAAACTAAAAAATAGATCTCACCTCTGGGGTGGGCTTTAGACATTTTTTTTTTTATTTCTATTATTCTGTCTATTGCTTGTGCTAGTTTCCAAAATGTTTTTTTTTTTTTCTTTGTACACTTGTTTATTTCTTTCTCAAGAAAAGAATTAAAATTATATTTTTTTAATTTACTTTTTAATTTCCCCCAAGAAAACAAGTTGATAAACAGTAAAGGGGCGCTCCGAAAAGCAAAAATATGGCTCTTAGGGTGGGAAGGGAAGGAGCGGATTTGAGAATGGATTTTTATACATTTGTGGGTTTGCAACAGATTGACGGATCTGTTCCAACAAATTGGACAATTATTTGGCTCAATTTTTATTTTTTTAAAGTGTAACCATACTTTTGAACACTAAAGGGGTCTCAGGAACCAGAACCCCATTGATCAACTGTGCTTAAAAAAAAAAAAAAAAACCCAAACCTATAAACATGAGACGATCACCGATCGATTAAATCACTGGGCACTGAGCATGTGCACACCACCGCGTATTGACTCTGGGACCTCCAGAAACCAGACCCCTCTATCCCTCCCCTCACTGATCAACAGGGCTTTTAAGGGCTAGATGAGAGTATATATTAAAAAAAGTTATTTAGTTACTCTCTAAACAAAGAAAAAAGAAACAATGGACACAGACGTGGCCCTTGTTTCCTCTACTCCCAAAGACTTGAAACGTTCCCAGTAGATAACACTAAGGAACAGTTCATAAGGGCCCGGGGCTCGAATCATATCCGAGACGCAATATTACATTTCCAAATAACCCCTTTAAGGCAACAGGAATTACTTTACTAGGAGACGGTTTGATGTGTGACTTATCGTAATATTCCCACCCATTCCTGGACAAAAGACTGGACAGTGGAATGAAGGAATGAATAGATCAAAAGGGGAAAAAAAATGGCCGTCTTTTTGGTCTAGCCTTCGGGGAAAGGGGGAAAAAAATGGCCGTCTTTTTGGTCTAGCCTTCGGGAAAAGGGGAAAGAGGAAAAAAAATGGCCATCTTTTTGGCCTACCCTTTGGTAAAAGGGAAAGGATGAAAGAAAAAAAATGGCCGTCTTTTTGGCCTACCCTTCGGTAAAAGGGAAAGAAAAAAAATGGCCGTCTTTTTGGTCTAGCCTTCGAAACGACTGCCAACCATCGACAGAAAAAGGAGATCGTTAGTTACAGGGACCCGTATTTGAAATACCTGCCATGAAATTGTGTAGGATGGGGGACAACGTTCCCTGTGAAGACGGTAGTAGTATTCGGGGGTGGTCAGTGGAGGTCTCGAGAAAGGGTTGACTAGACCATTGCATTCTACAAGGCTCGCTGGTTCTTCCAGGTGATTCATCTCTGGGACATTCACTTTTGCAACCAAGTGAGAATGTCACCAAAAAATAATAAAAAAAAAAAAAGTAACATTTTCTAGGTTCTAAGAATCGAGATCGCCAATGTGGTTTACATTCCGAGTTACCTGAGATTTTCGACTTCAGCTGAAGTACCTGAAAAATAAGCCTTAGGACGGGCACTGTGCAACTGATGTGGCAATACTTCTGCCGTATAATATACCACCCACCTCGTTACGATGAATTTGGGGGCGGCGGTGGGGGGTGGGGAGGGGACAGGAAATTACAATCTCTGCTCTGTCCCGTTTAATGTACATCTGCCAAAAAATAAAAAATAAAACTGTAGGATTTTGGAAAATTAAAGTACTCCTTACAAGACAACATACAAAAAATAAATTAAATTATACAGGATGTCTTTAGGGGTATACAAAGCCTATTTAAAGGTTCCGAACACAAAAGCTGACGTTTTACCTGTCCGACGAAGTTTATGCATAGTCCACAGTGAACTCAATCGTAGAGATGGTTAAATTTGTGCCGATTAACAGTGAGAAAGAGGAAAAAAAAAAGTGGGGCAGAAAAAAAAAAAAAACAATTGTCCAGATCCAGGATAAACGTTGGCAGATATAAATGAAGCGAAGCGGTATTTTTTTTTTCTTCTTTAACTCTGAATTCTTAATATTGATCAGACAGCGTTAATCAAAACCACATGCAGAAGTTGTAAATCTGGCTTCAAGTCAGCGTGATGGTCACAGAGGCCGGCTCTGCGGGGGAGGGACTTAGATTACAACATGGCTGTGGGGAGAAGGGGGAGGCGACAACTGGTCGTCGGACAGCCGCTCCGCCCCGTTCTGCTGCTCTTGCGGGGACGCGTGGCCGTTGGTTTCAGTGTTGTCTACTTTGCTGGTGGCATTGTCGGTCAGGGAAGAAGAGACCTGAGATGAGAGGTGATCGACAGTCACGGCGCTCACAGCAGAGCTCTGAGCTGGGTTTGGGAGGGTCTTCAGGGTTAGGTCAGACGCTATGAGCAAAGAGCCCAGTAGTTTTACAGGACAGAATGCCGATCCTGTGGGAATGAAGTTAACTTTGTTTTTGTCAGGGCATGAAAGGAGAGCCGCAGGGACCGGCTGACGAGACCTGCGGAGGAAAGACCATTAATGCATATTGATCTCCAGAGAGGACAGAACATTTCATGTAACGTAACTTCACAACCTTCTAGAAAAACCTGATTAATAAAGCTGCGGAAAGAGTGATCTAGGGAACGGCAAACCTTCAGGTCCCTCTCCTGGCCTTGGCTCCAAGCAAATGCAAGAGGGAACCGCATAGAAAAAAAATGAATAAAACCAGCCCGGTGCTAGGTGGCCGTGATAGTCTCCAGCTCGGCATTATCAATCAGGTTTTATTGTCCCTTAAAAATGGGTAAAACTCATTAACAAAAAGAGAACTTTCATGAGGATGAGAAGTGAAGACGAGTGTCATGGGGAACAGCTGCCAAATTTGTGAGAGTTGTCACCAAGGTAGAAAAGGAAAAAAAAAAAAAAAAAAAAAAAAAAAAACACAAGAAATATGTAAATAAATCAATATTTTATTGACTAGGTTACGAGTAGTCGGAACCCAAAAATGGGCCCTTTATCGAATCAATCGATTTCTATTAAGTTATCCTGTAGAACCATCAAAAGGGAAAACTACTTATTTAAATTAGACTTTCATGTTACATTTTTTGATAATGTTCAGGGTTTTGATATTTTTTTTCTTTAATATTGAGGGAAAAAAAAAAAAAAGACGTTTCCCACCAGCTAACTAAGCCTAATATTATCCCATGCGCACATGGACATTAGCAACACAAACTCCTAGATTTTTTTTTTTTTAAATAAATGGGGGACAAAAAATACAATGGTCCCACATTCCCTTAAGGCACTAAACAAAATGGGGAAAGAAAAAAATTTACATAAACCTTGTTCAATTTAGCATAACTATATATCTAGATACATCTATTCCGTGCACCCGCAAATCTCCTCCTTGGAATATTAAATAAAAGGGGCTGTGAAACAGAGAAAACTAAAATATCCTGGTAAGGGCTTAGCGACACGTTCCCGATTCTCACGGTCAGGTGACCACACCCCTTCAACCTGTGATTGGCTAAGAGTGGACACTTCCTGTTTTCTAAGACAGAAAACAGACCAATAAGTGTCAGACAGACAGAAAGGATCGTCAAAGGCGAGTTACATATTAACCCCTTTCTCACATCAGGAGTAATAGTACACCGATGTCAGACTCCCTGTTTTGAACAGCTGGCAAGTGCCTGGAATAGCTGCAGGTGGAATCGTGATCCACCCGCGGCTATTAACCTGTTAAATACCACTGTCAAACGCCAACAGCGGAATTTAATGCGCGCTTCCGGCAATCCACCCACCGGTGACCTATGTCACGTGATCGCGGGTCTCTGGTGGGTTGGCATGACAACCGGAGGTCTCCTGGTCATCGCCTATATGTAGCTGAACCGATCAGGTTATGGCAGCTTCTAGTCTCCCATGGAAACTATAGAAGAATGCCAAAAGTAAAAAAAAAAAAAAAGTTTAAAATATTAAAAAAAAATTAAATAAAATATTCAAATCACCCCCTTTTCGCTCCACTCAAAATAAAACAAAAAAAATCAAATATACGCATATTTGGTATCGCCGCGTTCAGAATCGCCCGATCAAAAAAAAAAGAAAGGATTAACCCAATCGGTAAACGGCGTAGCGAGAAATAAAGTCAAAATGCCAGATTTACTATTTTTTCAGTCGCAGCGACATCGCATTGAAATGCAATAACGGGTGATCAAAAGATCATATCTGCACCAAAATGGTATCAATAAAAACTTCAGCTCGGTGCAAAAAAAAAAAAAAAAACCCTCTTGCAACCCAAGATCACGAAAAATGGAGACGCTACGGGTCCCGGAAAGTGGCACAATTTTTATTTTTTTTTTTAAAACAAAGTTCAGAATTTCTTCTCACCACTTAGGCTAGTTTCACACAAGCGTTTGACCGTGTTGCATTTTGGTGCGCTCGGCGCACCGTCAAAAGAACGCAGGCGCCGGCAAACGCATACCTGCGCACGACCTGCGAACCCAATGCTAAAGATAGGGTGCGCAGGCCGCATGCAGCGTCATGCGCCCATAGGCGGAGCTATTAGGAGTAGGCGCGGCCAAAGGCGGAGCTTAGCGGCGGCCGTGTGCAGACCGACGCAGGTCGGTCAAACGCTAGTGTGAAACTAGCCTGAGATAAAAGAGAACAGACATGTTTGGTGTCTACGAACTCATAATGACCTGAAGAATCATAACGGCAGCTAATTTTTAGCATTTAGTGAACCTAGTGAAAAAGCCAAAGAAAAAACAAGCGTGGGATTGCACTTTTTTTTGCAATTTCACAGCACTTGGAATTTTTTTTCACCCGTTTTCTAGTACACGACATGGAAAAAAACAATGGTGTTGTTCAAAAGTACAACTCGTCCCGCAAAAAACAAGCCCTCACATGGCCATATTGACGGAAAAATAAAAAAACGTTATGGCTCTGGGAAGAAAGGGAGCGAAAAACGAAAATGCAAAAACGAAAATACCTCCAGAGGTTAAAGGGTTAATAAAAATTTACTATCCTCTGAACAAGAATCTATAATAGCAAAAAAAAAAAGGATAGTAGATGAGAAGGTCTGAACAAAAACAAGTAGTAAATAAAAGATAATATAATCAAGAAAAAAAAAGAAGAATATATATATTACTAATAAGTAATGCAAAAATTGAGAAGAACATGAAAAAAAAACAAACTACAAAAAAAAACAACAAGAACGAAAGCCATGGACTGTCCAAAAAGATGCAAAAAAAAAAAAAATAAAAAATCTGTTACGCATAATTTCAGGATTTATTAATTTCAGCAAGTTATATTAAGATCAGGATCGCGGTGCCGCAACCTCGGCCTTAAAGTACAGCGACAGAGAAAAGAGTGGTTGCAGCATGCCCAATTCTAGCACAACGAGTACAAGCAAGTCGTACCGCACAACCACATAAGGACAGACAACAATAAAGGATGGAAAACGTAAAAAAAAGGCTTATATGGTGGTAATGAAAAGAGCATGAAAAACACTGAACAGAGCCCACTAAAAGAGCAACAGAAAGAAAAGAACAGACTCTCCTGAAGTCCAACGTACTGACGAAGTCTACAGCAGGAGAAAGAAAAAAAAAAAAGAGAGCAAAGAAAAGAAAAAAAAGGAGAGCAAGAAAAGAAAAAAAAGGAGAGCAAGAAAAGAAAAAAAAGGAGAGCAAGAAAAGAAAAAAAAGGAGAGCAAAAAAGAAAAAAAGGAGAGCAAGAAAAGAAAAAAAAGGAGAGCAAGAAAAAAAAAAAGGAGAGCAAGAAAAAAAAAAAAGGAGAGCAAGAAAAAAAAGGAGAGCAAGAAAAAAAGGAGAGCAAGAAAAAAAAGGAGAGCAAGAAAAAAAAGGAGAGCAAGAAAAAAAAGGAGAGCAAGAAAAAAAAGAGAAGAAAAGAAAAAAAAGGAGAGCAAGAAAAGAAAAAAAAGGAGAGCAAGAAAAAAAAAAAAGGAGAGCAAGAAAAGAAAAAAAAGGAGAGCAAGAAAAGAAAAAAGAGGCAAGAAAAGAAAAAAAGAGACAAGAAAAAAAAAAGGAGAGCAAGAAAAGAAAAAAAGGAGAGCAAGAAAAGAAAAAAAGGAGAGCAAGAAAAGAAAAAAAGGAGAGCAAGAAAAGAAATACGGATTTGTGTGTTACTCACCGTAAAATCCTTTTCTCCGTAAACGCTCATTGGGACACAGGGACCTGTGGGTGTATGCTACTGCGCTAGGAGCTGACACTAAGTAACTAAAAAAGTAGCTCCTCCTCGCCCTATCCCTCAGCACTGCGCCGCAGGCAAACCCAGTTTAGTCAAAAAGCGTAGGAGGCTAAAGAATAAATTAATGTTAATACAGGTACAATATATCCAGAAGTAAATCTACTGATATAGACCCAAGCAAATAAAATTAACTTAGAAATCGAAGCCATCCGGCTAATAGGGAGGGAGCTGTGTCCCCCAATGAGCGTCTCGGAGAAAAGGATTTTACGGTGAGTAACACAAAAATCCGTATTTCTCCTTCGTCTCATTGGGGGACACAGGACTGTGGGACGTCCCAAAGCAGTCCCTTGGGTGGGAAACCGACTCCACAGTGTAATTTATAATCAAGCATTGCTTATAGGTGCGCAACCGCGCCCTGAAGAATCCTTCTACCCAGACTGGCATCCGCAGAAGCCTGGGTATGGACATTATAATGCTTGGAAAAGGTATGCAGACTGGACCAGGTTGCTGCTTTACAAACCTGTTCCACTGAAGCCTGATGCCGAAGGGCCCAGGAGGCACCCACCGCTCTGGTGGAGTGAGCCTTGATCCCTGCAGGAACCACCGCGCCTCTGATGCGGTAAGCCTCCTGAATGGCTAACCGAATCCACCTAGCCAAGGTTGATTTAGAGGCGAGTCCCTTCCTGCGACCTTCAGGGAGGACAAACAGCGTGTCCGTCTGTCGAAAGGACGCCGTCCGAGATACATATCTCCTGAGTGCTCTCACCAGATCCAGCGTATGGAGAGCCTTCTCCACTCGGTGCGTCGGAGCTGGGCAAAATGAGGGCAAAACAATGTCCTCATTAATATGAAATGAGGACACGACTTTAGGCAAAAAAGGTGGAGTAGGTCTGAGCACCACCTTATCCTGATGGAAAAGCAAGTACGGAGCTCGACAAGACAGTGCAGCCAGCTCCGAAACCCGCCTTATGGATGTTATGGCTACCAAAAACACCACTTTCCAGGAAAGAAACGACAGAGAAACCTCCTGCAAAGGTTCAAAAGGAGACTCTTGCAGAACTCCCAGGACTAGATTGAGGTCCCAAACCTCTAAAGGAGTCTTGTAGGAGGAACTATATGGACAACCCCCTGAATAAAGGTCCTAACCTGAAAATTAGACGCGATCCTTCGCTGAAAAAGCACAGACAAGGCTGATATCTGCCGTCTAAGCGTACTTGGCGCTAGACCTGAATCTAGGCCTGCCTGGAGAAATGACAGAATGTTTGGAATTGAAAACCTAAGCGGGGAACAACCATGTTCCCTGCACCAAGCAAAAAAGACCTTCCAAGTACCGTGGTAGATGTGAGCCGAAACGGGCTTTCGGGCGCTAGCCATCGTCGCGGCGACCTTTTTAGAGAATCCAGCCCTGGTCAGGATCCAAGATTCAACGGCCAGGCCGTCAAACACAGGACCGCTGAGTTCTGGTGGTAAACTGGGCCCTGGGAGAGAAGGTCCGCACGCTCTGGCAGTCGCTAGGGTGCGTCGGCGAGCAACTGTACCAGCTCCGCGTACCAAGAGCGACGCGGCCAATCCGGAGCGATTAATATCGCTGGAACCCCCTCTATCCTGATCTTTCTGATCACCCTTGGGAGAAGAGCTATTGGTGTAAATAAGTATGGAAGATGGAATTGATTCCACGGTAGAACCAGGGCGTCCACCGCAATTGCCTGCGGATCCCGGTACCGGGAGACGAAGTTGGGCACCTTGGCATTCATCCTGGAAGCCATCAGGTCCACATCTGGGGTTCCCCAGCGTCGACATATCTGCTGAAAAATCTCGGGATGTAGTGACCATTCCCCTGAAGCTATGCCGTGACGGCTGAGAAAATCCGCTGCCCAGTTTTCCTCGCCCGGAATGTGGACTGCTGAAATCACGGAGTGATTTACCTCTGCCCAGGACAGAATCTGTTTTACCTCGTGCATAGCCACCCGGCTGCGGGTACCTCCCTGATGGTTTATGTATGCCACCGCCGTGGCATTGTCTGACTGAATTCGGACTGGGCGGCCTGCCAGATGCTGGTGAAAATGCCTCAGAGCCAGCCAAATAGCTCGGATCTCTAAAATATTTATCGGGAGGATCGACTCCTGCTGAGACCAAGTCCCCTGGGCTGTGTGGTGACGAAACACTGCTCCCCATCCGAGCAGGCTGGCATCCGTTGTGACTACCATCCAGATATTCGGAGGAAACAAACGGCCCTGTTGAAGAGTGGAACTCCTCGTCCACCACATAAGAGTCTGTCTGACCTTCAGGGACAGACGGCACCGAAGATTGAGGGAATAAAGGCTCCCGTCCCATACTGCCAAGAGTGCATGCTGAAGGGGGCGAAGATGAAACTGGGCAAATGGAATCGCCTCGATCGTTGCCACCATCCTTCCTAGGACCCTCATGCAAAACCGGATGGTATGAGGAATCGGTTTGTGAAGGATCCGTACCTCTTGACGGAGAACTAAGGCCTTGTCCTGAGGAAGGATTATCAACCCTTGAGCGGTGTCGAAATCCATCCCTAAGAAGGTGATCTTTCGAGATGGCACGGGAGATGACTTCTTCATATTCACCAGCCACCCCAGGCGAACAAGAGTGTCTAGGGTAATGCTGACACTTTCCTCGCATGTTTGGAAAGACGGACCCTTGATGAGAAGGTCATCTAGGTAAGGCAAGATGACTATCCCCCTGGAGTGTAGAATGGATACAACAATAGCCATGACCTTTGTGAACACTCTGGGAGCTGTGGCTAGCCCGAATGGCAAGGCAGCGAACTGAAAGTGAAGTTTGCCGATGGCAAACCGAAGAAACCTTTGATGAGGGGGAAATATGGGGATGTGAAGATAGGCATCCTGGATGTCTATTGATGCTAGAAATTCCCCTTTTTCCATGGCAGCAATGACCGAGCAGAGAGACTCCATTCGAAAATGTCGAATTTTGACGAACCGATTCAGTCTTTTTAGATCCAGAATGGGCCTTACGGTACCGTCCTTTTTGGGTACAATGAACAGATTGGAATAAAACCCCCGACCTCTTTCGACCTCTGGTACAGGTACGACAACCCCGCTGTGTCGAAGAGACTCGACCGCCTTGAATAAGGCGAGAACCCGAGACTCCTCCTTGGGAAGGCGCGAGGGAAAGAAACGATTTGAGGGAAGGCTGGTAAATTCTATCTTGTACCCCGAGGTGACTAATTCTCTGACCCATTCGTCTTGAGTAATTGATAGCCAAGTGGGACGAAACCAGAGTAGACGGCCGCCTACTCTGGAAGAATCGACCGGATTCTGCCTCCAGTCATTTATCCGAAAATCTTTGGGGCCTAGACCCTCTAGATTTCGGTTGTTGAGACCGCATTCTTCCCAACGGGTTGGTCTTGTAAGAGGCCTGACGATCTCTGGCCTGATTAGGTCGACCTGAGCCGCTGGAACTGGCTGTTGCAGCCCAACCTGGGTTGCGAAAGGCTCTAAAGCGAGGCTGAGGCTGTCGGCGAAAGGGCTGTTTGACCTTCTGCTGAGGCAAAAAAGAACTCTTCCCTCCTGTCGCATCAGATATAAGCTGATCCAGTTTTTCACCAAATAAACGACCGCTTTGATAAGGCAAGGACGTAAGTGACTTCTTTGAAGTCGAGTCTGCTCGCCAAGTCCTCAACCACAAGGATCTCCTAATGGCAATCGCATTAGCAGCAGCTAATGCTGCGCAATTTGCCGCATCCATAGAAGCGTTGATCAAAAAATCACCTGCGAGAGCCATCTGATTAGATATCTCCAAAACCTCAGGTGGCACTTCTACACCGTGAAGAGCTCTGTTCAGAGACTCCGACCAGGAAATCATGGCCTTAGCAACCCAAGTCGCTGCAAAGGAAGGAGAGAGAGATGACCCAGATGCTTCAAACACCGAGCGAGCCAGGCTTTCAATCAGACGATCCGTTGGATCCTTAATCGAGGAACCATCAGGAAGGGAGAGAAGCGTCTTAGATGCCAAGCGTGACACCGGAGGATCGACCACTGGGGATTCCGCCCACTTCTTAAGAAGTTCAGGAGCAAAAGGATACCTGGTATTGAGGGCCTTCTGTCCTGTAAAGCGCTTATCCGGTTTTTTCCGGTGGCGCTGCACAAGCTCCTCAAACTCAGGATGAGCACCAAAAACCTTATGGGTCTGTCTGGCTCGTTTGAAAGACACCTTATGACCAGAGGCCAAGGTGGATTCATCGTCTACCCCCAGAGATTGATTGACAGCTTCGATCAGACTGTCAATTGTCTCCTGACAACCTGGAGCTTCCAAATTGAGGGACCCTTCAGTATCGGAATCCGAATATTGATCACTTGCCTCTAAAGGTGAGGGAGAGCGAGAAGCTGAGCTGAAGGATGCCGAAGCCCTGGACGGCATAGGCGACGCAGTGTGGGTTCGCTTCCCCTGCGTCTGCCTGGTGAGAGCGCGGCCCCTGCAGGCCGGAGGTTCCTGAGACGTCGCCAAGACGGGTGAACCACTGTCCCTGCTCCTATCAGGAGCTTGAAGGGACTCGATTGCTCTTGTTAATGATGCCACAGATTGAGACAGAGACAGGGCCCATTCCGGGGGACCTGACGCACTGGGCTGGGCTATAGGTGAGGGCTCCTGAGCCCGTTCAGAGTCACAGACTTCGCAGACCCGATTAGTCTGGGCATGCGGAAAAGGGGATTTACAGGCAATGCATGCGGTATACAGCACCGTGTGAGCCTTAGTTCTTCTGGACATACTGTATCTGTTCAGAGCTCTGTGACGATGCGGAGGTATGATAGCGGGGCGCAGCGAAGTGGAGCCGGGCTGGAGGTAGCAGCACTTACCCCAGTCCTGTATCCCCGGACGCCCTTAAGCAGCGTTGACAGCGCAAAAGGAAAAGAGCAAAGGCTCCAGACTTTCAAAAAGAGCGCTCCCTGTCTGGGAGGCGTGGCTCATATAGCTGATCACAGGGGCCGGGGTCGAGAGGCGCGGCCTAGCGCCGTCAGATGCCGGAGACGCCACTTCCGGCCGCGGCCTAGTCTCCGGCGAAGCCGGGGACTAAATTTCCAGCCGCGGCCTAGCGCCGGCCGAAGCCTCGGCCTAAATTTTTGGCGGTGGCCGCCCGAAAAACAGGGGGCGGGCCCGCCGGAAGTGACGCTGCCGGGGGCGGAGCACGGCCTATCTTCTGGCCGACGCCGGGAGCAAAATTAGACATGCGGCCTGGTTCCCGGCCGAAGCCGGGGACTAAATTTCAGCCCGCGGCCTAGCACCGGCCGAAGCCGGGAGCTAGATTTTTGGCGGCGGCCGCCTAGAAGCCAGGCGGACCGTCACACGCAGAGAGGGGATGGCGCTCTCCGGGGGTTTCACAGACAGCCTCGCGGACCGCTCCCACCGAATCTCGACCGCCCCAGACGCTACCTGACGTCCGACACTGTTCTCCGGAGCTTTGAAGGTGGGTTCTCCTGCTTGCAGTCTTCTACCAAAAAAATGGGGAACGGTGCAGGCTCCAGCTCCATGACCTCTAATGGTGGGTCTTCCTTGTTGCAGTGGACTTGCGGCTCTCCCAGACATTAGTCCAGCGTCTCCCGTCTTTTAGAGGGGGGCTTGCAGCAAAAAAAGGAGGGACGGTGCAGGCACCCTAACTCCATCACCCCTTCAGGGGATGAGGAGAGGGACCGTCCGCCACCTTGCAGCACCGCAGTCTAGCATTGGTGGTGCAGTGGGGGCCGCACGGACTAACTCCTGCCTCTGTACAGCCTAGGGCTTCAATACCTTAGGGTGGTCAGGGCTGAGTCCGGCATTTATGTCCCACGTTGCGGGAGAGGATACGTTGGAGGCTTTACTCCACGTGCTCGCCCGTTGATGGTTTGGGGAGATCGGACCCTTTCAATAGGATCCGTCGCCCCTATCTCATCTTCGTGGGAAAGAAAAAAAAAAAAAAAAATGGTCTGGAAAAAGAACCAGACGTGTGCCTCCATCAGACACTAAGCAATAACTGGGTTTGCCTGCGGCCAGTGCTGAGGTGTATACGGCGGAGGAGGAGCTAACCTTTTTTTATGTTTACTTAGTGTCAGCCTCCTAGCGGCAGTAGCATACACCCACAGTCCTGTGTCCCCCAATGAGACGAAGGAGAAAAAAAGGAGAGCAAGAAAAGAAAAAAAGGAGAGCAAGACAAAAAGGAGAGCAAGACAAAAAGGAGAGCAAGACAAAAAGGAGAGCAAGACAAAAAGGAGAGCAAGACAAAAAGGAGAGCAAGACAAAAAGGAGAGCAAGACAAAAAGGAGAGCAAGACAAAAAGGAGAGCAAGAAAAAAGGAGAGCAAGACAAGAAAAAAAGGAGAGCAAGACAAGAAAAAAAGGAGAGCAAGAAAAGAAAAAAAGGAGAGCAAGAAAAGAAAAAAAGGAGAGCAAGAAAAGAAAAAAAGGAGAGCAAGAAAAGAAAAAAAGGAGAGCAAGAAAAGAAAAAAAGGAGAGCAAGAAAAGAAAAAAAGGAGAGCAAGAAAAGAAAAAAAGGAGAGCAAGAAAAGAAAAAAAGGAGAGCAAGAAAAGAAAAAAAGGAGAGCAAGAAAAGAAAAAAAGGAGAGCAAGAAAAGAAAAAAAGGAGAGCAAGAAAAGAAAAAAAGGAGAGCAAGAAAAGAAAAAAGGAGAGCAAGAAAAGAAAAAAAGGAGAGCAAGAAAAGAAAAAAAGGAGAGAAAGAAAAGAAAAAAAGGAGAGCAAGAAAAGAAAAAAGGAGAGCAAGAAAAGAAAAAAGGAGAGCAAGAATAAAAAGGAGAGCAAGAAAAGAAAAAGGAGAGCAAGAAAAGAAAAAGGAGAGCAAGAAAAGACATAAAGAAACAGGGCCCTTACTACGCACATTTTGCAGCAGCCGAGTCCCAGCAGTGGCGCTGTCATACAGAGTCATTACTTGGTCCCCATGTTTTATTTGCTATAGAGGATGGACATTCGCCCCATCCTACAGGACCGCCACAAAAGGCAATTACTTACGACACTTCCTCAAAGACCTTGACCCGCTCGCATCCCTCGGGGGGCTCCCGTTTGAACATGTAGCTGTTGTTGGGTTTGGGAGAGGAGGCGTACTTGGGCAGCGGTGAGCTACTCCCACTGTCTGAAAATTTAAAGAGGGACATTACCAGTGATTGGAGGGCGCCAGGAAGAAAAAAAAATGTAATTTGCAAATTCAGACTAAGTTTATTATTTTTTTTATTTACCAATACGGTTTAATTTCAAAAGATGAGGGTCTTACCACCCCCTGGATGCAAAGCAGAGTGAAAAAGCAAACAGAAGCAGATGAGTCAGTATGTGTAGAGCGGTGATTAGTGCGGCACATGCAGACATCGGACGTTTTATTAGTAAGGAGGAAATTTTTAGTAAATCTGTTTAGGACGATAAAGCGTAAAAAAAAAAAAAAAAACTTACGTTAAGCACAAAAGTTACAAGACCCTGGTCCGGCAGCCATAATGGAAGCTCATGGCCCCAAACCAGAGCCCTGTGAGCCGCCTCCTACCTGCCGCCATACTCGGTGCCTCATCTAACTACAAGACCCAGCACCATGGCATTGTTGCAGAGTGATAAATGCAGAATTTCACATTCACTTTGGTTTTTTCTTCAGATTAAAGAATAAAAAACAAAATATTTTTTAAATTATGGAGGAAAAAAAAAAACAGGAAAACCCGGTGACCAAAATTAGAAAAACACTGCTTCTATATTCTAAAAATTGACTATGCCCATTGGCAGGTACCTTGGCAAATCTGGTTTTAACAGTTGAAACCCACACCAAAACACACCACTGACGCGAAACTCCACAATATGTACAGGCCCATTTACACGGGGCAAAAGGACACTCGTTCCGAATTATTGCCCCGTGTAAACAGGACACCAATCATAAGGCGACCGCGCAAGACTAACTTGTTGCTGTTGACAGCACATCACCGCACAGCAGACAAGCGCTCTGCGAGGGGCAGAAACACTGGGCTAACAATCCTCCCATCAGCCAAAATATATTCAACCGGCGCTCATTAATGGGCACAAACCGGTGATATTAACACGAGGCACAACTGCTGCTGAAAGTTTCAGAAGTCTGCAGAGACCACATAGGTCACCTGCTGCGCCAATCCCCCTGTTCCCCGTTCCCCCCAAAAAAAAGGATCACTACACTCAGCACCACTGATGTTTTGGAAGCTTGTCTGGCCCCCTGATAGTCTCTGCACAGTCCGGCTTCTTTGGATTTCGTGACCGCCGGCACGCACAGGGAGCGGAAACAGACCGCCGGCACGCACAGGGAGCGGAAACAGACCGCCGGAACGCACAGGGAGCGGAAACAGACCGCCAGAACGCACAGGGAGCGGAAACAGACCGCCGGAACGCACAGGGAGCGGAAACAGACCGCCGGCACGCACAGGGACCGGAAACAGACCGCCGGCACGCACAGGGACCGGAAACAGACCGCCGGCACGCACAGGGACCGGAAACAGACCGCCGGCACGCACAGGGACCGGAAACAGACCGCCGGCACGCACAGGGACCAGAAACAGACCGCCGGCACGCACAGGGACCGGCAGTAAACCACGGGTAGCGAGACTGCTCTAATCATTGAACACTCCAAGGACGAAGAAACAATGCAAACACATATACCTGTATAATACATGTCTGCTCTCAACTTTTCTGATACACCGCTGCAAACTCCCTGCAAGGACACGTAAATCTGAAACATTCTTCTCTTTCCCAGCAGCTGCTCATTGCATTATATTAGGGAGTTTTGGAGATCAGTTATAGAAAGTCAAAGATAAAAACATTACAAAGTGACCAATAAAACTAATGTCCCTGATATCTGGGGAAAATGACAGAACTTTACATCTGCCACATGCACTCCCCAACCAGGATTGATCTAGCACTGGAATGGAACTGGCACCAGAATACAGCTGGAAACCAATTACGAACAGTGCAGGAATAGACAATGATGGAATCAAAGATGTACCTGAAAACAAAGTGCGGCTCCGGTATTAAACCCTAGAGCTGCCTCACTATTCTGCTGGTGCAGTCACTGTGTACATACATTACATTACTGATCCTGAGTTACATCCTGTATTATACCCCAGAGCTGCACTCACTATTCTGCTGGTGGAATCACTGTGTACATACATTACATTACTGATCCTGAGTTACATCCTGTATTATACCCCAGAGCTGCACTCACTATTCTGCTGGTGCAGACACTGTGTACATACATTACATTACTGATCCTGAGTTACATCCTGTATTATACTCCAGAGGTGCACTCACTATTCTGCTGGTGCAGTCACTGTGTACATACATTACTGATCCTGAGTTATCTCCTGTATTATACTCCAGAGCTGCACTCACTATTCTGCTGGTGCAGTCACTGTGTACATACATTACTGATCCTGAGTTACATCCTGTATTATACCCCAGAGCTGCACTCACTATTCTGCTGGTGCAGTCACTGTGTACATACATTACTGATCCTGAGTTACATCCTGTATTATACCCCAGAGCTGCACTCACTATTCTGCTGGTGCAGTCACTGTGTACATACATTACTGATCCTGAGTTACATCCTGTATTATACTCCAGAGCTGCACTCACTATTCTGCTGGTGCAGTCACTGTGTACATACATTACATTACTGATCCTGAGTTACATCCTGTATTATACCCAGAGCTGCACTCACTATTCTGCTGGTGCAGTCACTGTGTACATACATTACATTACTGATCCTGAGTTACATCCTGTATTATACCCCAGAGCTGCACTCACTATTCTGCTGGTGCAGTCACTGTGTACATACATTATATTACTGATCCTGAGTTACATCCTGTATTATATTATAAAAAAACACACCACCTCCCTAAAAATAGTGGTCTTCTGAGAATTCAGGACTTTGGGCTGCCATTAGTCTTCGACCTTTATTTCACATGATTCCAAACCTTAAAGTTTAAGCTTAATTTGCAGACGTTTTGCTACATATTATAGGCACTTAGACCTGATCTAGATCATGGGGGCCGGGACCAGAGACCCCAAACTGATCAAAACCACATTACACAACGTTAAAAATCAAAAACATAATTCGGAAAGACAAGCACTTCTACCACACTTGATGTGCACCCTTTTACTTTTTGGACTGCATTTGATAGATCCACATCATCTCCTCCTCTCCTGCATATCACAACCACATCACAATAAAATGACTACTAGGACACACCGTTACATTATACATCACCCCCACCTGCAAAGTTATAACTATGAAATTAGCTCCGCCTCCCCCGCAGATGACAAAATTAGCTCCGCCTCCTCCGCAGACGACAAAATTAGATCCGCCTCCCCCGCAGACGACAAAATTAGATCCGCCTCCCCCGCAGACAAAATTAGATCCGCCTCCCCGCAGACGACAAAATTAGATCCGCCTCCCCCGCAGATGACAAAATTAGATCCGTCTCCCCCGCAGATGACAAAATTAGATCCCCCTCCCCCGCAGACGACAAAATTAGATCCGCCTCCCCGCAGACGACAATAGACCCACCTCCACCGCAGATGACAAAAATAGATCCGCCTCCACCGCAGATGACAAAAATGGATCCGCCTCCACCGCAGATGACAAAAATAGATCCGCCTCCACCGCAGATGACAAAAATAGATCCGCCTCCACCGCAGATAACAAAATTAGATCCGCCTCCACAGCAGAAGACAAAGTTAGATCTGCTTCCCCGCAGACAAAATTAGATCCGCCTCCACCGAAAATGACAAAATTAGATCCGCCTCCACCGCAGACGACAAAATTAGATCCACCTCCCTCTGGCGGCAAACGTCAAAATTAGATCCACTCCCCCACAGATTTCATCTGTGTCATATTTCAATACTACTGGCACACATCCCTTTGTATTCTACTAGTCCCCGTTTCGCACGTTTTTGCAATGTAGTCAACACCAAAAATTTAAGTCCAAGAAACTAAACATGAGCAAACATCAGCGAGCCACCACCAGAGCGGGAAGCTGCCTGAGCAGGGAAGGAGGTACAGAGAGTAGATGGATGGTGCTGGGAGCTCCCACCGGTAAAGGGCTGAGAACTGCTTCATTTACAGTCAGGACACAGAATTATTCTTATTTTTTTAATGTTCCACACCTATTTTGAGTGTTGACAGCTTAGAAGTGCGTGACCTGCGACTGCACCTGGCTCATTCACAACCAACAGAGAAGCGGACAAACACCTGTGCTAAAGCCCGACAAGTGCCGTCCATCAGGAAGTTTCCAGAAGACGTCTTACAGGAAGCGATGGAAGTGAGATGCAGAGATGCAGCAAACAAAAGGGACAAAAATGACAGACAAGAAAGTGGCATTCTACTGCCCAGCAGTAACTCCTCCACCCGCAGTCACCAGCGCTCCGCTCACCTTTATCCCGATCGAAGAGAAGGTCGTCTGTGGAACAAGGACTGCCTTCCTGCGACTCCGGGGGACACGAGGGGGATACACAGGGAGAATGGCTGCT
>JARQOD010000006.1:8666050-8762864 GCA_033576555.1 Oophaga sylvatica | reverse complement strand
CCCAAAACCCCCCCCAAAAACCCCCCCACCACCACCCACCCACCCACCCACCAACACCACACCACCACAACAGCACACCCACACACCCACCACACACACACCCACACCCCAACCCCCCACCCACACACCCACCACCACCCCACACCCACCACCACCCCACCACACCCCACCCCAACCAAACCCACACCCACACCCACACACACCCACCCACACCCCACCAAGCACCACACCACACACCCACCCCCCCCACCCACACACACACCACACCACCCACCACACCACACCCACCCCAGCACCCCCCCCACACACCCACCCCCCCCCCCCCCCCCCCCCACCCCACCACCCACCAACACAAAACCACCCCACACAAACACCCCCACCCACCCACACCCCACACCCCCCCACCACACCCCCACCCCCCCCCACCACCACCACCCCCCCACACACCCCCCCACCCACCCAACCAAACACCCACCCCACCCCCCCCCACCCCCCCCCCCACCCACCCCCCACACACCCCCCCCAACCACACCCACCACCCACACCCCCCACCCACCCACCCCCACACCACCAACCCCCACCCCACCACCCCCAACACCAACACCCAACCCCCCACCCCCCCACCCCCCCCCCACCCACCACCCCCCCACACCCCACCACCCCCACCCCACCCACCCCCCCCACCCCCCCCACACCCCCACACCCACCCCCCACACCCCCCCCCACACCCAACACCCCCCCCCCCCCCCCACACACACCACCCACCCCCACCACACCCCCACCACCCCCCAACCCAACCACCCCCCACCCCACACCACCACCCCACCACCCACCCCACCCCACAACCACCCCCCCCACCCCCACCCACCACCCCCACCACCCACAACCACACCCCACCACCACCACACACCCCCCCCACCCCCCCACACCCACCCCCCCACCCCACCCCCCACCCCCCCCCCCACACCACCCACACCCCCCCCACCCACCCCCCACACCCCACACACCCCACCCACCACCCCCACCCACCACACCACACCCACCCCACCCCCACACACCCCACCACCCCCCCACCCCACACACCACCCCAACACACCCCACCACCCCACACACCACCCACACACACACCCCACACCACACACACCACCCACCACACCCCACACCCACCCACCACCACCCCCACACACACACCCACACCACAACCCCACCACCCACAACACCCCCCCCCCAACCCACACCCACACCCACACCCCCCCACACCCACCCCCCACCCCACCCCACCCCCCACACACCAACACCAACACCACCACCCCACCCACCACACCCACACCACACCCCACACCCACCCCACACCACCCCACCACCCACCCACACACACCCCCACCCCACCACCACCCCCAACCCCACCACACCCACCCCCCACCCCCCACCACACCCCCCCCACCACACCCACACCCACCCCAACACCACCACCACAGCCACACCCACCCACCACACACCACCCACACCACACCCACACCCCACCCACCACCCCCCCCACCACCCCCAACCACACACACCCACACACACACCCCACCACCACACCACCACACAACCCACCCCACCCACCACCCACCACCCACACCACCACCCCCACCACCCCCCCACACACCACACACACCAACACACACCACACAACCCACACCCACACCACCACACCACCCACCCACACACCACACCACACAACCACACCCACCCACACACCCCACCCACCACCCCACCACCCCACACACACCCCACCACACCCACACACCCCACACACCCCCCCACACCCACACCCCCACCCCCACCCCCCACCACACACCACCACCCACACACACACACCCCACCCACCCCCACCCACACCCACCCCCACCACCCCACACCCCCCACAAGCCACCACCACCCACCACCCACACCCCACACACACCCCCCCACCAACACCCACCACCCCCACACCACACCCCACCACCACACCACCCACCCACCCCACACACACCACCCCACCCCCCCCACACACCCCCACACCCACCCACCAAAACCCACCACACCCACACACCCCCCCACCCCCACACCACCACACCAACCACCACCACACACCCCACACCACCCACCCACCACCCCAACACCCACCACACACACCACACACACACCCCCACCCACCCACACACCCCACACACCCCACCCCAACCCACCAACCACCCCAACACCCACCACACCCACAACACACACCCCACCCCACACACCACCACACCCACACCACCACCCCACACACCACCACCCCCCCCCCCCCACCCACCACACCACACCACCCCACACCCCCACACCACCCCCCACCACCCCCACCCCCCCCCCCCCCACCACACCCACCCACCCCCCCCCCCCACCCCACACCCACCCCCCCCCCCCCACCCCCCCCCCACCCCCCCCCCCCACCAACCACCCACCCCCCCCCCCCCACCCCCCCCACACACACACCCCCCCCCCCCACCACCCCCCCCCCCACCCCCCCCCCCCCCCCCCCCCCCACCCCCCCCCCCCCCCACCCCCCCCCCCCCCCACCCCCCCCCCCACACCCCCACCACCCCACCCCACCACCCCCCACCACCCCCACCCCCCACCACACCACCCCCACAACCACACACCACCCCCCCCAACCCCCCCACCCCCCCCCCCCCCCCCACACCACCACCACCCACCCCCCACACCACACCCCCCACCACCCCCCCCCCCCCACCCACCCCCAACCCCCCCCCACCCCACCCCACCCCCCCCCCCCCACCACCACCACCCACCCACCCACACCCCCACCACACCCACCACACACCCACACCCCCCCCCCACACACACACCCACCCACACACCCACCACCCCACACCCCCCACACACCCACACCACACACCACCACCACCAACCACCCCCCCCCACACACCCCCACACCACCCACCACCCAACCCCCACACCACACACCACCCCCACCCACCCCCACACCCCCCACACCCACACACCACCCACACCCACCACCCACCCACCCCCACCCACACACACACCACCCACCACCCCCACACCCCCCCCACCCAACACCCCCACACCCCCACCCCCCACACCCACCCACACCACCCCCAACCACCCCCCCCCCCCCCACCACCCCCCACACCACCCCACCCACACCACACCCCCCCACACCCCACCCACCCCCCCCCCACACACAACACCACCCCCCCACCCACCCCCCCCCACCACCACCCCACCCCCCCCCCCCCCCCCCCCCCCCCCCCACCCCCACACCCACCACCAACACCCCCCACACCCACCACACCCCCACCCCCCCCCAAACCCCCCCACACACCCACCCACCCACACACCACCCCCCACCCCCCCCACACCACACCACACCACCACCCACCCACCCACCAAAGCACACCCCCCCACCCACCCCCCACCACCCACCCACCACCCCCCCCACACACCCACCCCACCCAACCCCACACCCCACACCCACCACACACCCCACCCCCACCCCCCCCACACCCCACACACCCCAAACCCACACCCACACCACCCCCCACCCACCCCACACACACCCCCACCCCCCACACCCCACCACCCCCCCCCCAACAGCCCCACCCACCACCACCCACCCCCCCCCACCCACCCACCACACCCCCACCACCCCCCCCCACCCCCCCACCAACCCCACCCACCACCCACCAACCCACCACCCCACACCCACCCCACACCAGCCCCACCACACCCCCACCCCACACACCCCCCACCACCCCCCACACCCCCCACACCCCCCCCCACACACACACCCCCACCCCACACCCACCACCCACACCACCACCCCCACACCCCCCCCCACCCCCACACCCCCCCACCCCCACACCCACCCCACCCCCCCCCCACCCCACCACACCACCCACACACACCACCACCCACACCCCCCCCACCCCCCACCACACCCCCCCCCCCCCCACCCACCCACCCCACCCCCACCCCCACCCCACACCACCACCCCCCCCACCCCCCCCCACCCCACCCCCCCAGCCCCACCCCCACCACACCCCACCACACCCCACCACACCCACACACCCCCCCACCCCAACCCACACCACCCACCCACCACACACCACACCACCCCACCCACCCACCCACCCCCACCCCACCCCACCCCCACCACCACCCCCCCACACACACACCCCACCACACACACCCCCCACCCCCCCCACACCCCCCCACACACACCACCCCCCACCACCCCACCCCACCCCACCACCCCACACACCACACCACCCCCAGCACCACACACCACACCACCCCCCACCCACCACACCACCCCCCACCCACCCCCACCCCCACCCACCACCACCACACCACCACCCCCACCACCCCACACCCCCACCCCACACCCCCACCCCACCCCCCCCACCCACACCCCCACCCCCACACCCCCACACCCCCCACCCCCCACACCACCACCCCACACCACACCACCCCCCACCCCACCCCACCCCACCACACCCCCCCACCCACCCCACCACCAACCCCACCCACACCCACACCCCACCCACCACCACCACCCCCACACACCCCACCCCACCACCACCCCACCCCCCACCCCACCCACACACCCCACACCCCCACCCACCACACCCCACCCACCCACCCCCACCACCCCCCCCCACCCCACCACCCCCCCCCCCCCCACACACCACCACACCCCCACACCCCACACACCCACCCACCCACCCACACCCCACCCCCCACCCCCACCACCCCCACACCCCAACACACCCACCCCCACCCACCCAACCCACCCCCACCCCCCCACCCCACCACACCCCACCACCCCCACCCAACACCACACCCCCCACCCCCCCACCCACCCACACCCACCCCCACACCACACACCCCACCACACACCCACACCACCACCCCCCCCCACACCCCCACACCACCACCCACCCACCCCCCCCACACCCCCACCCACCACCCACCCACCCACCACCCCACCCCCCACACCCACACCCCCCCCACCACCCCACCCCACACCCACACCACACCCCCCACCACACCCCCCCCCCCAACCCACACCACCCCCCCCACCCCCACCCACACCCCACCCACACACACACACCACCCACACCCCCCACACACACCCCACCCCCCCACCACCCCCCACACCCCAACCCACACCACCCCCACCCCACACACCCCCACCACCCCCACCCCCCCACCCCACACCCCCACACCCACCCACCCCCCCACCACACACACCCCCACCCCACCCCCCACACCCCCACCACACCCCCCCACCCCCACACCCACCAGCCACCCCCCACCCACCCCCCCCCCCCCACACACCACCCACACCACCCACACCCCACCCACACCACCCACCCCACCACCCCACCCCCCCCACACCCACCCCCCCCCCCACCCACACCCACCCCACCCCCAACCACCCACACACCCACACCCCACACCCACCCACCCCACACACACCCACCCCCCCCCCCCACCCCACCCCCACACCCCCCACCCCCACACCCACCACACCCCCCCACCACCACCACACCCCCACCACACAACACCCCCCCACCCCCCCCACCCCACCCACCCACACCCACACCCCACCACCCCCCCAACACCCCACACCACCCCCCACACCCACACCCCACACCCACCCACCCACACCCACACCCCCCCACACCACCCACACACACCACACCACCCAACCCCCACCCACCCCCCACGCCACACACACCACACCCCACCCCCACCACACCCCACACCACCACCACACCCACCCACCACCACCCCCCCCCACCACACCACCACCCCACACCCCCCCCACCCACACCCCCACACACACCCCACACACCCAACCCCACACCCCACACACACACCACCCCACCCCACACCCACCACCACCCCCACCCACCCACCCCACAACCCACACCACCCACACCCACACACCACCCCACCACCCACCACCCACCCCCACACCCACACCACCCCCACCCACACCACCCACACCACACCACACACCCCCCACCCCACCCACCCCACACCACACCAGCAACCACCCCCCAACCACCACACCCACCCACCCCCACACACCACACCCCCACCCACCCACACCCACCACCACCCCACCACACCACACACCAACCCACCCACCACACCCACACCACACCCACCCCCACACCACCCACCACCACACCCACCCACACACACCCCCACCCACACCACCCACCCCACCACCCACACCAGCCCCACCACCACACCCACCACCCACACCCCACACACACACCACCCCCACCACACACCACCCCCCACCACCACCCCCACCACCACCCACCCCACACACCACCCCACCCACACACCACCCACCACCACACACCACACAACCCCCCCACCCACACACCACCACCACCACCACACCACCACCCACCCACACACACCCCACACCCACCCACCCACCCCACCCCACCCACCACCCACAACCCCACCCACCCACACACCCACCACCACCCACCACCCACCCCCAACCACACAGAGGTTTTATCAGTCATTGTACAGGAGGAGGTGAAGATCTAGAATTGGTCTTAAGAGTGTAAGGGCCCCATCTCAAGCTATGTCTGACACATACCAGCGATCAGGCCCCTGCTGTGAATCGCTGGTCATGTCAGAAATGCCAGGAGTTTTTTTGATCGCTAGTCTCCCGCTGGCCAGCACGCATCGCTGCGTGTGACAGGCAGGAGACCAGCGATCTACTGGTAACCAAGGTAAACATCGGGTTTCCAGGCACCGCGCAGCGCCTGGAAACCCGACATGTACCTTGGTTACCAGCTCCCTGCATCAGGGCGCTGGTATCCAACGTACACTGCGGGTAACTAGGCGACGTTACCCACAGTGTGGCTGTGCTGATCGCTGCCTGTTTGGCAGCTCAGCAGCGATCATGTAGTGACACACCAGCGATCCTGATCGTTGTCGGGATCGCTGGTGTGTCGCTATGTGAGACGGGGCCCTAAAGGTACTGCCACACTAAACAATCCCGCTAGCGATCACGATAACGACGCATACTAATGCGATCGCTAGCGGGATTGTTTCTATATCGCTAAATGCGGCCACATTTAGCGATATAGTTAACGACGCTATCGCCGTTAGCGATCTTCTTAACGACTTTAGCGGTACAAAAGTACCGCTAAATCGCTAAGAAAAGGTGCCACACAGCGATTAGATACTCACCCAGCGGGAGCGCCAGCGATGAAATAGGGTCCGGAGCGATTCCAGCGACGAGCGAGATCACAGCAGGAAGCTCGTCGCTGGAAGCTGCCGCACTGAACAATATCGCTAACGGGATCGCTAAATAGTGACTTTTTTTTAGCGATCCCGTTAGCGATATTGTTCAGTGTGGCATACCCTTAACTCTGGACACCTCGCACCAGGCTGAGCGTGTCACAAGATTACAGATAGTGAAAAGGTAAAATAATAATTAAAAAAAGCACAAAGACAGATGAGCCGTCCTCCGCGCTTTCCAGGGTTCTCCGTTGCAGCCACTGACCGGCTCCGCTAGCTCCACGGTGGTGTTCTTCCCGGCTCCGTCGCACAGGATGAATGATGTCCCTGTGGGGTGAACCTGGAGGAAGAAAACGCCGTCAGTATAAATCCTGTATATAATAACCCACACCAGTGTGAAGGGGCCACACAATGGGATCTCGGGCCACAATGGATTCCACATCTCCAGGAGGAGGCACAGGCAGAGAATACAGAGCAGAGCGCGCCCATAGCTGATGTAGGAGCCATGCTGGGCCTTGTAGTCCTAGGGGGAGCGGTGATAAAGCTACACGGCGCCCTTACCTTCTCCACCCGGCCCACGAAGCACACCGGCTTCCCTATGTACTGGGCCAGCATGCTGGTGTTGATCCGCACCCGCGGCACGTCGCTCACATCCCCCATGTTCTCACTCTCAGCTCTTCTTCTACAGGCGGGAAACTACTGACAACACCACGTGATACCCGCCGACCAATGAAGAACTCAGCGACCGTCCACCGCGCACATTGACTCCAACCAATCAGTACCAAGCTTTCAGTTAGCTCAGCCAATCAAGAAGAGACGGTTATGACGTGCCTGGAACGCAAGTTCCGCCATATTAGAAACTGGCAAAAATCTACTGTTACTGTTTACATAGATTTATGAGAGTTCGGACGATCTCGGGGTGACGGTGGTTAAATTGTTATTTTGATTCATGGTTTTTAAAATAATAACGACTTTGTATTATTCTTTTTTTTTTTACTGTAGGAACGATGAGTGGGATGGAACCTTTTGTGAAGGGTTCGGGGAAGAATTTTAACGCCGGACCAAAGCGCATGCCCTGTTTGAAAATTAGGGCTCGTGACGTCAGACTGGTTAGTCACCTAAGTGACGGCTGGAGGAGACGTGGTTAGTGGTTTCGGAGTACAGAGGTGCAGCTGGAGGTGAGTGGTGCCTGCGGCGGCCGGCATTGGGCTGGCATGGCAGTTGTAGTCACTTGGGTGGGCTTATAATGTTGTCACCCCCCATATGGGACTTGTTTCCTGTCGTCGTCCGTCTTCCTAAATCTCCCCATAATTTGTGACTTTTCTAGTTAGCGACAGATATAGAAAAGTGGTGCGATATATTTATTTGTCTCCCTCTGTGATTGGAGGACGAAAAAAAGATATAGAGTGCTCTCAGTGGGGGAAACAAAATAGGAATCTTGTGGGTGTGATACCTTTTAAAGGGAATCTGTCACCCCATTTTTCGACCATCAGCTGCAGCCACTGCCATCAGGGGCTTATCTACAGCATTCTGGAATCCCCGATGTCACCTGAAAGAGAAGAAAAACGAGTTATATTATACTCACCCAGGGGCGGTACGGCATCCGGTCCGATGGGTGTCGCGGTCCGGTTCGGCGCCTCCCATCTTCTAGCGAAGCCCTCCTCTTTCCGTCCCGACGCGACTCCTGCGCAGGCTCACTGATCTGCCCTGATGAGGGCAGAGCAGAGTACTGCAGTGCGCAGGCGCCGAGAAAGGTCAGAGAGGTCCGGCGCCTGCGCGCTGCAGTACTCTGCTCTGCCCTCATCCTGACAAATTGAGTCCTGTGTGAACAGAATCAAAGACGGTCATGAATTTATATTCCCAAACCCTGCGATGTTTTTGTGATTGGAAATTGCCTTTCAAAATGACAACTTTCACATTGTCTATGTTGTGTCCTGGACCACAGAAATGTTTGGCCACAGGTAGATGTTTTTTTTTTTTTTTGTCTGTAATCGTATGACGATGAGACCTCATCCTTGCTCTCAGTCTCTGTCCTGTTTCTCCAACATAGAGGCCACCCACAGGACATATATTGCACAGAAGTAAATACACCACATTGAAAGAGGAACATGTGAATGTCCCGGGGATCTTATAGTTTTGCTGTGTGTTGGGGATTTGGATCTTGTCGTTGGTCTCTATATGAATGCAAGTTTTGCATCTCCTCCCATTGCAAGGATAGGTCCAGGTCCCTCTTGATGAATCTGAGGGCATTGAACTTCGGATCTTGAGGTTTCTTAACACAAGATCCAAAAGACAAGATCCAAATCCCCAACACACAGCAAAACTATAAGATCCCCGGGACATTCACATGTTCCTCCTCTAATGTGGTATATTTAATTCTATGCAATATATGTCCTGTGGGTGGCCTCTATGTTGGAGAAACAGGACAGAGACTGAGAGCAAGGATGAGGTCTCATCGTCATACGATTACAGACAAAAAAACACATCTACCTGTGGCCAAACGTTTCTGTGGTCCAGAACACAACATAGACAATGTGAAAGTTGTAATTTTGAAAGGCAATTTCCAATCACAAAAACATCACAGGGTTTGGGAATACAAATTCATGACCATCTTTGATTCTGTTCACACAGGACTCAATTTGTCAGGAGGATTTATGGCCCACTACCAAATCTGAGCAACTTCCTCCAAAAACAATGAAGGCACCACCAGTCCTTTGATCTCACATGCATATGGGGTCCATAAAACTTTCACACCACTTGTCTAATCTTACCTAATTAAGGATTCTCTCTTCAAGCTCACTGTTTATTTAAATGTCCATGTATCACACCATGCCTGTGCTCTTCACTGTATATAATTGGGTTTCTTCAAATATTTTGTTTATACCAGCCTTATGAAGAGATGTAAGCAGTCTCGAAAGCTTGCTCTATAACATCATTCACTATATTTTGTTAGTCATTAAAAGGTATCATACCCACAAGATTCCTATTTTGTTTCTCCCACTGAGAGCACTCTATATCTTTTTTTCTTCTGGCTAACACGGTACCAAACCAATTTTTTTCGTTTATCTAAACGGAGGACGAAAGTTTTGTGACTGTAGCGTTTCACCAAAAATGTGAATTTGATGCAAAAAGTTGGGGTCAAATTGTGGGAATCTGTTTTTTTTTATTGGGGCTAATGTCTTGCGGTTACAGAGGAGGCGCCCTCTAGTCCGCGAGACAAAAATGATTTCCATGACAACATTATTGTTTTTCTTGATCTCCGTCCCTCATAAGAGAGGACAAAAGTCCCAGAAGGCTGATGCTGCTGTAATCTGTGGTGCCTGATTATGACTATGATAGATCTTCCTGTCAAGATCTAATTGGGTCCCAAATAGTAAAAAAAAAAAAAAAATTCTAAGTAAAGGGGTTGTCAAGTAATGGAGATTGCTCATCTCTCCAGGGTGCTGTTCTTTTCGCTGTGACCGCCACTAGTATCTAGATCAGAGGTCCTGAGCACTTTCCTCATCCTCATTTCCAGATGCCCCCTCAAGGGTCTCAGTGGAGGGTGGGCATGTGTGATGATGCCACTCCGCCTCAGTATCTCTGGGCAGGGCCGGTCCCATCACCTGGGCGAGTGTTGCCATTGTGCGCCCTGTTTTTATGAAGCCAGCTCAGTAGCTGTTCCATGCAGCAGGCAGCAATGTAACCCCTTAGATGCTGCAGTTAATTGTGAGGTTGAAAACGGAGGAAGGTGTCCCTTCTGATGCGCATCTTGCCCCCCCCCCAACATGAATGCAGGTTCCTGATGCAATTGTCATGGCAGCCATGGATTTCCGCTTCTGCCAGGTTTGTATTCCAATCAATGATAACCTATTGGGTGTAGCCATAGACTGTGATTAGAGCTGCACACATATCTGATCACCGCTCAGTTCCAGCTTCTACTTTCTTTTTCTGTTTTTCAAGGGCCAGTGGCAAAGCTCCAACAATGTTCAGCTTTTTCCGGAAAAGCCAAGAAACAAAGAAAAATCCTGTGTCAGATAAAGATCCCGATGATTTTGTTTTCCTGGGTAAGTTCTTCTTATAGTGGGAGATTCGAATACATAATGATGTGATACCTGTCAGAGGGATTCACTGTACAAGCCAAAGGGAGAGAAGACCCTGTCCTTTTATAGATAACCACCGATCATTGATTACAGTAACCGGTCTCAAGAAAGGGGTTTACTCACAGGCACAACTCCTTTATAGAGAATCTGTCAACAGAATTTCACCCCCAAAACTATTAGTGTGCACATGTTGCTCTTTCATAGAGAAGTCCAGCAATATGTTTACATGGCCAGTGTGTTCCTCCGCTCCTGAGAAATCAGCATTTGAATTGATATGCAAATGAGGCTGAAGAGCTATGGTAGATCTGAAGCATCTGTTATTCAAGCTCTATTACCTGCCCAGCACCCTCTCCTCCTGGTTTACTGACAGCCTCTGTGCTGTGTGACTTCAGGCAAAGGAGCCATCAGTAAAGCTGGAGGAAAACAGGGAATAGAGCTGGAGTGATGTAGGCAAGAGCTACCATAGTCCTTTAGCCCCAATTCATTCTTTGTGAGACAGGTAGAGATTGAAAGAGCTGACCGCTATACTCTGGTCTTCCCATAAAGAATGAACTCGGTGGTGGGGAACATGTGTGGCCACTGCTCTATTCCGATGTGCAGTACGGAGCCCTGTTCTCAATCCACTGGGACCCCACCTGTATACAAATTATCACCTGTGTGGTCGAGACGTAATTTAGTTCAATCATCGACCTCCACAGTCACAGTACTGAGGTCAGTGATTGGTTGCAGCAGTCCCTTGTGTAGACGGACATTGCTGGAACCAGGTAAACAGAGGCGGTGGGCAATTTAAAGGGGTTTTCCAAAGACTAAAAGTTATCCCCTATGTATAGGGTAAGAGACAAGCTACTGATCGCTGGGGGTTTGACTGCCGGGGTCCTGAACCTCAGTGACCATAAGAACAGGTCTCTGATGCACATGCAGAAACTCCTCTTCTTTCAGCCTGTTACTGACGAAACACCCCAGAATGCATCGATCTGCAGAGCCCAACTCTCCCAGTGATCAGTAAGTTATCCCCTGTCCCATGCATAGAGAATAACCTGTAATACTGGGAAAGCCCCTTTAACAGGCGAGTAGTGCTGCCTGTCCTCCGAGCCCCACTGTTATGGAACACAAATGGGCCGTCCTCACCCAGTGTTCTTCCTTACACTCCTAAATCACACACCTTCCTGGCGATCCGGTACGGGTCATGCTACGTCAATGTATTTTGCCATTTGAGGAGCAGCTTGGGGTTTGGTGTATGAGACCTTTAAAAAAAAATACCTTTAAGCAGTAGAATCCAAACAAACAAGTTCCGCAGGAACTAAATGTGACGTAGTGAACACCACAGGCTGAGAGGGTCACTTCTTTCCCTTCTCTACATAACTCTGTAGTCTGAGATCAGATTTTTGCAGTTCGATTTAACCCCTTACTGTCCAATGACGTGCACAGTCCATCATGGCAAGGTGTCAGTTCCGGCACCAGGACGGACTCTGCACGTCATCCCTTTGATCTACCACTGCGTGTAAACATGCAGTGGTAGATCAGTGCCGACAGCTGTCACAGACGGGGACCTTTGCCATCGGTCCCCGCACCCACAGCGCTGTGATTGGTCAGTCAATCTGACTGACCAAACACAGCAGCGATCGTGCAGGAGAAGCTGAAATTTCAGCTTCTCCAGCGCGATCAGTGCAGGAGCCGGCGCTGCAGTGGCCGAGCTTCCTGCACTGACAGCCAGGAGCGGCGCCCCCACCGCCCCTGGCTGTTAACCCCCTGACTGCTGCGATCCAGCGCGATCGCAGAGCTCAGGGGGGGAGGCAGAGGGTCGGGAGCTCCCTCTGCCTCAGATCAGCGCCCTGCAATGTATTTGCAGGGCCCGATCTCTGCCTTGATGACCCGGGGGTTGTCATGACAACCTCCGGGTCATTTAGCTACAGGAAGCTGCTGTGATCATGGTCACAGCAGCTTTCCCCATAGGTACAATGCATTGCAATGCTGGAGCATTGCAATGCATTGTAACTGCAATAAAAAGTAAAAAAAAGTGAAAGTCCCATAAAGGGACAAGTTGAAAAAAATCATTTTTTTAAAAAAAATTGTAAAAAAAATTGTAAAAAATAATTTTAAAAAAATCCCCTAAAAAATACACATTTTTATGTAATAAAAAAAATAAAAAACAAAAAAAATACACATGTTAGGTATCGCCACATCTGTAAAAATCCCATCTATAAAAGCGTAACCCTAGTTAACCCCTTCAGTGAAAGCCGTAAAAAAAAAACACAAAAAAGTAGTAAATTATACTTTTTCCAAGCGGTATCATCATACCGCTTGGAAAAAGTGCAATAACACGCGATCAAAAAGTCAGATATAAATAATCATGGTACCGCTGAAAACGTCATCTTGTCCCGCAAAAAAACAAGCCGCTATACAGCATCATCAGCGAAAAAATAAAAAAGTTATAGCTCGCGGAATAAACTGATGCAAAAATAATTATTTTTTCTATAAAATTTTTTATTGTGTAAAAAACGCCAAAACATAAAAAAAAATATATAAATGAGGTATCGCTGTAATCGTAGTGACCCGAAGAATAAAGCTGCTTTATCAATTTTACCACACGCGGAACGGAGGAAAAAAAAAAAAAAAAAAAAAAACATTTCCTGAATTGCTGGTTTTTGTTCATTCTGCTTCCACAAAAATCGGAATAGGAAGCGATCAAAAACGTTATGTGCCCGAATATGGTACCAATAAATACGTCAGCTCGTCTCGCAAAAAATAAGCCCACAGATAACTCTGTCGGCCGAAATATGGAAAAATTATAGCTCTCAAAATACGGCGATGCAAAAATTTCTTACAAAAAATTATTAAAAAAAAAGCATCTTTTAGGTGTGACAGAAGCTAAACATGAAAAAAGAAGTAAATCTGTTATCGCTGTAATCGCACCGATCCGAGGAATAAAGTCGCCTAATCACTAATACCGCACGAGGAACGGCGTAAAAAAGAAAACCAATTCTTCACCTTTTGTGGATTTGTTCATTGTGCCTCCCAAAGATCGCAGTAAGGCCATCACAGTGGTTCCCCCCACATATGGGGTATCAGCGTACTCAGGACAAAATGCACAATAGCTTTTGGGGTCCTATTTCTCCTGTTACCCTTAGAAAAATAAAAATTTGGGGGCAAAAAGGTCATTTTTGTGGAAAAAAATATGATTTTTTTTATTTTCACGGCTCTACGTTATAAACTTCTGTGAAGCCCTTGGGGGTTCAAAGTGCTGACCACACATCTAGATAAGTTCCTTGGGGGGTCTAGTTTGCAAAATGGGGTCATTTGTGGGGGTTTCTACTGTTTAGGCACATCAGGGGCTCTCCAAGCGCGACATGACACCCGCAGACCATTCTATCAAAGTCTGCATTTAAAAACGGTGCTCCTTCCCTTCCGATCTCTGCCATGCGTCAAAATAGTGGTTCCCCCCACATATGGGATATCAGCGTACTCAGGACAAATTGCACAATAGCTTTTGGGGTCCTATTTCTCCTGTTACCCTTATAAAAATAAAAATTTGGGGGCAAAAAGATTATTTTTGTGGAAAAAAATATGATTTTTTTATTTTCACGGCTCTACGTTATAAACTTCTGTGAAGCACTTGGGGGTTCAAAGTGCTCACCACACATCTAGATAAGTTCCTTGGGGGGTCTAGTTTCCAAAATGGAGTCACTTGTGGGGGGTTTCTACTGTTTAGGCACATCAGGGGCTCTCCAAACGTGACATGACACCTGCAGACCATTCCATCAAAGTCTGCATTTGAAAAAGGTGCTCCTTCCCTTTCGAGCTCTGCCATGCGTCAAAATAGTGGTTTACCTCCACATATGGGGTATCAGCGTACTCAGGACGAATTGTACAATAACTTTTGGGGTCCTGTTACCCTTTGGAAAATAACAATTGGGGGTGGAAAGATCATTTTTGTGGAAACGATATGATTTTTTAATTTTACTGCTCTACGTTATAACCTTCTGTGAAGCCTTGGGGGTTCAAAGCTCTCACACACATTAGATAAGTTCCTTGGGGGTCTAGTTTCCAAAATGGGGTCACTTGTGGGGGGTTTCCACTGTTTAGGCACACAGGGACTCTCCAAATGCGACATGGCGTCCAATCTCAATTCCAGCCAAAAAAGTCAAATGGCGCTGCTTCCCTTCCGAGCTCTGCCATGCGCCCTAAATAGTGGTTTACCCCACATATGGGGTATCAGCGTACTCAGGACTAATTGCACAATAACTTTTGGGGTCCTTTTATCCTTTGGAAAATAAAAATTGGGATGAAAAGATCATTTTTGTGGAAAAATATGATTTTTTAATTTTACGGCTCTACGTTATAACCTTCTGTGAAGCCCTTGGGGGTTAAAAGCTCTCACAACACATTTAGATAAGTTCCTTGGGGGTCCAGTTTCCAAAATGGGGTCACTTGTGGCGGGTTTCCACTGTTTAGGCACACAGGGACTCTCCAAATGCGACATGGCGTCCAATCTCAATTCCAGCCAAAAAAGTCAAATGGCACTGCTTCCCTTCCGAGCTCTGCCATGCGCCCAAATAGTGGTTTACCCCCACACATGGGGTATCGGTGTACTCTGGAGAAATTGTACAACAAATATTGTGGTTCATTTTCTCCTGATACCCTTGACAAAATTTAAAAAAATTGTGTTGATAGAAAAATTTTGGGAAAAAAAAGTTAAATGTTAATTTTTTCCTTCCACATTGCTTCAATTCTTGTGAAGTACCTAAAGGGTTAATAAACTTCTTGAATGTGGCTTTGAACACGTTGAGGGGTGCAGTTTTTAGAATGGTGTCACTTTTGGGTATTTTCTATCATATTGACCCCTCAAATTCACTTCAAATGTGAGGTGGTCCCTAAAAAAAATGGTTTTGTAAATTTTGTTGGAAAAATGAGAAATTGCTGGTCAACTTTTAACACTTATAACTTCCTAACAAAAAAAAATGTTGGTTCCAAAATTGTGCTGATGTAAAGTAGACATGTGGGAAATGTTATTTATTAACTAATTTTTGTGACATATCTCTCTGATTTAATGGCATAAAAATTAAAAATTTGAAAATTGCAAAATTTTCAAAATTTTTGCCATATTTCCGTTTTTTTCATAAATAAACGCAAGTTATATTGAAGAAATTTTACCACTATCATGAAGTACAATATGTCACGAGAAAACAATCTCAGAATCGCCAAGATCCGTAGAAGCGTTCCAGAGTTATAACCTCATAAAGAGACAGTGGTCAGAATTGTAAAAATTGGCCGGTCATTAAGCTACAAAATGGCTTGGTCATTAAGGGGTTAATTAAAACTTTGTGAAAAATGTTGCACCTTTCGACTTTTACAGGTTCTTTGTTTCCCCGCACATAACTTTGGTGCAGTCTGTGGTCATAAATCATCTAGGAGGAAATCAGAAAAAGACACAATAAAAGATCTACAAATTCTCCTGCCAGGTCCTCATAATAAGCTCACTGATTGACTCTCTGTCAACTCATTTTGCAGCCAGCACTGTGCAGGGAAACATAGAGTCTGTAAAAGTCAAAGATGCTAAATGTTTATGGACATCCATTTCTAAAAAAAAAAATTAGCTCAAATTCATTCAAAGTAAGCAAACCAAAGGTGTCCACATAAATGGGTCTTTTCACATGGGGATTTTTCCGTGGCTCGGTGCTCTGGAGTGAAAAAAACACCTCCTGTTTTGGTCCAATGTGTTGACCAATCTCACCCATCCACATGAGATCCAAGTCTGCGTTTTTCACTTACTGCTTCCTAAGAAAATGTTGAGAAACCACCATCAATTTTTTTTTCTTTTTTCGTATGGGAAAAGCTGATCACACACTGAGACAAAAACAAAAAAATACAGCACAAAAAGACGTGAAAAAAATTACTGACGTGTGAATAAGGCTGGACAACGAAATCCTGCACTTGCGGCAGCGTTCTGCTTTACTGCTAGAATGGGAAGAACTACTGATCCCAGCTTTGAATCTCGTTCGTGTTAGGCATCCACATGACAGTGTAACGCTTGCTGTGTATCTTCACACTCGCAGCGTGGCTGTCACGTCAGGCTGTCGTTACAAAGGGTCAAATTGGCTGCAAATGTGACATCCACTTTTGCTTTATGACAAACTGAAGTTCTCCTGACTTCCACTAGGTGGCAGCATGTGTTTCCTTTATTTCATACTGCGTGTTTGGTTCATGGTTTGCTTGAAAATCCCCAATCCCTGCATGCAGCATGAGCTATGCGGTCATGTGGTCATGTGCACCCTATTGTTCCCTGTTATCAGCAGTCTCGGGTCAGCGGGATGATGTAATTTTCTTCAGAGGGATGGTTAATAGAAAGTATGCAGAACTTTCTTCGCTCCTATGATGACTGCTTTACATCCTGTATCTCCTGTACGGAGATCACATTTATATCCCAGCTATGTGTCAGAGCTAGAACTTCCTTTCACTCACCAACATGCATTGCTTCCATCATTGCCTTTATTTTCTGCCAGCACAATAGATGCTAGAACCTCCTTTCACTACCAGCATGCATTGCTCCTGTCATTACCCTGTCTCATACTTTGCCCCCTACTTTGTATATGTCTGAAAGGATATCTAGAAGTAGAATACACACATCTGTGGAGATGCATTGTCTGCATAGCAGCTGTGGACACAAAAAGAAAAAGTTTTATTCAGGTCCTAGTGCAAACTTGCTTTATTTTCCATTTTAAATACATTAAGGAAATTGCCAATTTGGACATAAACTTTAAAGGGTAGCGGGACCTTCACATAACTTTGGAAACATGTCAGAAAATTTGATTTCTGAGGGTCCTGGAGCCCCCCACTGATTGCTAATGAAGGGTCAGAAACCTTCAGCCAGGTGAAACTTGATGATGGGCTCAGGGTATGACTAGAGCAGCCTACGACCGGATATCCTGCCCCTTCATTCTAGAGGCTGCGCTGGGGTCTTTGACTTTGCTAAAATTTTAAAAGTGCATTATTTTTCAATGGCAGCATGGAAAAAAATCTGCAACTTTGTGCTGTCCTTTGTGTTCGGAGTCCTCACTATCTGTGCTTTATCTTAGTGACCGGGAACCCTATTATTTACTTCTAGATGCAGATCTGTTACTTCCACAGCTGAGGGTTTGCTACTCTTGTATTTACTGTTGACCATCCTCCGGTAATTCACACTGATTACTGGTCCTCTGCTTATTAACCTGCAGCAGAGAGCTAGACACAGGATGACCTACATAGGCTCGGATTGCAGCCACTAGCTAATTGCTGGGGTAGAAGTGCAGGTGCCCACAGCGAGCACAAATATTCGGGTAATCGAGAATAGTTGGACCTGTTGTTTGGCAATTATTCAAACGTAATCTGGAAATTTATGTCTGGTAACCATCCCAACAAACCATCTCTTTGTTTGTGTGCCGTTCCTCTTTATCAGTGTTCTGCCAGCACTGTAGGTACTGGAACTACAATTTTATATTTACTTACCAGCATGCTTTGCTCCTGTCATTGCCCAATGGCTTGACTGCCATGAATTGAAAGCCTATCTCTGTTATGTCTCTATGTAGTTTCTGCAGAGTTGAGAACCCCTGCTTTTCCTGAAGAGGGGGGACAAAGACCTCTTTCTGCCCCTTTCCTGTAGAAGGGGGACAAAGACCCGTCTCTGCCCCTTTCCTGTAGAGGAGGGACAAAGACCCGTCTCTGCCCCTTTCCTGTAGAGGAGGGACAAAGACCCGTCTCTGCCCCTTTCCTGTAGATGGGGGACAAAAACCCGTCTCTGCCCCTTTGCTGTAGAGGGGGGACAAAGACCCAGGGAGACACAGCAGGTGGCGCAGGATACACAGCTTGAGGCGCAGCAGGAGACACAGGGAGACACAGCAGGTGGCGCAGGATACACAGCTTGAGGCGCAGCAGGAGACGCAGGGAGACACAGCAGGAGGTGCAGCAGGAGGCGCAGGGAGACACAGCAGGAGGCGCAGGGAGACACAGCAGGAGGCGCAGGGAGACACAGCAGGAGGCGCAGGGAGACCAGCAGGAGGCGCAGGGAGACCAGCAGGAGGCGCAGGGAGACACGCAGGGCAGGAGGCGCAGGAGACGCAGCAGGAGGCGCAGGGAGACGCAGCAGGAGGCGCAGGGAGACGCAGCAGGAGGCGCAGGGAGACAGCAGAGGCAGGAGGCGCAGCAGGAGACACAGCAGGAGGCGCAGCAGGAGACACAGGGAGACAAGGCAGGATACACAGCAGGAGGCACAGGAAGACACAGCAGGAAGCAGGCACAGGAAGACACAGCAGGATACAAAGCAGGAGGCACAGGGAGGCACAACAAGAAGTGCAGGGAGGAACAGCAGGATACACACAGCGGTTAAAAATATTTGGACAACATAATTTTATAATTAAAGTAGTTTGCGGATTATCTATTACATCGAGTTGTCAGAAAGCGCGGGGGCCATTTATTATATTGTCCAGAATGTGTAACATGCTGAGGCTAATTTTTCCGACAGTCACAAACTTTTTACCTTTTAAAATTGGAATGTAACTCTTGAAATTCCTCCTTGTGATTAAGATTTGATGATACTGTCACTGGAAACTTATGGCAGCGTGATTCTCTAAGCTGAAACATGTGAAATAGCTGAAATAATTGGACATATTAACTTTTATCATCTGCTTCACCCCCGAATGTGTTTCCATAATACTCTGTCGGCATTTACAGTAGAAGTCCTATAATCTGGGACCGTCATACCGGATAACACGGGCACCTTCAGGTCTGATGTATACACTATATACTACCACATCATATGGGGTCATCGACTTCAGTAGCACTTTATGTTGGATACAAAGTAAAGAGCACAGAATAGCTCTCGTTATGGAAAAACCCAAGTTTTCCCTGACGCCAGATGCCGTTCCCTCTCCTCACACCTCTTAGTCTAACCCATACTGAATCTGAGACATTGTTCATCACCTTCTCCCTGTTTTGTATCAGAGAATTGTTGTAGCTGCATCCCCCTCCTCCCTGTTTCATATTGAAGAATTAATGCAGCTGCATCCCCCTCCTCCCTGTTTCATACATATCGAATAATTACTACAGCTGCATCCCCCTCCTCCCTTTCTTGTTTCGGAGAATTACTGCAGCTGCATCCCCCTCCTCCCTGTCTCAAATCTGAGAATTAATGCAGCTGCATCCCCCCCCTCCCTGTCTCATATTGGAGAATTACTGCAGCTGCATCCCCCTCCTCCCTGTCTCAAATTGGAGAATTAATGCTACTGCATCCCTCTCCTCCCTGTCTCATATTGGAGAATTACTGCAGCTGCATCCCCTCCTCCCTGTCTCAATCTGAGAATTAATGCAGCTGCATCCCCCCCCTCCCTTTCTCATATTGGAGAATTACTGCAGCTGCATCCCCCTCCTCCCTGTCTCAAATTGGAGAATTAATGCTACTGCATCCCTCTCCTCCCTGTCTTATGGAATTACTCGCGCACCTCTCCTGTTCAATCGGAATTACTGCAGCTGCATCCCCTCCTCCTGTCTATTCGGATTGCATGCATCCCTCCCCTTCTCATATTGGAGAATTAATGCAGCTGCATCCCCCTCCTCCCTGTCTCATATTGGAGAATTACTGCAGCTGCATCCCCCTCCTCCCTGTCTCATATTGGAGAATTAATGCAGCTGCATCCCCTCCTCCCTGTCTCATATTGGAGAATTACTGCAGCTGCATCTCCCTCCTCCCTTTCTCATATTGGAGAATTACTGCAGCTGCATCCCCCTCCTCCCTGTCTCATATCGGAGAATTACTACAGCTGCATCCCCCTCCTCCCTGTCTCATATTGGAGAATTACTGCAGCTGCATCCCCCTCCTCCCTGTCTTATATGGAGAATTACTGCAGCTGCATCCCCCTCCTCCCTGTCTCATATTGGAGAATTAATGCAGCTGCATCCCCCTCCTCCCTGTCTCATATTGGAGAATTACTGCAGCTGCATCCCCCTCCTCCCTGTCTCATATTGGAGAATTAATGCAGCTGCATCCCCCTCCTCCCTGTCTCATATTGGAGAATTACTGCAGCTGCATCCCCCCCCCTGTCTCTATGAGATTAAGCTGCATCCCTCTCCTGTCTCAATTGGATATGACTGCATCCCTCTCCTGTTCACATTACTTTTGCTCAATCAGGTAATTTTTTTTTTTTTATAATTGCTCCTGAACAATTGCAGAAAACCTGTGCACAAGGAATGAGGCACCACAGGCTGCTGCTTGATGAAGCTTTATATATTCACATGTACTATTGTGTGACTGACTTTGCCATGTTCCTGAATGAGGCCCCGCTGCCGGCTACAGCTCTGGCAGGGATCCACAACTGCTCTCGGCCAAATATCCTGCCATAAGCTACACACCCTCTGTTGTCCTGCAAGTCGCAGTTTCTGCTCCCCACTGAGGAACCATCTGATCACTCATCATTTGGACGCCAGCATATATATATATATATAGGAATCCCAGTCTTGTTTCCAAGGGCCCAGCAAATCCTAGCCTGGCTAGTCAGTCTGTGATTTTCGACTCCCAGTCCTGAACTTGGCCCATGGCCTTACCTCATTCTTCCTTCTATGATGGTAAAAATTCTCACCTGACTGCCATCATGAAAATTCTGGGGTTGAGCAAGAATTGACACCCGATCATGACAAGTTTTCATCACTGGTCATAAAGGTTTAAAGTGGTTTCCCAAGACTTATTGGTGACCTATCATTAGGATAAACTGTATCAGATCGGCAGAAGACCTCTGGTCTCTTGCATCTTGACTGTTATTTGGTTAACGACCCCTGGATATATTCCTAAAGCCCCCGTCACACTAAGCGAGATCGCTGAAACGTCACCGATTTTGTGACGCAACAGCGACCTAGCCAGCAATCTCGCTTAGTGTGACACGCAGTGACAATCAGCCCCCCTGCCGGGTATCGCTGATCGTCGCTGAATGTCCTGGACCATTTTTTCATCGTTGGTCTTCCGCGGGAGACCAACGATCAGCGAGCTGTGAGCTGGTATCCAATGTACACATCGAGTAACTAAGCGCTGCACGGTGCTTAGTTACCCGATATGCACCCTAGATACCGGCTCCCAGCGCTCTACAGCAGAAGCTGGGAGCTGGTATCCAATGTACATATCGGGTAACTAAGCGCTGCGCGGCGCCTAGTTACCCGATATGTACCCTGGTTACCGGTCCCAGCTTCTGCTGTAGAGCACTGGGAGCCGGTATCTAGGGTACATATCGGGTACATAGGCACCGCGCAGCCCTTAGTTACCCGATGTGTACATTGGATACCAGCGTGCTCGCTGGTCCTGATCGCTGGTGAGTCTGCCCATGTGACAGCTCACCAGCGATCAGCTAACGATGTCCTAGCGATCCCATCCATGTCGGATCGTTGGTGGCATCGCTGGGACATTGAAGAGTGTGACGGGACCCTAACTTTGCTACGGCGCACCCACTGCTAATTAGTTCTGGGGACCTCTGATTGCAAAATACACCAGGGAAATGCCATGCATCCTTGCAGGGGTCCAAGTGTCTATTGCTTCCTTGCAGGGGGTCCAAGTGTCTATTGCATCCTTGCAGGGGCTCCATGTCTATTGCATCCTTGCAGGGGCTCCGAGTGTCTATTGCATCCTTGCAGGGGTCGAGTGTCTATTGCATCCTTGCAGGGGTCGAGTGTCTATTGCATCCTTGCAGAGGTCAGAGTGTCTATTGCATCCTTGCAGGGGGTCAGAGTGTCTATTGCATCCTTGCAGGGGCTCCGAGTGTCTATTGCATCCTTGCAGGGGCTCCGAGTGTCTATTGCATCCTTGCAGGGGGTCAGAGTGTCTATTGCATCCTTGCAGAAGGTCAGAGTGTCTATTGCATCCTTGCAGGGGCTCCGAGTGTCTATTGCATTCTTACAGGGGGTCCAAGTGACTATTTCATCCTTGCAGGGGTCCAGTGTCTATTGCAGCCCCTTAAATTCCCTATAGATGGTGGGAAGCCTGATCCTGAGACCTCTACTGATTGCTCAAATCACAGCGCATGCATAAGCATGCACACATTGGCTTATAGGCTCAGTCGAAATTATATGGATCCGTGCACTGTTACTCCTGCTTTCATGCACTATGGTTTCAGCCATCAGTGGTGGTCTCAGGATCCGTCCCCCCACCATATAAAAGGCTGCATGATATGTATGAGATTTAATTACGATATATGGGTGAAATAAAGGAGTGAACTCCGACTCCACACCCACTATAGGCAGCTCCCAACCAATTGCAGCTCAGAGGATCCACTTCTCCGGCCCATGATAGCAGATGACCGAGTCTTACAGCATCCAAGCTGGAAATCGAAGGGAGAGTCGATCATTTGACAGCTCGATCAATTACCCCAATCTGTGTGATAAAGCGGGCAGAACTTCTAGCATCAAGCTGCAAAGAGTACCGTAAATATAATCCTAGACTATGATAATAAATATTACCAGCCCCCCTCTCACAGCACACGTGCCCCCTGTACAGTCTAATCCCAGATAATCGGCATTTATTGCAAACAAATGTACTTAATCCGAAGCAAATTCTAAGGAGACGTCTGATCCGCAGATTACCGTCCTGACTTTCTACAGATTGTCGTTCCACTTTCTGAATGTTTTACATGAAGACTTCCAGATTTACATACAGTGGAGTCCATATTGATCTTCAGCATCAAGGCCCAATGCATTGATCATTGCCTCAATCTCGCTCGGAAACCTCCCCTCCCTGTGAAGTTTTCACCCACTTTTCAAAAACAGTTGCCCAAAAGTTGTAAAACTTTGCATAAAAAGTTTTGTGGCCGTACAGTTTTCCGCTTGAATTTTGGCGAAAACTGATAAATTGGCCTCACGGTGGTTAAAGGTGCTCCTCCCAAAAAGATTCTGATCCTGGCCATCTTCACCTTACAGGCAGCGGAGGTCGGTTTCCTAGGCAATAAGCTATAAACAAAGCTGTTAATACCTCAAGAAAGACTGCAAATTTTAATAAGCAATACGTTGCAAAAGTGCTTGTTTTTACAAACGTTATTCCAAAAATATCCATCTGTGAAGATGGGACTCTGATACCCTTTAACAAGCCCTATACTTGCATGCTTGGAACATAACGGTAAACTTTTAGCTTCTGAGTGTAAAAAAGAGTATATCCATTCACTGAGAGCAAGCAGAAATATAGAAACGTTGAGCTGTTCAGAATAAACATTTTTCACCAATTTTCCCCTCTACAGGTTCTTTTTCTAATTTTCAGTTGTCTCTGAGCTGGTGAGTGGAGAAATGCTATTATGATGTCTCTCATTCATACATAATACATACATACATACCGCACACACAGACTTGAGGGATTTCAGCTCCCCTGAAGCAGCAGCAGTAACAACATGATGGATTTTACATAGTAGTGTAGAGCTGTGTACATGTGATTCCAGCACTGAGGTGAGAGACACACTAGAAAGTAGCAGTACGTTGGTCATTATTGAGTAGTGTAGCTGTGAATCCAGCTGTACGGTGAGATAAAACACTTGATAAAAATCTGCAACATAGACTGTTATATAGACGTACTGAGCAGTGTAGCTACGAATCCACGGAGACAAGAGCAACGGCAGGAAGCCGATGCTGGACACATGGAGAGTGAGTACCTCCTGAGTTTATTTTAAGTATTTTGAAAAGTTTGGAGAAAGTGGACAATCCTTTTTAAGAGATGTAATATCCCTTTTAGGGGTCTAAAGCGCAGTGAAAATACATTTAATTCAGCATCCTATAGTCCACTGCTTGCCTCCAACATTGATTTACAAGACTCATCGGTCAGCAGTCCCCAGGACGATAACTAAGAGTATGCCCTGAGAGCCTGGATTCTCAGGATATGCTGGGACTTGTAGTCTTGCAGTTGCTGATCCCAGCCCTGTCCTGGATATGCTCCACCCTTAGAGGTAACCGTTCTATATTTCTATGTGGCCTCCTGATAATCCGAAGCCTTTCCAGATTACACAACTTTGCCGTGCCTACGGGTATATTAGGTTGTGCATCTAGTCTAATCTACGGCTCCCGTAATGTTCCTTTGTGTTTTGTACAGGACAGACTCCTGCGGAGCAGAGGGACAGTACACCGCCATTTCCTGGGAGCGATCTCCCCTACAATCTGCCTTACCAGGTAATGTAGACGCAGCGCCTGCACTCAAGATCTCCAGAAATGCTTTTTGGCTTTGGTTCTCTGCCAACTTCTCAGAGCCTTTCAGAATTAAAAGGTTTGGAATCCAAGAAAGGTCAATGAATAATGGAAGTGTGTGAGTTTCAAGTGAGAGCCGTCGCCGGGGTTCTTAGACCATGGAGGATTCAAGGAATTCTTATGTCGAGAAGCTGTTACATAGCTCCTTTCTTCTTCTAGTCTGGATATCACATGCAGAATTACATCTAATGCCTTCTCCATATAGCAGTAATGAAAACTATTATTTCCCATTAACAAGCGATGACAGTCATGGATCACACCCATTCATGAAGTCTGAAAGTTGTATACAGATATAATCAACAGAAAAAGTAGCGTCATTGTTTAGATGCATGACACTACTTACATCCTGTATTATACCCCAGAGCTGCACTCACTATTCTGCTGGTGCAGTCACTGTGTACATACATTACAATACTGATCCTGAGTTACATCCTGTATTATACCCCAGAGCGGCACTCACTATTCTGCTGGTGCAGTCACTGTGTACATACATTACATTACTGATCCTGAGTTATATCCTGTATTATACCCCAGAGCGGCACTCACTATTCTGCTGGTGCAGTCACTGTGTACATACATTACATTACTGATCCTGAGTTACATCCTGTATTATACCCCAGAGCTGCACTCACTATTCTGCTGGTGCAGTCACTGTGTACATACATTACTGATCCTGAGTTACATCCTGTATTATACTCCAGAGCTGCACTCACTATTCTGCTGGTGCAGTCACTGTGTACATACATTACATTACTGATCCTGAGTTACATCCTGTATTATACTCCAGAGCTGCACTCACTATTCTGCTGGTGCAGTCACTGTGTACATACATTACATTACTGATCCTGAGTTACTATCCTGTATTATACTCCAGAGCTGCACTCACTATTCTGCTGGTGCAGTCACTGTGTACATACATTACATTACTGATCCTGAGTTAATCCTGTATTATACCCCAGAGCGGCACTCACTATTCTGCTGGTGCAGTCACTGTGTACATACATTATTACTGATCCTGAGTTACATCCTGTATTATACCCCAGAGCTGCACTCACTATTCTGCTGGTGCAGTCACTGTGTACATACATTACTGATCCTGAGTTACATCCTGTATTATACTCCAGAGCTGCACTCACTATTCTGCTGGTGCAGTCACTGTGTACATACATTACATACTGATCCTGAGTTACATCCTGTATTATACTCCAGAGCTGCACTCACTATTCTGCTGGTGCAGTCACTGTGTACATACATTAATTACTGATCCTGAGTTATACCCTGTATTATACCCAGAGCTGCACTCACTATTCTGCTGGTGCATCACTGTGTACATTACATTACTGATCCTGAGTTATATCCTGTATTATACCCAGAGCTGCACTCACTATTCTGCTGGTGCAGTCACTGTGTACATACATTACTGATCCTGAGTTACATCCTGTATTATACTCCAGAGCGCACTCACTATTCTGCTGGTGCAGTCACTGTGTACATACATTACATTACTGATCCTGAGTTACACCTGTATTATACCCCAGAGCTGCACTCACTATTCTGCTGGTGCAGTCACTGTGTACATACATTACATACTGATCCTGAGTTACATCCTGTATTATACCCAGAGCGGCACTCACTATTCTGCTGGTGCAGTCACTGTGCACATACATTACATTACTGATCCTGAGTTACATCCTGTATTATACCCCAGAGCGGCACTCACTATTCTGCTGGTGCAGTCACTGTGACATACATTACATTACTGATCCTGAGTTACATCCTGTATTATACCCAGAGCGGCACTCACTATTCTGCTGGTGCAGTCACTGTGCACATACATTACATTACTGATCCTGAGTTACATCCTGTATTATACTCCAGAGCTGCACTCACTATTCTCTGTCAGTCACTGTGACATACATTACTTACTTATCCTGTTACATCCTGTATTATACTCAGAGCTGCACTCACTATTCTGCTAGTATTATAGTAGTTATATTTTGTACATAGGAGCGGTATTATAGTAGTTATATTCCTGTACACAGGGAGCAGTATTATAGTAGTATATTTTTGTATATAGGAGCAGTATTATAGTAGTTATATTACTTGTACATAGGGAGCAGTATTATAGTAGCTATATTCTTGTACATAGGGGCAGTATTATAGTAGTTATATTCCTGTACAAGGGGCAGTATTATAGTAGTTATATTTTGTATATAGGAGCAGTATTATAGTAGTTATATTCTTGTCCATAGGAGCAGTATTATATAGTTATATTATTGTACATAGGGGCAGTATTATAGTAGTTATATTCTTGTACATAGGGGCAGTATTATGTAGTTATATTATGTACATAGGGGCAGTATTATAGTAGTTATATTATTGTACATAGGGGCAGTATTATAGTAGCTATATTCTTGTACATAGGGGCAGTATTATAGTAGTTATATTATTGTACATAGGGGCAGTATTATAGTAGTTAAATTATTGTACATAGGGGCAGTATTATAGTAGTTATATTCTTGTACATAGGGCAGTATTATAGTAGTTATATTCTTGTATATAGGAGCAGTATTATAGTAGTTATATTCTTGTATAGGAGCAGTATTATATAGTTATATTCTTGTCCATAGGAGCAGTATTATTTAGTTAGATTCTGTACATAGGGGACAGTATTATTTTAGTTAGATTCTTGTACATAGGAGCAGTATTATAGTAGTTAGATTCTTGTACATAGGAGCAGTATTATAGCAGTTATATTCTTGTATATAGGAGCAGTATTATAGTGCTTATATTCTTGTACATAGGAGCAGTATTATAGTAGCTATATTCTTGTACATAGGGGCAGTATTATAGTAGTTATATTCTTGTACATAGGGACAGTATTATAGTAGTCATATTCTTGTATATAGGAGCAGTATTATAGTAGTTATATTCTTGTCCATAGGAGCAGTATTATTTTAGTTAGATTCTTGTACATAGGGGAGAGTATTATAGTAATGTTCTGGTACATAGGGGGCAGTATTATAGCAGATCTCACAGCCATTGACATTTCCCTTCCCCCACTCAGCTGATATTATGTCATTGCTCAGCAGGGGGCAGCAGTGAGTGCAGTAGAGGAAAGCTCCTCCTGCTGGTAAGAATACATGATGTTTGTGATCTGTCTTGAGTCCTGACGTCCTTGTACCAGTCAGTGTGTGAAAAAGAGGAATTGAGCAGAGTCTGTTTAGTGTAATGACTTCATGTCACACTGTGGTAATTATGTGAAGTGTCTCAGATTCTCTTGCAGTTTACAGTGATACTATGCGTCCATGGTAGATGTGATTCGAGCTCTTACCGCTGTGCATTGGAAGGAAAATACTTTTATCACCACTCGCTGCTTGCTTCATTTCTATAGAATTTTGTCCGCTGCCATGAATAGAAAACTAGAAATGTTCCTTTCACAGTTTTGTTCTACATCAGAGGTCTGTGGAGATGGAGCATTACACCATTATGGTCAGTTGTTAGGGTCATTATAAAAGATACATCCAGTCAATCCAAAACCCATGAATATAGAGGAAAGGGTATGCCACACTAAACAGCGTCGCTAACGAGATCGCTAAAATACGTCACTATTTAGCGATCTCGTTCGTGACGCTGTGTGTGTGGCATGTAGCAACGACGTGGCCCCTGCTGTGATCTCGCTGATCGTTCACTAGAGTTCTGGACCGTATTTAGATCGTTGGCGTCCCGCTGGTGAGCGCTATATCGCTGTGTCTGGCACCTTTTGTGAGCAATGTGCGCTGTTTTTTACATCGCAATGACCGTTAAAGTCGTTAATGAGATCGCTAACCGCTTATGCGTCGTTAACGAGATCACTAAGTGTGGCAGCTACTAGCGACATTAAAACGATCACAAAAACGATCTCATTAGCTTGCGTCGTTATTGAGATCGCTAACGAGATCACTAAGTGTGGCAGTACCTGAAGGCCAGATATGGAGGTGCAGGAAGGACTGCGGCGCGGAGCAGCTGCCTTCTTTATGGTCCAGCATTAGTTAGTTGATGTTGAAGTGCAGAACCTAATGCCTTCATCTGCCATCGCTGATGGTGATAATGGGAAGGTGACCTACCGAGACACGAGAGAGAAAGAGACAGACAAATAGATCGCTGCAAGACAGGTCGAGCTGGGATACATAGTTCATTGCAGCCAGTCAGAATACATAGAGGGAGGCGGCGAGCCAGGGTGTGCGGAGGGAGGCGGCGAGCCGGGGTGCACGGAGGGAGGCGGAGTGCCGGGGCGAGCCGGGGTGTGCGGAGGGATGCGGCGAGCAGGGGTGTGCGGAGCGAGGTGGCGAGCAGGGGTGCGCGGAGGGAGGGGGCGAGCCGGGGTGTGTGGAGGGAGGCGGCGAACCGGGGTGCACAGAGGGAGGTGGCGAGCCGGGGTGTGCAGAGGGATGGGGCGAGCCGGGGTGTGCGGAGGGATGGGCGAGTCGGAGTGTGCGGAGCGAGCCGGGGTGCGCGGAGGGAGGCGGCGAGCCGGGGTGCGCGGAGGGAGGCGGCGAGCCGGTGTGTGTGGAGTGATGCAATGCACGGACTCTGTAGATGCTGGATGATATGACTGTCTGTATTGGCTCAATCCATGGAAGTGAGCATTATACATCCATCAAGCCAAGATGGAGACCGATAGCTGACCCTCCCGATGCTGGATGATGAGGATTCTTCTGGTCGGCATGTCCTGGCTATTACGCTCATACTCCACAATCATTGCAGTGTATCTTCCTCATCTTCTTCTACTTTGCTTTTAGTTGCCACCAGGAAACTTCTCACAGGTGAACAGCGGTGATCCAGGCGCTGCCAAGATGACCAGTCAGGTCTCAGAAGGTAACCCAACTATGGCGGACTTGCTGAACGACATCCCCTTCATCCTGGCCCCTCATGTGCAGGAGGTGCAGAACATCTGCCAGGAGCTTCCGGAGCCTGTCCCTGTATACAGCTCGGACGAGACATTTGCCAGATTTCATTATGACTTCACGCTGGAGAACTCTGTTCTGTGTGGACTCTGAGTCCTCGCTGTGACTCCTCTCACCTGTCCAGGCACTTTATATGTGTGATCAGTTTTCATAACGTCATTGTTGCTGCTATCAGAAGATAATGACTTCCCACTGATGGCCTCCATCCTCGTGTGACCTGCCCCACGCTGCATCATTGTCATTTGCTGAGAAGTCACTGCTTCACTAATGTGAATATTATTTTTTTTTTCAGAGAATTTTCTTTTTCAAAGAATACTTTAGAGAAACAGTGGTGCAAAGCTTTCTTTATGTAAATTACGGTATACTGAATGGTTTGATAATGTTAGTTCTTACAGGCTGCAATGGATATTGTACTCCAGAGCTGCACTCGCTGTTCTACTGGTGCAGTCACTGTGTACATACATTACGTTACTGATCCTGAGTTACATCCTGTATTATACTCCAGAGCTGCACTCACTATTCTGCTGGTGCAGTCACTGTGTACATACATTACATTACTGATCCTGAGTTACATCCTGTATTATACTCCAGAGCTGCACTCACTATTCTGCTGGTGCAGTCACTGTGTACATACATTACATACTGATCCTGAGTTACATCCTGTATTATACCCAGAGCTGCACTCACTATTCTGCTGATGCAGTCACTGTGTACATACATTACATTACTGATCCTGAGTTACATCCTGTATTATACCCCAGAGCTGCACTCACTATTCTGCTGGTGCAGTCCCTGTGTACATACATTACTGATCCTGAGTTACATCCTGTATTATACTCCAGAGCTGCACTCACTATTCTGCTGATGCAGTCACTGTGTACATACATTACATTACTGATCCTGAGTTACATCCTGTATTATACCCCAGAGCTGCACTCACTATTCTGCTGATGCAGTCACTGTGTACATACATTACATTACTGATCCTGAGTTACATCCTGTATTATACCCCAGAGCTGCACTCACTATTCTGCTGGTGCAGTCCCTGTGTACATACATTACTGATCCTGAGTTACATCCTGTATGATACTCCAGAGCTGCACTCACTATTCTGCTGGTGCAGTCACTGTGTACATACATTACTGATCCTGAGTTACATCCTGTATTACACCCCATAGCTGCACTCACTATTCTGCTGGTACAGTCACTGTGTACATACATTACAATACTGATCCTGAGTTACATCCTGTATTATACTCCAGAGCTGCACTCACTATTCTGCTGGTGCAGTCACTGTGTACATACATTACAATACTGATCCTGAGTTACATCCTGTATTATACTCCAGAGCTGCACTCACTATTCTGCTGTGCAGTCACTGTGTACATACATTACATTACTGATCCGAGTTACATCCTGTATTATACTCCAGAGCTGCACTCACTATTCTGCTGGTGCAGTCACTGTGTACATACATTACTTACTGATCCTGAGTTACATCCTGTATTATACCCAGAGCTGCACTCATTTCTGCTGGTGCAGTCATTGTACATACATTACATTACTGATCCTGAGTTACATCCTGTATTATACTCCAGAGCTGCACTCACTATTTGAAGTCTCTCTGTGTCCCCTGCTGGCTGCACCATACTTGTAATAGTGAAGTATTGTCCTTGCACAAGAAACTGTTCAGTCTTCTCATGTAGGAAGAAATACTCAGCAGAATAGTGAGTGTAGCTCTGGAGTGTATAATATAAGCTTTACCTCCAGATCTGTCACTGTATGAAATTGATTATTTTTACGTACTATATAAATTGTTTTACTGTCACGGTAATGGTGATTGCAGACGGTGCTGCTCGTGGCCATGAAGTGACCTCCTTAATGAAAAGGAGTGGTCCAGAACTAGACTCGGCTCTCTGCTCTTGTCTAATATGGAGTGTCCCCACTTTAATACCCCACAATATCCTTGATGAATACAGACCTCTTTATTTATGCTTTTTTCGGGTGTTTTTTTTTTTATTGTCATCTGTTTGTTGTCCATTTATGAGACGCCTCTGTCTTTACTGTACACAGGATATATATCTTCATTTCCCGCAGCCGCCCCCTTACAGGTCGGGCATTCTGTGTATGGCAGCACGGCCCGGTGTCTTCTTTGGAGAGAGGCCTTGGATGTGAATACTACATCTCCCATCCCTATAGTTACTTCATGTGCCTGGTTCTCATGATTTCACTATGGGCCATGTCCACACTGTGTGAATAAAGCATACCATTATCATTTTATTATTGGTATTTTGTATGCCTCTTATTTTTGCCTGCCTGAGGCCAGCCCTTTACAGCGGCCATTAATACATCTACATGCATTGAGTTCCTAAGATTGCCCTAGTGGTGGCTGCAAGGAACCAGAATTTTTAATTTTATGGTGTTCTGTTATTTTAAACTGTGATGGCATAGTCGGTTTGACTTTTCAAGAGCAAAAAAGAGCCCCTTCAAATATTACTAGGCACTGTACTAATAGATGAAATCTCTCATATCAAGTGTGTGTCTTTACTTGTGATATTCTGGTGGGTTTGCAACCTACCAGTGTCTGATCTGGGTATACATTGGGCCTTGCAGATATAAAAGGAAATGCTCTGAGGAAGCTCACACTTCATCTCTGCCTTTTCAAGTGTCACGGTTCCTGCTTTTGAACAGAAAATATGCACTAAGTCCCTGTGTGTCAACCCTTATCTTGTGCAGTAAGTTAACAATTTGTACATTTTGTAAGTGCACTGGACTGAAAGAGGATTGAGGTACAGTTATACACTACAGAAAGTGTGTACAGTCAGTAGCAAAAGAGCATTTCATCTTAATAAAAAAAAAACTAACAGAACAAGGTCTGAAATCACCAACTTTCCATCTTCAGTCAAAATTCATTTTATTCTCACTTGGTTACCTCTGTTCTTGGAATAGCTGGGTCAAGACCAATTTGAAGCACACCCAGTTTTGTCTGAGTGTTTAGTAGCAATTTGGCTAGTTGTGGAGTAATTTTAGCCCAAATGTGATATAGAACTGGTACTGTGTTGATGAGTACCGCCATGGGGTCTAACACAAGCCCATCACTAGTTGGGACCAATTGACTTGATATATTATGGAATTCACCAGGATATGAAGCTTCTTAAGTTACATTGGAGATTACTAACTATGCTTTTTAATATATCTATGTATATATGCTACTCAGTGGTATAAAAAGGTAAAACTCTATTTTTATGCCTAGTTAAAATCTTTAAAAGGTTAGTAGGACACATCAGGATAATGTATATTGCCATGGAGTGCAACACTACTCCCTTACTACATATATAGAATGTTATGTGTAAACTTGGAATTTTCAGAAATAACTTCCTTCAAATGTTATAGCACATCACATAGAGAACTGGGGATCTTCATTTCCACAGGAGCCAATAGATTCTTATTTCTGTTCTAGAAAACAGGATAAATGGGAAAAAAAGGGGCAAACCACAATAGGCAAGATCAGCTAGAAACTTAGAACAAAAGATTTCTGTTTTCAAAATTGCATAGACAAAACAGAATATCATAAAAACTCAGCAGCTCATCAAGAGATCTCAGCTGCTCATCTCGAGTTTCACCTTTTTGGCTTCTTCTGGGGCATGGTAAACATAACATCTGTATGTTATACTATTGTAACTGACAAAAATAATTTTCATTTTAAATTTACTGAATATCAACTAATGACAATCAAGACTTACGTAGCTTTTGAATTGTGGTTCAAAACAAGCAATAAAAAAAAATAATAAAAATGGCCTGGACAAAAATGACTGTATCGCTAGAAAGAAGTAAAATAATTTTATAGCTTATACATGTCCCTAAAGTAAAACTAAGATGTCTACAAACTTGTAATTGGTCAACTATTTACAGGGTGAAAAGTAGTCATTGTGCTGTTTGGTATCGTGGTGAGTGCCACACTGAACATGGAACAAAGAAAGCTAAGGAGAGAGCGGTCTCAAGAGATTGGAAGGATAATTATACACAAACCTGGTAAAAGTTATAAGACCATCTCCAAACAGCTTTATGTTTTTGTAACTTTACTGTTGAACATATTATTCAGATTTTTAGGTCTATGTGACTGTAGCCGACTTACCTGGATGTGACCGAAAGAGGAAAACTGGTGACAAATTGAAGAGTCTTCTAATAGAATTGGTAACTAAAGAGCACAGGACAGCTTCCAAAAAGATTAGAGGAGAACTGCAAGGTCAAGGTCCATCAAGGTCAGATCGCACCACCGTGGCATTCTTGGTCAAAGTGGACTTCCTGGAAGACAACCGAGGAGGAAACCACTGCTGAAAGCAAATTAAAAAAAGAAAAGGAAACTCGAATTTGCCAAAATGTACATTGCCAAGCCAAAAAGATTCTGGGAGAACATCCGTTAAACAAAACTGGATCTTTTTGGTGTCACATCAGCTCTATGTTCACAGACCTGAAATGAAGCCTACAAAGAAAAGAACATTGTACCTGCTGTGACACATGGAGGAGGCTCAGTTATGTTTTGGGGCTGCTCTGCTGCGTCTGGCACAGGGTATCTTGAATTTGTGCAGGGTACAATCGATGTGAATACTTTTCCGTCCAAAGATGACAAGAGTATTCTTAGAGTGATACCTTTATTGGCTAACCAGAAAATTATATTTTTGCAAGCTTTCTGGAGCCTGTGTGCTCAGAAAGCTTGCAAAAATATAATTTTCTGGTTAGCCAATAAAGGTATCACTCTAAGAATACTCTTGTCATCTTTGGACGGAAAAGTATTCACATCGATTTTTCTGGCTAACACGGTACCACAATATAATTTATTATTGTACTGCAGGGTACAATGAAATCTCAAGATGATCAAGGCATTTTGGGGCGAAATGTGCTGCTGAGTGTCTGGAAGCTCGGACCGAGTTGCAGGTCATGGATCTTCCAACAGGATTGTGACCTAAAACACCGCTAAAAACATCCAAGAATGGCTGAGCGCAAAGTGTCGGGACTCTGCTCAAGGGGCTTCTGTGAGCCCTGATATAAATCTTACAGAACATCTGTGGAAGGAGCCGAGACCTGAGTCTGAAGAAGACGCCTCCACACCTACGGCACAAGGAGCAGTTTGCTGTGGACGGAGGCAGAAGTCTCATTGACATTTACAGGAATCTTTTATCTGCAGTGATGGCCTTCGAAGATTGTGAAACAAATTGAGTTAAGGGAACCATCATTTTTTTTTGTCCGGCCATTTTCAATAGTTTGGGGGTTTTGTTTTTAAGTTCTGTTGAGCCAAAATTGAAAACCAAAGTCTGATTCTCACTAGTTGATATTCAGTAAATTTCCAGTTTCATGTACCATAACTGCAGCGACCATTGTGGGTTTTTCTTTACCTAAATGTAACAACAATTTTGTCCAAGTATGTAAATGGACCATGGTTAAATTGATTAAGACATCCAGAATCAAATAAAGCGCAATAGAAATGCAAAGAGGGAGAGGAATTTTTGTGTGTAAACTCCTATATATAGAATATATACAGTATATAATATATATTATATGTATGTACACACACAGTACAGACCAAAAGTTTGGACACACCTTCTCATAAAGATTTTTCTGTATTTTCATGACTATGAAAATTGTAAATTCACACATGTGGAATTATATACTTAACAAAAAAGTGTAAAACAACTGAAATTATGTCTTATATTCTAAGTTCTTCATAGTAGCCACCTTTTGCTTTGATGACTGCTTTGCACACTCTTGGCATTCTCTTGATGAGCTTCAAGAGGTAGTCACCGGAAATGGTTTTCACTTCACAGGTGTGCCCTGTCAGGTTTAATAAGTGGGATTTCTGGCCTTATAAATGGGGTTGGGACCATCAGTTGTGTTGTGCAGAAGTCTGGTGGATACACAGCTGATAGTCCTACTGAATAGACTGTTAGCTGCTTTTTTCTTGCCATAATACAAATTCTAAGTAAAGAAAAACGAGTGGCCATCATTACTTTAAGAAATGAAGTTCAGTCAGTCCGAAAATTGAGAAAACTTTGATAGTGTCCCCAAGTGCAGTTGTAAAAACCATCAAGCGCTACAAAGAAACTGGCTCACATGAGGACCGCCCCAGGAAAGGAAGACCAAGAGTCACCTCTGCTTCTGAGGATAAGTTTATCCGAGTCACCAGCCTCAGAAATCGCAGGTTTACAGCAGCTCAGATTAGAGACCAGGTCAATGCCACACAGAGTTCTAGCAGCAGACACATCTCTACAACAACTGTTAAGAGGAGACTTTGTGCAGCAGCCTTCATGGTAAAATAGCTGCTAGGAAACCACTGCTAAGGACAGGCAACAAGCAGAAGAGACTTGTTTGGACTAAATAACACAAGGAATGGACATTAGACCAGTGGAAATCTGTGCTTTGTTCTGATGAGTCCAAATTTGAGATCTTTGGTTTCCACCACCGTGTCTTTGTGCGACGCAGAAAAGGTGAACGGATGGACTCTACATGCCTGGTTCCCACCGTGAAGCATGGAGGAGGTGGTGTGATGGTGTGGGGGTGCTCTGCTAGTGACACTGTTGGGGATTTATTCAAAATTGAAGGCATACTGAACCAGCATGGCTACCACAGCATCTTGCAGCGGCATGCTATTCCATCCGGTTTGCATTTAGTTGGATCATCATTTATTTTTTAACAGGACAATGACCCCAAACACCTCCAGGCTGTGTAAGGGCTATTTGACCAAGAAGGAGAGTGATGGGGTGCTACGCCAGATGACCTGGCCTCCACAGTCACCAGACCTGAACCCAATCGAGATGGTTTGGGGTGAGCTGGACTGCAGAGTGAAGGCAAAAGGGCCAACAAGTGCTAAGCATCTCTGGGAACTCCTTCAAGATTGCTGGAAGACCATTTCTGGTGACTACCTCTTGAAGCTCATCAAGAGAATGCCAAGAGTGTGCAAAGCAGTCATCAAAGCAAAAGGTGGTTACTTTGAAGAACCTAGAATATAAGACATATTTTCAGTCGTTTCACACTTTTTTGTAAAGTGTAATGTATAATTCCACATGTGATAATTCGTAGTTTTGATGCCTTCAGTGTGAATGTACAATTTTCATAGTCACGAAAATACAGAAAAATCTTTGAATGAGAAGGTGTGTCCAAACGTTTGGTCTGTACTGTATATATATAAAATTTCTCAGCAAGATTTAAACCTTAAGGATACAAAGTACCTAATTTATAAATGCAGTAACCTTCTCTAAAATTAATTTAATTGGATCTCCACCATGCCATTTATGAAATAATAAAGTGAACAAAATGAACACATCCCAAACCTTTAGAATAAAGATGATAATAAAGAGGACTTAACATTACTGATGATTAATGTGAATACTTTTTTACCTCTCCTTACCATCGCCGCATGTATATTCATTATTTCTCTATTTCTGATTGTATGATACATCTGTAAACAAGTACAGTTACATTTACCGTTAGACGCTCACAGTCTATGTTCTGCACCTGCAGAGACGACGTTTCCAAAAATCAGCAATTTTTTTTTTAATTCACTTTTATTTTGTTTAACTTGTGGCTTTTATGATGTAAATAACAAAAAGAAGAAGGTTTAACGGGTCAGAGCACAGCGAGGCTTCAGATGTTGACAGATGAGAGTATAAAGGAAATCGTCCTCGTAACCAATCTGCAGAATTCTACACATCTGTTCGGCTGCTACAGTCGTCTGTGCGTTTCCTGCTGAAAGTGAATCACTGACATCGACCTCTGCTAGTAAAATATGGGCCTGCGTCCTAATGGGCCATCTCGTTTTTTGTGCACAGGAAACTATCAGCATGCATGTAGTAATGTTGACTGCAATACTGATCAAGCAGCCTCCCATCCTTTCTAGCCATGATGACCACCAAGGCTGGTATTATTATGGTGACCGCCTGAGATCCCATAGACTCCCCTATTATTTTTTATGCATTTGCACCACAATAGACAAATACAAAATATTGCAAGACAACTTTTTTTCCATAATCTTCTATGAAAAAGCCAAGTAGACAGTATTCTCCATCTGAATAGAGGCCGATGACTGCGTCACCAGGCGGTTGAAGGACCACATTTCTCGGATACAATTATGCCATAAATGTCTATAATGGGGATACCACTTTAAGGATAAACTCATGTGCATAGTTAAAAGAGAATAAGAACATATTGGACACTTTGGACAGTTTCTGTTTCAAAAATTAACAAGGCGATCCTGTTTACTGGGAGCTGAACCTAAATGATATCACTATGCAGCCCAGCAGATGTATCACATTAGGCTCGGGTTCGCCTTGTCGTTGGCTGCTGGGCAGACATAAATTGGCCAATTTATGTGTTAAATACCTTCATTTTAATCTATTTTCTAGAGCAGAAATGCAATTCAATTATCATATATTTCATATTTGCATGCTATAACGTTAGACGCAGCTTTATTTATTAGTTATATATGGAGGTGGCTACTCGTAGCTTGCACCTGTTCACACCCGTTTTCTGTTTGGAAGTGATGGTCCGTCTTTGATATTTAACTGTGTGTAAGGCATCATGAAATATGAAGATTCCCAAAGGATTTTGGGTGGTAATGTAGTGCCCAGTGTCAGAAAGCTGGGTTTGGGTCTTACGTCATGGGTCTTCCAGCAGGGCAATGACCCCAAAAACTTCAAGAAGTCCCCAGAAATGGATGGAAACAAAGCGCTGGAGAGTTCTGAAGTGGCAGCAATGAGTCCGGATCTAAACCTCATTGATCACTGTGGAGAGATCTTAAAATTGCTGTTGGGAGAAGGCGCCTTCACATATGAGACATCTGGAGCAGTTTGCAAAAGAAGAGTCCAAAATTCCAGCTGAGAGGTGTAAGAAGCTTGTTGGTGGTAATAGGAAGCGATTGATTGCAGTTATTTATTCCAAAGGGTGCAACCAAATATTAAGTGGATGGTGCCAATAATTTTGTCCAGCCCATGCTGGGAGTTTTGTGTAAAATTATGTCCAATTTGCCTTTTGTTCTCTTTTTTTTGTGTTGTTTCAATACAGACAAAGGAAATAAACGTGTATCACAAATCCTGTGTAATTGCAATAATTTGGAAGAAATACTTCATTTCCTGGAACAATTTCAGGGGTGCCAACACTTTCGGCCATAACTGTAAATATCCTACATATAAATCAATGAGAATGGCCCTATGTATGGAAGAGAATGTTCCTAGGAAAATGTTAGGAATGACCATGCAAACAATTGAGGTTGACCCCATGAAATGAGAAGGATCATAAAATGGATGGTGAATCTAAATATATTGTAAGGTCCTGTGAAAAAGAGAACCACACAGGACTCTACTGAAGGAAGAGAATGATCCTAAGAAATAATGAGCATGACACCAAGAAATCAAGAGACAAATTATGAAATTGAATTAGAATATAAGGGAGGAATATATGGAAATGAGAATATCCAGAGAAATAACAAAAACAACTCTATATATACGGCAGAAATCATTCTATTAATGAGAATCATCATTCAAAGGAATGAGAATAAACCTAAGGTAAAGAGAATGACCTCATGAAATCAAGAGAAGGGCAATATAATGGAATAATAATATCAGGAAACTAGAATATTCTGTAAAATAATGAGAATCACACTATACAGGAATAAAAATGAGCATAGTACATAATAAGAATAACCATATAAAGAAATGAGTGACCCCATGAAATCAAGAAAAATACTATATCAAAGAAGAGAATGACCCTATGAAATACTGAGAATGATCATATAAATGGAAGAGAATAATCCTATGAAATAATGGAAATAACGCAGTAAATCCAAGAAAAGGACTCAATAAAATAAATATGACTATGCATATACATTATTGACATTATTGAAAAAGGACTATAAAATAATGAAAAAAAACATATGCATGAGAGAATGATCCTATTAAATAATGAGAACACTGTCCCCACTGTGAAACATGGAGGAGGCTCTGTTATGTTCTGAGGCTCCTTTGCTGCATCTGGCACAGGGTGTCTACAATTTGTGCATGGTACAATTACCGAGTATAAGCCGACTCGAGTATAAGCCGACCCCCCTAATTTTGCCACAAAAAAAACTGGGAAAACTTATCGACTCGAGTATAAGCCTAGGGTGGAAAATGAGATTATGCCCCATATGCTGCCCCATGTATTATGCCCCACAAGATGCTACATGTATTGTGCCCCATATGCTGCCCCATGTATTATGCCCCACAAGATGCTCCACAGATTGTGCCCCATAGATGCTCCTTAGATTATGCCCCCATAGATGCCCCATGTATTATACCTCCATATATGCTCCATAGATTGTGCCCCATAGATGCTCCATAGATTGTGCCCCATAGATGCGCCTTAGATTATGCCCCCATAGATGCCCCATGTATTATGCCCCCATAGATGCTCCATAGATTATGCCCCCATAGATGCTCCTTAGATTATGCCCCCATAGATGCTCCATAGATTATGCCTCCATAGATGCTCCATAGATTATGCCTCCATAGATGCTCCATAGATTATGCCTCCATAGATGCTCCACAGATTATGCCCCCATAGATGCCCCATGTATTATGCCCCCATAGATGCTCCATAGATTATGCCCCCATAGATGCCCATGTATTATGCCCCCATATATGCTCCATAGGTTATGCCCCATAGATGCTCCATGTATTATGCCCCCATAGATGCTCCATAGATTATGCCCCCATAGATTGTGCCCCATAGATGCTCCATAGATTGTGCCCCATAGATGCCCCATGTATTATGCCCCCATAGATGCTGCATTGAATAGGCCCCTTATGCTGCCGTAGCTGCTGCAAAAAATAAAAAAAAGACATACTCAACTCTCGTCTCTGGGGGCCAGGTGCCGGTGTCCTGAGCAGGTGGGGATACCGGCGCGCTATGGGGGACAGGTGCCGGGGTCACCGCTCGCTCAGGGCCCCGGCACCTGCAATATTTACCTGTCACCCGGTCCACCGCTGAGCGCCGCTGTCTTCCGGGTCTTCCAGCAGTGAATGATCAGGCGCGCAGTAACCACGTCATCGCGCCCTCTGCCTGAACATCGCAGCAAGAGGACCCGAGGACACAGCGGCGAGCAGCGGTTTAACAGGACAGGTGAATATCACTTATACTCACCCTTCCGCCGGCGCGTCTCTGCCCTGCTCTTCTCCCGGTGCATATTCATGACTTTAATGAGCGGTACCACCTGACCGCTGAACACTGTCGCCGGAGACCGTGGGAGAAGAGCCGGGGCTGCAGAGACCGCGCCGGCGGAGGGGTGAGTATATAGAACAGCTGCGCTCCGCCTCCCCCCTGTATATGACTCGAGTATTAGCCCAGAGGGGGACTTTCAGCCCTAAAAAATGGGCTGAAAATCTCGACTTATACTCGAGTATATACGGTAAATCTCAGACTATCAAGGAATTCTAGAGAGAAATGTGCTGCCCAGTGTCAGAAAGCTTGGTCTCAGTCGCAGGTCATGAGTCTTGCAACAGGATAATGACCCAAAACACACAACTAAAAACACCCAAGAATGGCTAAGAGGAAAACATTGGACTATTCTGAAGTGGCTTCTATGAGCCCTGACCTAAATCCTATTGAGCATCTTTGGAAAGGGCTGAAACATGCCGTCTGGAAAAGGCGACCTTCAAACACAAGACAACCGGAGCAGTTTGCTCTTGTGGAGTGGCCAAAATACCTGTCGAGAGGTGCAGAAGTCTCATTGACAGTTACAGGAATCGTTTGACTGCAGTGATTGCCTCAAAAGGTTGTGCAACAAAATATTAAGTTAAGGAACCATCATTTCTGTCCAGGCCTATTTCATGAGCTTTATCTTGTTAAATATTCAGTGGAAGCTGAAAAGCAATGTCTGACTGTCATTTGTTCATTTTCATAGATTTTTGATTTATTACTTTTGTCAGATTCAAGTTATTTTTGTCACCATTGTGGGTTTTTCTGTCATTAAACGAGGGGAACCAACAATTTTCACCACGTGTGTAGAACGAACGTAAATATGGATGAAAATATTAAGAATGACCCTATAATGGAATGAGAATAATATGGTCATGTAAAGAAATTATCATGGCCCACTGAAATCATTGAAATTAGAGTATAAATGATTGATAATATAAAGAAATGGGAACGTCTCATGAAATAGTGGAATAACCAAATGTATGGAAGGGAATGTTCCTATATAATAATGAGAATTGCCATATATGTGAAGAATCCAATGTAGGAAATGTGATTGTCTTCATACATAACAGAGTCATCGGGAACTGATAAGATTAATCCTTCCCTTGATTAAATCTAAACCCAACATATCTCAAGGTGTGAAGTGCGAATTGTTAAACAAGAATGTAAGCATTTTGGCTCTATGAAATCTGTCTGCTCGGCTTTGTTCTTTCTTGCACAGGAGAACATGGCCCACAGAGCCGGCAGGGGCTATGCCTTTCCGTGAAGTCCGAGTGACTCTGTGACAAAATGATATGTTTTCAGACCGTCACTGATCTACTTTCTTGACTCGGCTCCTAGGAAGGAGAAGGCGGCTGCTACCAGAAGAAAAACACACAACACAGAACAAAAATAGTTGTGCCACTACTCTGTTATTCCTCCTGGAAGGAAACTGTTGTGAATGTCTTGGAGACGACTTCAAAGCTGAGGCTCCCTCCGGTGGTTGCTGAGGGTATTGAACCAATTAAGGAATGGGTGTCAGGTGGAGATGACTGGCTTGATATAAGTGAGCTGAACTCCCATGATCCTCGCGGGTAATCAATTGTTGCTTCCAGGTCTTTGTTGGAATTTCAGCTTGCTTTCCTGCTATCATTCAGATAAGTGACTTTCTGTTTTTTTTTTCTGTGGTTGGATTTCCCTTGCTTCTTGCAGTCTTGCCTTGGACTTCAGCCGAGTCCCCTTTGGGGGCTTGTGCTGCCCTCTATTCTCATTTTGTATTTGCACTTGTTCTCTGTTCCATTGATATATTTATTTGCTGGGTAGCTGTGTGTCACACCAGAGATCTGATATAGGTGGTCCAGATCGTGTGGTCTCAGGTTTTTTGCAATCAGAAGTGCTGGTATTTTTATTAGGGTTTTTCTGGGTTGCAGACAGAATTTCTCTCCTGTACTTTACTTTCTAGACAGATTTGGCCCCAGTGTTTGCTCATTCTATTTTCTGTCTGTGTTCGTGTTTTCCTCTTGTCTAACCGCCATTACATGTTTGGGGGCTTCCTATTTCTTTGGGGGCTTTACTCCAGGGCAGTTAGCTTTCCTCTTTCAATTTTCAGGTGTAGCTAACTCTCCCGCTGTGCCGAGCGTTCTAGGATCAAGTAGGTACGCTCCACGGCTACTTCTAGTTGTGCGGTTAGTTTAGGGATCTGCAACCCATTAGGTTCCAGCATCTCTGGTGTCTTGCTGCTTTGGCGTTTTTTTGCACCTGTCCTCCTCAGCTACCGAAACATAACAGGAAACTATGGCTCATTTCACAGCCCAACATTCCAGTCCCAATAAACGATTTATTCTGTCCCAGCAGCACGTGCTCATTGTATTTTCCCAGACTTTGGCGCACGGTATCTAACCTCCGCATTCATAGTTATGTAAGTGCCATTCAGAAGCTCGAGTCCGGGACTATTCCACCCAGAACAGGGACTATATTGACTTTACACAGTTTGCATTCCATGGAGTGAATACTTGTTAGTTTTGCCAAAGCAACCTCTCAGCTTATCGCCTAAAAAAGCTGGAACATTAGTCATGAGAGTTTGCCGGTTTCTACATAAAGACAGATGGTATCGCACCAGCATGAAAACTGTAAACATTTGCTGTTGCCGATTCGTTTTGACGTATTCAGCGTGTACAAACAAGCTCGTTGTAAGGACGTTGGCGGAACTGATTCGATTCTGTATAGACAAGAATGTTCTGGTGAGGCAATGAGACCTACGCGTCGGCAACGATTCTTTCCTCATAACCCTAGCAGATAATTACATCTTCAACAGCCAATGAAATGTGAGATTTCATCAGTCCGTGCAGGTTACCTTCAACAGCAGCTGTGATCGCAACTCATAAAAGCATCATGAAAAACATTATCTAAAAAATCAAAATACATTTTTTAGTTCATTATTACTTTTATTTGACAATATGGAGCACTGTTATATTAACTATATGAAGACTGTTCCTTTCTAAGTATAAGAATATAACTGTAAGGTTCTATGTATATATTCCTGAAACTCAGTTTGTTCGTCAGCCATTTTACTTTCTGTCTTGCTGCAGCTATCTTGCCCTCAGTCAAAATGGAGTTTCCAGCTTGCATGTTCCCGCCCTGATTCTCTCCTTTGCTTCTTAAGCAGCCACAGCTGAGCAATCAGTGCTTCAGAATCTAGCCTGCAGTGAACCTGTGACTTGACTCCTGTAAGCCTTGGACCTTGTACTCCAGCTATTCCTACTGAGGAACTCTGAAGCACTTGTGGACTCTGAACCCTGCTCTTTGAAAGACCCACGTTTGCATGGACTTACGGTAAAAGAGAAGAAGATCCTGAATCTGTATTGGAGAGTGATTGCTGAGCTTGGATTACTCTGGCCTGCTGTGTCTCCTGTTTCTGTGTCTGCAAACTGTGTGACTATTTCTGCCAACTTGTATGAAGTAATACAGGACTTTTCTATATCAAACCTGTGACTCCTGTGTTTTCATCGCACCCAAGCACAAGACGCTATATGAACTGTACTACATACATTACAAGATTCTGAAGCCAAAACGTTAGTGTCTGCTGGGTCTGGAAGGCTGTGTCTGCTGTACTGTGGATATCAGACGTCCGGTTGTACTTTCTGTGATGACAGTGGTTGTGACTTCTCACAACCATTCCAGGTGAGCAATTCCCTTAAGTTTTTTCTTTTTGCAGTGTTACCACAGGTAAACACTATTGTTTTTTTTTTTTTTCCTTTCTTTTCTCTTTTTTGTCTGCTGTAACTCTGGATATCAGATGTCTGGTTGAAACTTTCTGTGATGATAGTGGTTGTGACTTCTCACAACCATTCCAGGTGAGCAGTTCCCTTAATTTTTTTTCTCTCTGCAGTGCTACCACAGATGAACACTATTGTTTTTTTTTTTCTCTCCTCTTCTTCCAGTAATCCTGTCTTAAAAGATCTGGAAAATGGAGGCCCGCATAAAGGAACTTTGCGGAGTGACTGATAATATCCTTGCAGATTTGCAGAATATAAAGACCCGTTTTACAAATCTACAGGACCTCAATAATCACAATTTGCAAGTGGTTGGACAGACTACCCAGGATTTGCGAGCCAGGATTGAGGTTCTAGAGGGGCGAGTCCAGGCTCCTGCTGTAGCCCCGAGTGCTGGGATTCCCAAGTTGCCCCCTTTTCGTTTTGGCGGTGAACGTGAGAAATTCAGGGGATTTATTAATCAATGCAATCTTTTTTTTTCTGCACATGCTTCACAATTTCCCACTGAACGATCTAAGGTGCTTACTATAATTATGTTGCTTACCAACAAGGCTTTAATGTGGGCAAACCCTCTGATTGAGACTGAGGATGATTGTTTGAATCACCTTGATGATTTTATTTCAGCCATGGGGCAGGTGTTTGATGACCCCAATCGAGGTGCAACAGCTGAAGCAGCCATGTTAGCTTTGCGCCAAGGTAAGCACTCGGTAGCTGAATATGCCTTGGATTTCAGGAGATGGGCCCTTGATACCACCTGGGACAGTTCCGCCAAAAAATCTATTTTTCGAAAGGGGTTATCTCCACTGATTAAGGATGAACTTGCTCGTGCCGACCCTCCCACTGCGTTAGGTGACTTTATTAACTACTGCATCCGTATTGATACTCGTCTGACTGAACGCAGGCAAGAGAGATGGTTCGAAAGCAATCATACTAACCTTTTCCTACCTTCCTCTCCAGCTAAGGAACCTTTGAGTAGGATTACACGGGAACCTGAACCTGAACCCATGCAGGTAGACTCTTTACAACGACGGGTTAGTGATGCACGCAAGGAACATCGTTTTAAGGAGAATCTATGTTTCTATTGTGGTAAGTCAGGGCACTTCATTATAAACTGCCCCAGCCGTTCTCGTAAGACTACTGCAGCACTCATTCATTGTGAGTGTTGCGAGAGGGGATCTGTCAGGTCCGAGCCTCAGGCTCCAGAGAGATCTGCAGCAACAGATCTTGATTTCTCGGACTTAATTTCCGTTACCTCTGAGGACGTTGACTGTGTAAACGCTGCCATTTTTCAAGTTTCCTCAGCGGTGTCCCAGCTGAGTTGTAAGAAAAACAATTCTCATTGCTTTCTTTCCATCAAACTCTGGGTTGACTCAGCTTGGGTGTCTAGCTCTGCTATGATCGACTCAGGGGCAAGTGGAAATTTTATGGATGTCTCCTTTGCTCTGAAACAGGGAATACGTTCAGTGAAGAAGGCTACTCCAGTACAGATGGAAACTGTGGAAGGCTCCCTGCTGACCTCTGGACCAGTGGATCAGGAAACAGAGCCTTTGAGGGTTCTTATGGGTAAAGATCATCAAGAGAAACTGTCCTTTATGCTTATCTCTTCTCCCCACTTTCCCATTATTCTAGGGCTACCATGGCTGCAGGCTCAGAATCCTACCATTAACTGGGAGACCAAGGAATTACACTTTCCAGAGAAACAGATGAGTCCAAAAGTTTCAGCTTGCTATGTTCCTAAAGGAATCATGTCAGTCCCTGAACTACCAGCTATATACCAGGACTATGTGGATTTATGTGACAAGAAGAACGCTGACTAGCTTCCTCCTCACCGTCCATATGATTGTCCAATTGAATTATTGCCTGGAGCAGAGATACCTTTTGGTAAGATCTACCCCCTGGCGGGGCCCGAGCTAAAGGCTTTAAAGGATTACATAGATGAAAATCTAGCCAAGGGCTTCATACGCCCCTCTTCATCTCCTGCAGGTGCACCCATCTTCTTTGTAAAGAAGAAAGATGGATCTCTGAGACCATGCGTAGACTATAGGGAACTCAATAAGGTTACTATTAGAAACCGTTATCCATTGCCTTTAATCCCTGAGTTATTGGAGAGAGTGCGACATGCCAAAATTTTTCTAAACTAGATCTTCGTGGGGCCTATAACTTAGTCCGTATTAGACCTGGGGATGAATGGAAGACTGCATTCAGGTCACGCTATGGACACTTTGAATATCTAGTTATGCCTTTTGGTCTGAGTACTGCTCCAGCCACTTTCCAACACTTGGTGAATGACATCTTCAGGGATCTCCTAGATACATTCGTGGTAATTTATTTGGATGATATTCTAATTTTTTCTAACTCCACAGAGGAACATCATGGACATGTGAGAATGGTCTTGGAACGTCTAAGACAAAATCATCTTTACATCAAACTTGAAAAGTGTGAATTCCATAGGACCGAAATTCAATTTCTGGGGTATGTACTGTCTACACAAGGAATTAGTATGGATGGAAGCAAAACCCAAGCCATCAAGGATTGGCCAAGTCCTAGAAATGTGAAGGAGGTACAGCGCTTCATCGGGTTTGCCAACTTCTATAGACGTTTCATTAGAAATTTCTCTGAGGTAGTGTCACCTATCACTCAACTTACCCGGAAAGAGTCTAGGTTTTCCTGGACTCCCCAAGCCCAGGAAGCATTTTCCCGTCTAAAAGATAAATTTACCACTGCACCTATCCTAGTACATCCCAACCCCAAGCTTGCCTTCATAATAGAGGTGGATGCTTCAGACTGTGCCGTTGGAGCTATACTCTCTCAGAGAACAGGTGAGAAGAATGTCTTGCATCCCTGTGCCTTCTTTTCCCAGCAGTTGTCTTCGGCTGAGAGGAACTACGATGTGGGCAATAGAGAGTTGTTGGCCATTATTGCCGCCTTCAAAGAATGGAGACACCTTCTTCAGGGAGCTGCACAGCAAATAGTCGTCCTGACAGACCATCGTAACCTTGAGTTTATCAGGTCGGCTAAGTGCCTGACTCCTCACCAGGCTCGCTGGAATCTTTTCTTAAACCAATTTAATTTTATCATCTCTTATAGACCAGGATCGCGCAATGGAAAGGCTGATGCACTCTCTAGGATTTACTCAGCAGAGACACGTCCAATTACTCCTCCTAAGACTATTCTTCCTGACTCTAGATTCCTAGGAGTAATTCATAATCAAGACCTACTTAAGGACATCAAGGAAGCATACCATGCGGATTCCTTTTTGGCACAACCCCCAAGGGACGTAAGTCTTGTCTTTAAGAATGGTGTGTGGATTCAGGGACAACGTCTGTATATTCCTGAAACAGTCAGATTAAGAGTATTGCAACTCATTCACGATTCCAAGATAGCTGGGCATAGAGGAATTCTAAAGACACAGGAATTTCTTTCTCGTTTCTTTTGGTGGCCCACTTGCAGGAAGGATGTTTTGAATTATGTCACTTCATGTGAGGTCTGTGCAAGATGCAAAACACCTCGCTCCTCACCAACTGGTCTGTTACAGCCTCTTCCCACCCCGTCCCGCCCGTGGGGATCCATTTCTATGGACTTCATTGTGGAGTTACCAACCTCTCAGGGGAAGAACACCATTCTAGTGGTGGTTGACCGTCTAACAAAGGCAGCTCATTTTATCCCTTGTGTCGGCTTACCCACTGCAAAACAGACATCAGATTTGATGATTAAAGATGTGTTTCGCTTACATGGAGTACCGGATGAGGTTATTTCGGATCGAGGGGTGCAATTCACTTTTGGTTTTGGCAAAATTTCTGTGCAGCATTGGACATTAAAGTAAACCTTTCTTCTGCTTTTCACCCCCAGACTAATGGACAGACCGAACGAACCAATCAAACCCTGGAGCAGTATCTCCGCTGCTTTATCTGCCACCTACAGGATGATTGGGTGGATCTACTTCCATTAGCTGAGTTCTCGTATAACAACTCTCAGAGTGCCTCCACTAAACAGTCTCCTTTTTACTCTAATCTAGGTTATCATCCTAACATTCTACCACGATTTCCCATAGAAACGCCTTTACCAGCAGTGGCTGAAAGAATCACGTCTTTACAGAAGAATATGGATCTTCTAAAGGAAAATCTGGAATCGGCTCAAGAAAGGTACAAGAAAGCAGCAGATAAATTTCGTAAACCTGCACCAGCTTTCAAGGTAGGAGACTTGGTCTGGCTGTCAACCAGAAATCTTAAGTTAAGGATTCCATTGTCTAAGTTGGGACATAAGTACATTGGACCCTATAAAATCAGTAAAATTATAAGTGCCGTTGCTTGTCGTCTTCAACTGCCCAGAACTATGAGAATCCACCCTGTCTTTCATGTATCCCTACTAAAGGCTGCGACACCCAATACGTTTCCTGGACGTTCCTCTCCTTGCCCTGACCCAGTGCTAGTCGATGGTCAGGAAGAATTTGTGGTGGAAAGGATTTTAGATTCCAGGTTGTATAGAAATCAGTTACAATATCTGATTAAATGGCAGGGCTACCCAGTGGAGGACAACTCATGGGAACCGGTCAATAACGTTAATGCTCCTCGCTTGCTCCGTCAGTTTCATCAGAGGTACCCACACAAGCCTGGTCTGAGGTCATCCGGAGGTTGTCCTTAAGGGGGAGTAATGTAAGGTTCTATGTATATATTCCTGAAACTCAGTTTGTTCGTCAGCCATTTTACTTTCTGTCTTGCTGCAGCTATCTTGCCCTCAGTCAAAATGGAGTTTCCAGCTTGCATGTTCCCGCCCTGATTCTCTCCTTTGCTTCTTAAGCAGCCACAGCTGAGCAATCAGTGCTTCAGAATCTAGCCTGCAGTGAACCTGTGACTTGACTCCTGTAAGCCTTGGACCTTGTACTCCAGCTATTCCTACTGAGGAACTCTGAAGCACTTGTGGACTCTGAACCCTGCTCTTTGAAAGACCCACGTTTGCATGGACTTACGGTAACAGAGAAGAAGATCCTGAATCTGTATTGGAGAGTGATTGCTGATCTTGGATTACTCTGGCCTGCTGTGTCTCCTGTTTCTGTGTCTGCAAACTGTGTGACTATTTCTGCCAACTTGTATGAAGTAATACAAGACTTTTCTATATCAAACCTGTGACTCCTGTGTTTTCATCGCACCCAAGCACAAGACGCTATATGAACTGTACTACATACATTACAATAACACAGTTATAATACTGCCTCTTATATACAAGAATATAATTGCTATAATACTGCCCCTATATACAAGAATATAACTACTATAATAATGCTCCTATGTACAAGAATATAACTACTATAATACTGCCCCCTATGTACAAGAATATAACTACTATAATACTGCCCCTATGTGCAAGAATATAACTACTATAATACTGCCCCTTTATAGAAAAATATAACTACTATAATACTGCCCTATATGTATAAGAATATAACTACTATAATACTGCCCTATATGTATAAGAATATAACTACTATAATACTGCCCTATATGTATAAGAATATAACTACTAAAAAGATCTTGAAAATAGTGAAATGAAACCAGTGGTACAATGCACTATATTTATTAACCCCTTAGTGACAGAGCCATTTTGCAGCTTAATGACAGGGCCAATTTTTACAATTCTGACCACTGTCACTTTATGAGGTTATAACTCTGGAACGCTTTAACGAATACAGCTGATTCTGAGATAGTTTTTTCGTGACATATTGTACTTCACGTTAGTGGTAAAAAATTTTTTATCTGACTTGCGCTTATTTATGAAAAAAACGGAAACATGGCGAAAATTTTGAAAATTTAGCAATTTTCAAATTTTCAACTTTTATGCCCTGAAATCAGAGAGATATGTCACACAAATTTCTTAATAAATAACATTTCCCACAAATGTGCTCAAAACCACATTCAAGAAGTTTATTAACCCTTTACGTGCTTCACAGGAACTGAAGCAATGTGGAAGGAAAAAATTAACATTTAACTTTTTTTGCAAAAGCTTTACTTCGGAACCAATTTTTTTTATTTTCACAAGTGTTAAAAGAAAAAATGAACCACAAAATTTGTTGTGCAATTTCTCCTGAATACGCCGATACCCCATATGTGGAGGTAAACCACTGTTTGGGTGCATGGCAGAGCTTGGAAGGGAAGGAGCACCGTTTGACTTTTTTAAACGCAGAATTGGCTGGACGCCATGTCGCGTTTAGAGAGCCCCTGATGTGCCTAAACAGTGGAAACCCCCCACAAGTGACCACATTTTGGAAACTAGACCCCTTAAGGAACTTATCTAGATGTGTGGTGAGCACTTTGAACCCCCAAGTGCTTCACAGAAGTTTATAACGCCCGGGCGTGAAAATAAAAAATCATATTTTTTCCACAAACCTGATCGTTTAGTCCCCAATTTTTTATTTTCCCAAGGGTAACAGGAGAAATTAGACCACAAAAGTTGTTGTCCAATTTGTCCTGAGTACGCTGATACCCCATATGTGGGGGGACCACTGTTTGGGCGCACGGCAGGACTCGGAAGGGAGGGAGCGCCATTTGACTTTTTGAACGCCACGGTGTTTTTGGAGACCCCCTCATGTGCCTAAATAGTGGAAACCCCTCAATTCTAGCTCCAACCCTAACCCCAACACACCCCTAACCCTAATCTCAACCCTAACCCTAATCCCAACCCTAATTCCAACCCTAATTCTAACTCTAACCCTAATTATAACCCTAACCCTAGTTGTAACCCTAACCCTAGTTGTAACCCTAACCCTAATTCCAACCCTAACCCTAATTATAACCCTAACCCTAAGGCTGGGTTCATATTGCGTTTTACCAGCCCATTCAACACATAGCGTTGACGGGCTGGTAACGGTATAGCATAACGCGATCGCGTTATGCTATACCCACTAGCGCAGAGGAATCAGCGATGATTCATCTGCGCTAGCGGTGACGGAGCCCAGACGCTGCAGGCCGCGTCTGAGGCTCCGTCACTGAATGGCGGCACGTCGCAAACGCATGCCGCTTTACGGCATGCGTCGCGATGCGCCCTCAAATGGGGGTGAATGGCAGCGCTAACGGACTGCGTTACACCGCGTTATACCGCGGTGTAACGCAGTCCGTCTAACGGACTGCCATAACGCAATATGAACCCAGCCTTATAATAGTAACCCTAACCCTAATGCTAACCCTAATTATAACCCTAATTATAACCCTAACCCTAACCCTAATGGAAAAATGAAAATAAATAAAATTTCTTTATTTTATTATTTGTCCCTAACCAAGGGGGTGATATAGGGGGGGGGGTTATGTACTGTTTTTTTATTTTGATCACTGTGATAGTTTATCACAGTGATCAAAATGTACTTTTAGAGAATGAATGAATGAATGATTTTTTGAATTTGCCGCCAGGCAGATTCGGCGGGCGCACTGCGCATGCGCCCGCCATTTTTTTTTTACTGGAAGGAGACACCGGCTGAACGGAGGCCAGGGGGAGGACCGGAGTCGAGGGGGAGGATCGGACCGCACAGGGGGGGGGGATCGGAGGACACGGGACCCCTGCAGGTACAGGGGGGGGGTGAGATCGGGGGTCCCGGGACACTATTTCTCTCCCCTCTGATGTGCGATCACATCAGAGGGGAGAGAAATTTACAGGCAGGATCGCGGCTGTGATTTCTCTTTTGCGATCGCCAGTATATGGCGATCGCAAAAGAGTGGTGACTGGGGGGGCCCCTGTTATGTTCTCTGTGGTTTCGGCTACCCCAGGCAGCCGAGACCCCAGAGAAAATCGCCCATCCCCCCCGTCACCTCGCGGCGGGCGCACCACTCGTGCGCCCGCCATTTTAAAGCATGGCGCCGGCACCGGTGGACACCGGAGGGCCCTGGGGCCATGAAGAGGGTTCGGGGGCCACAGTGGGGGTCCCGGGGACCCTTTTTCTCTGTCCTCTGATGTCCGATGACATCAGAGGACAGAGAAATTAAATGGCACATTGTTTTTTTTTTTTTTTTGCGGTCGCCGTTATAGGGTTAATAACGGCGATCGCAACATCTGTGTCGGTAAAAACCGACCCGATTCATGTTCTCTGGGGTCTCGGCTACCCCCGGCAGCCGAGACCCCGGAGAAAATGCGCCTCTGGGGGCGCTATTCACTTTTTCCACAGCACCGTTAATTAACGGCGCTGGTGTTTAAGTACCCTTAATGACCGCCGTTAAAAGGCGTATCGGCGGTCATTAAGGGGTTAAGAGACACCTCTTAAAACATGTGGTGAATCTTTGATATCTACTCCAGTAATTGAAATTACACCAATTTCTGGCATAAGAGATGGGAATCTGATGGAAATATGGTAGATACTTTTTGTTCTAGAACTTTTCATTTCAGGTTATTTTTTCTAACACATTTCAAGCTTTTTCTTCTATAAAAAGAAAACACATCTTGCTGCTTTCTGATTTTACACTTGAAGAGGCGGCTCTCTTCCCTTGGGATAAGGTTTTGTTAATGGTGCAATGACTTCCATCCGTTTTAATTAAAAGTTAATCTGTCACTGTGCGCTGTACACATTGTAATCTCTGCTCAGTGCAGGGTCTGTCACTCTACTACTGTCCTCCATGTGTAGTGCGGGCTCTGTCACTCTCTACCTGTCCTCCATGTGTAGTGTGAGGTCTGTCACTCTCTACCTGTCCTCCATGTGTAGTGCGGGTCTGTCACTCTCTCCCTGTCCTCCATGTGTAGTGCGGGTCTGTCACTCTCTCCCTGTCCTCCATGTGTAGTGCGGGGTCTGTCACTCTCTCCCTGTCCTCCATGTGTAGTGCGGGTCTGTCACTCTCTCCCTGTCCTCCATGTGTAGTGCGGGTCTGTCACTCTCTACCTGTCCTCCATGTGTAGTGCGGGGTCTGTCACTCTCTCCCTGTCCTCCATGTGTAGTGCGGGGTCTGTCACTTCTCCCTGTCCTCCATGTGTAGTGCGGGGTCTGTCACTCTCTACCTGTCCTCCATGTGTAGTGCAGGGTCTGTCACTCTCTACCTGTCCTCCATGTGTAGTGCAGGGTCTGTCACTCTCTACCTGTCCTCCATGTGTAGTGCAGGGTCTGTCACTCTCTACCTGTCCTCCATGTGTAGTGTGGGTCTGTCACTCTCTATCTGTCCTCCATGTGTAGTGCAGGGTCTGTCACTCTCTACCTGTCCTCCATGTGTAGTGCAGGGTCTGTCACTCTCTACCTGTCCTCCATGTGTAGTGCAGGGTCTGTCACTCTCTACCTGTCCTCCATGTGTAGTGCGGGGTCTGTCACTCTCTACCTGTCCTCCATGTGTAGTGCAGGGTCTGTCACTCTCTACCTGTCCTCCATGTGTAGTGCAGGGTCTGTCACTCTCTACCTGTCCTCCATGTGTAGTGCGGGGTCTGTCACTCTCTACCTGTCCTCCATGTGTAGTGCAGGGTCTGTCACTCTCTACCTGTCCTCCATGTGTAGTGGGGTCTGTCACTCTCTACCTGTCCTCCATGTGTAGTGCGGGTCTGTCACTCTCTAACTGTCCTCCATGTGTAGTGCAGGGTCTGTCACTCTCTACCTGTCCTCCATGTGTAGTGCAGGGTCTGTCACTCTCTACCTGTCCTCCATGTGTAGTGCAGGGTCTGTCACTCTCTACCTGTCCTCCATGTGTAGTGCAGGGTCTGTCACTCTCTATCTGTCCTCCATGTGTAGTGTGGGGTCTGTCACTCTCTACCTGTCCTCCATGTGTAGTGCAGGGTCTGTCACTCTCTACCTGTCCTCCATGTGTAGTGCAGGGTCTGTCACTCTCTATCTGTCCTCCATGTGTAGTGGCGGGCTCTGTCACTCTCTACCTGTCCTCCATGTGTAGTGCAGGGTCTGTCACTCTCTACCTGTCCTCCATGTGTAGTGCAGGGTCTGTCACTCTCTACCTGTCCTCCATGTGTAGTGCGGGTCTGTCACTCTCTACCTGTCCTCCATGTGTAGTGCAGGGTCTGTCACTCTCTACTGTCCTCCATGTGTAGTGCAGGGTCTGTCACTCTCTACCTGTCCTCCATGTGTAGTGCAGGGTCTGTCACTCTCTACCTGTCCTCCATGTGTAGTGCAGGGTCTGTCACTCTCTACCTGTCCTCCATGTGTAGTGCAGGGTCTGTCACTCTCTACCTGTCCTCCATGTGTAGTGCAGGGTCTGTCACTCTCTACCTGTCCTCCATGTGTAGTGCGGGGTTTGTCACTCTCTACCTGTCCTCCATGTGTAGTGCAGGGTCTGTCACTCTCTACCTGTCCTCCATGTGTAGTGCGGGGTCTGTCACTCTCTACCTGTCCTCCATGTGTAGTGCAGGGTCTGTCACTCTCTACCTGTCCTCCATGTGTAGTGCAGGGTCTGTCACTCTCTACCTGTCCTCCATGTGTAGTGCAGGGTCTGTCACTCTCTACCTGTCCTCCATGTTTTTTTCTTTATCGGCACAATATTATGCAGGTGGTTTCAATGTAATGGCTGCTATGTGTGAGGTAACGTTGAGGATTTTACAGCTTTTCTACCGCTTTATGTTCTATAGATGATGATTAGTAACAATTATATAGATGAGATGTGACGCCAGATTGTGCTGTTCCCCGTACTGGGATAATTACCCGGCTATCATGCATCTGGCCGTAACAATCCCATCTTGTGACCTATAATAAATGAATTTGACAGGACATGTACTCTATTAATTCACCGCTCTCAGAAAATCCTCTGTAAATATGCGCTGCGTTCATTTATCATCCATTTTACAAATGGCCTCCAGAAAATGAACCCTGAAAGAACGAGCAGTAATGGTTATTTTGGCTTCTGTCACTTATCCAGAATGGAGGGGAATTAGAAATGTCTACGAGTTCTTTCTATACGTATTAAAAATGTGAAAACCTTTTTTTTACTAATTTTGAGTTTATGGTGAGTTATGGTAAAATCGAGTTACAGGCCCAAAGCCTGAGGCTGCAATACTGAGAGGACATGTCCGCTTCTGATTCTGTCAGGTGCGCTGTTTTAATGGAAATTTTACGTAATTTAATTCACCATCCACATCGATATTCATATATATCCTGCTTCACCGGAGGCGGCTATGTGTCATTATATCTGTGCAGATGCTGATGTGGATGTCGAGTGAAAGGCATACAAGGTTTCCTTGACAACCTGACAGAAATCAGGAGCGGACATGTTGTGATCAGAATCTGCCCCTGACAACAATGACACAGCATTATCCTCCTCCACCATCTGTACAGCAGGCACAATGCAGTCAGGGGGTAACATCCTCCTAAAATCACCAAACCCAGGCTCCTCCATCAGACACAGATAGAGATTTGGGATCCGTCACCCGATGCTTAGCATTGTGCTTGGTGATGTACGGCTGCATGCTGCTACTCAGTCATGAAGCTCCCGGCGGGGGGCGCAGTGTTTATACTCATGTTATACCAAAAGAGGTCTGGATTCTGCAGTTATGGGAATAGCAGAGCGGTTGTGACTCTTATGCCCTCTACTCCTCAGCACTTGGCCCCCGCTCTGTAATGTTACGGGGTCTCCACCTCGTGGCTGAGTTGCTGCGATTCCTTCCACTTCTCAATAATATCACTTGCAGGTGATGGGGAAGATTCAGGAGGAAGAACCTTTATTACATGCAAAACAAAAGGTTCTTAAAACAATCCACCACACAGAGGATAAAATAGTCCAGGAACACGGATACAGTCTAGTATCAGGATAAATGCCCCGGGAGGTGAGAGTCACAAAGAGTCCGCTTAGAAATCGATATGGCAGTGTGGCTCAAGATACTTCTCCGTATAGGCTCCTCCAGCAGTGTTTCCAGGGCAATCCGGGTTTCTCCAAGTCTCTCTGGGGTGCTGGCTTTAGCATAAGCATCCCACAAAGGATCTATCTTACTGGTCTCCTCTCTGAAGGACATAAAATACCTCTTTATACCCACATTTGTGTTTCAGGTCATCATCCACAGGTCAAGGGGAAGGTGTGATGAGTTTAACTGTCATTGTTTGAGTATTTAATCAATTGGCATAGTTTGTCCTCCTCTTTTGCAGGTCAACAAACTACCTGACCTGGTACAATGTGTAGTTATGTAGTCAGCATATTAACAAGCATCTATTGTTTAATTACCCTGCATCCCTATCTTCCAAGATAACAACACATATGCTGCAACAAACTATGTGATCTGTTATCCTCATGGTATTCTGACCTTGGAACGTTACCTGACCACGCTTTTGTCTCTTCCTTCCGTTTATGACGTACTCTCCTGGCTTCTGACCTTGGACTCCTTGACCATTGTGACTCACGGCTTGGCCGTGAGAAGTGAATAGCGTCACAATTATTTTCTGCACCAAATCTGCAAGTCATAAATACTTTACGTGTGCATAACATTTTAGGTTTCTCATTCACTTTACTGTAATCAGGTTTTTCTTCAGGTTTCGTCACAAATCCGCGCCAAGAAAACATGACAAAATCGCAACCAATCTGCAACGAGTGCACACAGCCTAAAATTTTGAGCAAGTTTTGGAGCCTTATATAGCAACAAAATGTACCCAAGAATATGTTAAAGTCTATGGATGCGCAATATAATACCGATACTTGTTTGAACAAGTTTTTTGAGGCTTATAAAACAGCAAAATCTACCCAAGAATATTTAAAAGTCAATGGATGAGCAATATTTTATACTGATCAATTTTTTAACACTTTTTTGAGGCTTATATAGCAACGGAATGTACCCAAGAAGATGTACTACTCTATGGATGAGCAATATAATGTAGATACATTTTTCAACAAGTTTTTGGAGGGTTATATGCCATTGAAATGGACTTCAGACCTTGGAATAGTCTATGGGTGAGCAATATAATACTGATAAACTTTTCAAAAAGTTTTTGGAGGGTTTTATACCAACAAAATGGACTCCAGACCACGGAATAGTCTATGGGTGTGGAATATAATAACAATACATTTTGAACAAGTTTTTTTGAGGCTTATATAGCAACGAAATGTAGCCAAGAAGATGTAGTAGGCAATGGATGAGCAATATGATACCGATAAATTTTAAACAATTGTTTTGAGACTTATATAGCAACGAACTGCGCCCAAGAACAGATAATACTATATGGCTGAGAAATGTAATGCGTACGAAATGTGAAGGACCAAGCAAAATTTTCAAACGCTTTTTTCTACTGTTATGTACCACAGGAATGTGACATAAAGCACGTAATACTGTATGGATGAGTCATCTAATACTGGACCATTTTCCTACGCTTTTTTAAGCTTTACATAGCACCGTAATGCAACAATAATCGTGTTAAACTGTATGGATGAGTCATTGAATCCATAACAATATTTTGAACAAAATTATTTTTAAAGTGTAGTTGATGTACTTATACAGCCATAAAGGCTTTGCAGAAAGTGCAAACCCAGACAGAAAATATGATAAGGGTCATCCATAGACCCCTGAAAGGCAACAACAGGCAGTTTTCATTAACATATTGAATATTACAAACTCTTTATGTGCTGCTGTCATCTGGTGGTGTGAAAAAGTGTGGGCTAATCTAGTTTTTGTTCATTTTTAAGAGAGTGAACCTGTCTGCATTCCCTGTTGACAGGCAAAAATGCCTGTCTGTTATGACCCCCCTGGACAGCACTAAAAATTCACTCAGACAAAAGGTTAGCGGCAGGGCAGCACAGCACCTCCAAGGCAAAAAGGGACAGCTCATGCCAGGTGTCCAGCTTTGAGACCCAAAAGTTGAAGGTCACAGAGGAATTAGGGAGTACGCTGACTTGGTTGGCCAAGTATTGCTTGATCATCTTTGAAAACTTTTCTCTCCTTGTCAAAAATACCAAGTCATCAGGCCCTGGGCGTGGGCTGGTGTCATGAAATTGGCCCATGCCTTTGACAGTGTACTCCTACCTCTGCTGTGTGTCTCCCTGGCCTATTCTCTTTGGTTGCGCAAGGAAGCTTGCCCCATGTCACTAGCGTTGTCTGCTGGGGATTTTTTCAACATATTTTCCACAATGGCCTTCTGGTATAGCACTATTTTGGAAGACCTCTCCACCTCGACAAGAAGAGATGCAAAGTTCTCCTTGTAGCGTGGGTCTAGAAGGGTGAACAACCAGTACTCTGTTTTTGCTAAGATGAATGTAAGGCGAGGGTCAAGGGAAAGGCAGCTGTACATAAAGTTGGCCATATGTGCGAAGCTCCATACAGCCAACACTTCCCTGTCTCCACCATGATAACGACTCTCCATCTCCTCTTCCTCAATCTCTTCCTCCTCATTCCCATCCTCAGCCCATCCACGTAGGAGAGATGGGACGAAGGTTGTGTGGCTACTAGCTTCTGTTGCGCTAGTCACCAGCTCCTGTTGCTCCTCTTACTCCTTCTCAGCGTCTTTCCTCAATTGTTACCCAGTCTGTGCTGAGCATATGAGATGAGGTTGGGCTGGCTACATCTCACTATTGTATATCTTCCTTCATACCCACCTGGGCCGCATGCAAAGCTTCTTGTTTAATTGTCAGCAGCGACTGTTTAAGTAGACACAGAAGCGGGATAGTTGCGTTGACTATGGTGTCATTGTCACTCACCATCTTTGTAGAGTGCTCAAAGTCTTGGAGAACAAAGCAAATTTCAGACATTCATGCCCATTCTTCAGTTATTATGTGCGGAGGCTGACCAGAATACCGATGGATGTGTTGGAGCTGGTACTCAACCTCTGGCCTGTTCTGCTCACAAAGCCTTGCCAGCATGTGCAGTGTAGAGTTCCGGTGGTGATGCTGCACATCAGTTGGTGAGCGGCTGCAGCAGCGCCAGAGTGGAGGCAGCTGTAGCCAAATTGCGGAACTGGGCACTGATGTGGCGTACTTTGACCAGAAGCTCTGATAAATCTGGGTATGTTTTCAGAAACCGCTGAATTACCTTCTTCCTGTGGTCATCACATTGCCTTTTCCTGTCTGTTTCGCTGCTCCCGATCTCTCCCCCGCAGCGCTGCTGGCTTCGCTATGCATGCCAGCTTCCCAGGTTGGGTTGGTGACTTCGTTATCCACCACCTCGTCTCCCACCACCGCACCCTGGTCTTCCTGACTTTGTGACTTAACAACAACAAGACTTAGGTGCAACTGTAGTAGATAAATATTGGCACAGTTCAAAAGGAGGTGCACCAGTAGGTACCCAAACCGTATACTCATATAACACAAAACTGGGCACACTCAAATAGGTGTAATAAAAATTGATTTTAATACGTACACTTGATCACTAGTAACAGACGTTTCGGTCTATATTGACCTTCATCAGTGTACTAAAAATAATAGAAATACGTGATCTAAATTTGTTACAAACAGAAACAAGGTATTTACACATATATACAGGGTCATATGGATTTAAGGATAGTCTATTTTCTGGTCACCTATGAACTACTATTAAGGGCATTATATACTATGCATATTTCTCACTCACTGCTACTTTTTATTCCACTGTAGCCGTTCACAACAGCACTCAATGTAACGGGTATGTTATCTGCTGACCTCTAGTTTTCAAGATAGGCAAATTCCTATCACTACAACTTCATGCCCATGATTTTGTTTCACAGATTCTATCCTTATACCCCACTAGATCGGGTACACATCTTCACTAGGTATGTCTGCCGCCTATTCAATGTTCTATCTTTTCATTATACTGGAAATCTTTGGATAACTATGATATTGGATGAACTCAGGCTGAGACTATCCTTAAATCCATATGACCCTGTATATATGTGTAAATACCTTGTTTCTGTTTGTAACAAATTTAGATCACATATTTCTATTATTTTTAGTACACTGATGAAGGTCAATATAGACCGAAACGTCTGTTACTAGTGATCAAGTGTACGTATTAAAATCAATTTTTATTACACCTATTTGAGTGTGCCCAGTTTTGTGTTAGGTGCAACTGTGTCTCATCACCATCATCCTCCTCCTTATCCCAAATGTGCCGTTCCCCACAGTCATTTTCTTGTAGCCGTAGCTGCTCTAAGTTTTGTGCATCACTAAACAGCATGTGTCCTTTTCCTCATGGAGCATGCAGGTTGAGAAGCCACAATCCAGAAATGTTGTGGAAACAGCTCCTTGGAGTGTCCTAGTGTGGGATCACTAGTCTCCTGGGACTCAACATAGTAGGAGGAAGGAGGATCAGGGTGAGGATTAAGTGATCCAGACATTAGGCTGTTGAAACTGGACTGTGTGGAAGACTGGGTGGTGCTGCCAAACCTGCTGAAAGAATTATCTATTATCCAACTGACCACCTGTTCGGACTGCTCTGGCTTCAGAAATGGTGTACCGTGATTTCCTGCAAAGTGGGACAGGATCCTATGTGTTGTGGATGGGCATGTTTCTTATGCTCCAGCAACAGACGTAGTCATACTGTTATGATCTGCTACAAGCACTAAGGAAAGATGGAATTCTGTCCCTAAAATAGAACTAAGCTGGATCCCTACGATGTAACGGGGAACCTGATCCTGCGACCAGACCCGCTAAAGTCCTCAGCTAGTCTGAACAAAGACCTATAGTTGCGAGGGAGGAATCCCTACAAGAACTAGGGACTGGGAGAAAAGGTGGACACCTCCTAACAGAAATTGTAGCAGGGAAAAATAAAACAGAAAACAAATTACTTAGAGAACCTAAGATCAAGCAAAACTGACTGAGTAGGGCACCTAAGCACCCGGCTAGCTTAAGAGTAGGTAATACAATGAAGTCCAGCAAAGCCAGAAGGGCGGAGCCAGACTAAATGGGGAAAAAAGGTCATGTGACCAGCAAGCTGAAACAAAACCTAACAAGAGGGTTCTAACAGTACCCTCCCTTCTAAGAGGATCCTCGGATCCCCTAGGACTTAGGCTTATCCGGAAACCTCTTGTGAAACGCTCTGACAAGTCTAGACGCAGAAACATCATCCGCCCTCACCCATGAGTTATCCTCGGGTCCATAACCCTTCCAAGCGACGAGGTACTGTAAACTCCCTCTATACCGTCTAGAATTTAGGATGCGGGAAATCTCATATTGCCCGTCCTCCACCACCAGGGGAACAGTGGCCGAGACGTCTCCATCTGAGACCTCAGCTTTTTTCAAGAGAGAAACATGAAACACCGGATTAATCTTCCAGGAGGTGGGAAGCTCCAATTTAACAGCAGATTGGTTAATAACCTGAAGCACCTTAAAGGGCCCTACAAACTTGGGACCCAATTTCTTAGACGGAATCCTCAAGCGCAGATTCTTAGAGGACAACCAAACCATGTCACCAATAGCAAACAAAACCTCTTGTCGTTTTCTATCAAAATACACTTTGGATCTTTTGTTAGCCTCCTGAAGAATACCACGCACATCAGTCCAAACTCTCTCCAAAACACCAGAAAAATTCTCCTCTTCAGGTACAGCCGATCCCAACTTGGAAAATGACCCAAACGACGGATGTCTCCCAGTACAACAAAAAAAAGGCGAACAACCAGCAGAAGCGGATGTATGGTTGTTAAGAGCAAACTCAGCAAGTGGCAGAAACTCAGACCACCCCTCTTGATTATCAGTCACAAAACAACGCAAGAACTGCTCAACATCCTGGTTTTTCCTTTCTGTCTGGCCGTTAGACTCAGGATGATATCCGGATGAAAACGACAAATGAACTCCCAACCTGTCACAAAAGGCGCGCCAAAAATGAGCCACAAACTGAGGTCCCCTATCAGAAACAATGTCAGTAGGAACACCATGTAGTCTGACTATTTCCTTGAGAAAGGCCTTAGCGAGAGTCTTAGCGCAGGGCAGTTTGATGAAAGGAACCAAGTGACACATCTTGCTAAAACGGTCCACGACCACCCAGATGACAGTGAAACCCTCAGAGGGGGGAAGGTCAGTAATAAAGTCCATAGCCAAATGTGTCCAAGGTGCACTAGGGACCTCCAGAGGGCAAAGCAACCCCGCAGCAGGAGTATGAGAAGACTTAGATCTAGCACACACAGTGCATTGACGCACCCACTTAATGACTTCCTTCTGCCATCCTGGCCACCAAAAACTGCGACCCACAAGTCTCTTGGTCTCAGAGATTCCAGGATGACCTGCCAACCGAGAGCCATGACATTCATCAAACAAATCTCTCCTCAGGGTACCAGGCACAAACAACCTCCCATGCGGCGTGTTAGATGGGGCATTCTCCTGTGCTTTAAGAATCTCATCTTCCAACACGGAGTCCAAAACAGCAATAACAACCCCTCTTGCAAGATGTTTTCCTCCTCCTCCTCAGTACCCACCATAGGAGAAAAGCTGCGAGACAAAGCATCAGCTTTAACATTTTTAGTACCTGGGATGTAAGTAACGGTAAAATTAAACCGTGAGAAAAACAGTGCCCACCTAGCCTGACGGGCATTCAAGCGTTTGGCAGCATCAAGGTAGATCAGATTTTTATGATCGGTGAAGACTTGAACGGGAAATTCTGCTCCCTCCAAAAAATGACGCCAGTGTTCAAATGCGAGTTTAATTGCCAACAATTACCGATTACCGATATCATAATTTAGTTCAGACTCAGAAAATTTCTTTGAAAAAAAAGCACAGGGATGTACTCCATCCGTCTTTGCCTGAGACAACACCGCGCCGACCCCCACAGAAGAAGCATCAACCTCAACCAAAAATGGTTTAGTCACATCAGGCTGCGTAAGGATGGGAGCAGAGCTGAACCTCTCCTTTAGCAACACAAAAGCCTCAATGGCCTCAGTAGTCCACTGAACCGCATCAGCACCTTTCCTGGTGAGATCGGTGAGAGGTTTGGCAATCACAGAAATTTTTTTAGAATTTTCTATAATAATTGGCAAACCCAAAAACCTCTGTATTGATTTCACACCAATAGGCCTAGGCCATTCCTGAACAGCTTGCTCTTTCACCGGGTCCATCTCAAAACCTTCACTGGAGACAATGTAGCCCAAAAAACTAAGTCTCTGTACAGCGAACTCACATTTTTCTAGTTTGGCAAAAAGTGAATTATCACTCAGTAACTGTAATACTTCACGCACGCTCCTCCAATGAGACTCCAAATCCAGTGAATAAATCTAAATGTCATCCAAATACACAACCACACTGTCATGTGTGAATTGCCACGAAGATCGTCGCGGTTGCACATTTTGACTTCTCACAGCTGAGTTGCTGTTTCTTTGTGTTTGGCAGCTAGGGAGTTAATTCTGTCTGTGCTCGGTGCTGGGACTGGTGCAGTTTCTCCCGGCTGCAATTGATTATTTGTTGATTGGTTTCCTTTAAGTTTCTGGTTGTCTGCTTTGGGAGTTGCCAGTGAAACACTTCATGCAGACCACAGATAGGAATGAGTCTGTATAGACTCTAGTTGAGAGCTCCTTAGTTTTTTAAGCTTGACTTGCTTAGAGTTTATTTCCCAGACCATTTATGTTCCTTCGGTGTTTGAGTGTGTATGCAAGAGAGTGCTATCCTGTCTGTCTTATATGTCTAATCTGTGTATTTAGCTGAGATCAGCCCATATCCCTTTGGTGGTAATCAGGATCCTTCTTAGGACTGATTACAGGGTTCAGGGTCTGACAGGAGACAGGGTTAGGCTGGAGACTTGGACCTCTGAACCATTATCAGTACCTCCAAGGTAAGGGATTAGTTAGGACCCCAGTGTAGGGTCAGGTTAGACCCCGGTCCTCCTCTTTCCTGTTACAGCTCATCAAGTCCTCAAGATTAACCCTGAGTTCAACTGATATCATCTCTGCACATCTAGTCCTCAAGATTAACCCTAAGTTCTGCTGATATTGTGTCAGGTAAATCTATTTTATACTTACATTCTGATGTTGCTAAACTATATGTTGTATAGAGTGTGGTTCCTGTATAAATAGTTTACTGACATTGTAGTCATATCATTAGACAGCGTGACATTTTCACTGGCCATAAAAAATTATCTCTAGTTACCATGGATCCAGTAGCCCAGCTGGCTCTGCAGTTGCAGGGATTATCCATGGAGCTGACGGACATTAAGTCCAAAGTTTTGTCTCCCCTGGAGCAAACCAGAGTTGAACCTAAGGTGGCTCTTCCAGATAGGTTCACTGGTGGGCGAGACAAATTTTTTACCTTCCGGGAGGCATGTAAATTATATTTTCGGCTTCGGCCGCGATCATCAGGGAGTGATAAGCAGAGAGTGGGAATTGTTATCTCACTTCTTCAAGGGGACCCTCAATCCTGGGCATTTTCCCTTCCTCCGGGATCCCCGGCTCTACAGTCTGTAGATCAATTTTTTACTGCTCTGGGATTGGTATATGATGACCCAGATCGGGTCTCTCTTGCTGAGACTAAATTACGTAAGATACAGCAGGGATATCGTCCTGCGGAGGAATTTGCTTCTGAGTTTCGTAGATGGGCCACGGATACTCAGTGGAATGACCCAGCTCTTAGGAGCCAGTTTTGTCATGGGCTTTCTGACAAATTAAAAGACGTTTTGGCTCAGTATGAGTCTCCTCCTTCTCTGGAGGCTGCTATGGCCCTAGCTATCCGTACTGATAGACGGCTTCGGGAGAGGGGTGAGGTAACTCCACTCCCTGTTGTTTCTCCACCTACTACTAAAGTCCCTTATGTTGAGGTTCCCCTTGTCTGTTCGGATGAGCCTATGCAGTTGGGAGGGACATCTTTTCGTAGTAGGGGATTGGCGGCACGCCGCAGGACTAGAAGGTGTTTTTTCTGCGGGAAAGAGGGACATTTTGTTGGAGAATGTCCATCCCGTGTCTTGTTAAGTAAAAAGTCGCCGGAAAACTGCTAATCCCAGGTTGTGTGGTGGATGACAACCTGGGAGTATGTATTTCATCCGCCGGTTCTTCTCAGTTCCTTGTACCAGTGGAGGTGGTGTTTGGTACTAGAGTGAAGAGATTGTCTGTTCTTCTGGATAGTGGTTCCGGCGCCAATCTGGTTGACGCTCAGTTTGCTCAGGCTCAAGGTATGCAACCGATCCCTATTTTTTCCATTGACGCCAGGCCTCTCGGCCAAGGTAGCTTTGTTCATGAGGTTCATAACATTGACCTTCGGGTAGGGGCAATACATAGGGAACAATTATCTTGTTATGTGTTGGAGGGTCTACCTACTCCCATTGTGTTGGGACTTCCTTGGCTGGTTAAACATAACCCTGTAATTAATTGGCAGTCCAGAGAGATAAGCCAATGGGGTGAGTTTTGCAAAAGCAACTGCATGAACACAGTCATCAGTGCGGTCGTACCTAGTACATTGCCTCCTTTTTTGGAGGATTTTGGGGATGTTTTTTCTGAGGAGGGGTGTCGGGAGTTGCCTCCTCATCGTGTGTATGACTGCTCTATTAATCTTCTTCCTGATGCTAAGTTACCTAAAGCTAGGTTGTATAATCTTTCTGGTCCTGAAAGACAGGCTATGAAAGATTATATTTCCGAAAGTCTGGCCAAAGGGCATATTAGACCTTCATCTTCCCCTGTAGCCGCGGGGTTCTTCTTTGTGAAGAAAAAAGATGGAGGCCTACGCCCTTGCTTGGATTTCCGCGAACTTAATCGGATTACTGTTCGAGATCCATATCCACTCCCTCTTATTCCTGATCTCTTCAATCAAATTGTTGGCGCCAAATGGTTCTCTAAATTGGATCTCAGGGGGGCGTATAATCTGATTAGAATAAAAGAGGGGGATGAGTGGAAAACGGCGTTTAACACGCCGGAGGGACATTATGAAAACCTGGTTATGCCTTTTGGTCTGACTACTGCACCAGCAGTATTCCAACATTTTGTTAATGACATTTTTCGTCACCTTGTGGGGGTGTTTGTGGTCGTATATTTGGATGACATTTTAATTTACTCGCCAGATCTTGTGTCTCACCAGGAGCATGTGAGACAGGTGTTGCAGATCTTGCGAGACAATAAACTATACGCCAAACTGGAGAAGTGTGTTTTTGCCGTACAGGAACTTCAGTTTTTGGGTTTTTTGGTGTCAGCCTCCGGTTTCCGTATGGACCCTGAAAAGGTGAGAGCAGTGCTTGAATGGGATCAGCCAGGGGATCTTAAGGCTCTGCAGCGTTTTTTGGGGTTTGCTAATTTACTACCGGAAATTTATTTGTAATTTCTCGTCTGTCGTCAAACCTCTCACGGACATGACGAGAAAAGGGACGGATTTTTCTAGGTGGTCGGACAAAGCTTGCCAAGCCTTTTCCTCTTTAAAGAGATGTTTTGCTTGGCACCCGTTCTCATCCAACCAGATGTATCTCAGCCGTTCATTGTGGAGGTGGACGCGTCTGACGTAGGGGTGGGTGCTATATTGTCCCAGGGTCCGTCCCCTGGTAAATGGCATCCGTGCGCTTTCTTTTCTAAGAAATTGTCGTCCGCCGAAAGGAATTATGATATCGGCAATAGGGAACTTTTGGCCATTAAATTGGCTTTTGAAGAATGGCGTCACTTTTTGGAGGGGGCAGTCCACCCGGTCACCGTTATTACTGATCACAAGAACCTGCTGTATTTAGAATCCGCTAAGCGTCTGAATTCCAGACAAGCTCGATGGTCGTTGTTTTTTACCAGGTTTAATTTTGTCGTCACTTATCGTCCGGGGTCTAAGAATGTAAAGGCTGATGCTTTGTCTCGCAGTTTCCCAGGGGCCGGGAAAACGGATGACCCGATTCCTATCCTTCAGGAGGGGGTGGTAGTGTCGGCTGTATGTTCTGAGCTTGAGGAGGAGGTGTTAGAGGCTCAGGGGGACGCCCCTGCAGGACCTCCAGGGAGACTGTTTGTCCCGAATCGGTTGAGACAAAAGGTTATTGAGGCACATCATAATTCTGCTTTAGCAGGTCATCCAGGGAGTAAGGCTACTTTAGATCTCCTTGTAAGGTTCTATGTATATATTCCTGAAACTCAGTTTGTTCGTCAGCCATTTTACTTTCTGTCTTGCTGCAGCTATCTTGCCCTCAGTCAAAATGGAGTTTCCAGCTTGCATGTTCCCGCCCTGATTCTCTCCTTTGCTTCTTAAGCAGCCACAGCTGAGCAATCAGTGCTTCAGAATCTAGCCTGCAGTGAACCTGTGACTTGACTCCTGTAAGCCTTGGACCTTGTACTCCAGCTATTCCTACTGAGGAACTCTGAAGCACTTGTGGACTCTGAACCCTGCTCTTTGAAAGACCCACGTTTGCATGGACTTACGGTAACAGAGAAGAAGATCCTGAATCTGTATTGGAGAGTGATTGCTGAGCTTGGATTACTCTGGCCTGCTGTGTCTCCTGTTTCTGTGTCTGCAAACTGTGTGACTATTTCTGCCAACTTGTATGAAGTAATACAGGACTTTTCTATATCAAACCTGTGTCTCATGTATGTTCATCGCACCCAAGCACAAGACGCTATATGAACTGTACTACATACAAGTTGGCAGAAATAGTCACACAGTTTGCAGACACAGAAACAGGAGACACAGCAGGCCAGAGTAATCCAAGCTCAGCAATCACTCTCCAATACAGATTCAGGATCTTCTTCTCTGTTACCGTAAGTCCATGCAAACGTGGGTCTTTCAAAGAGCAGGGTTCAGAGTCCACAAGTGCTTCAGAGTTCCTCAGTAGGAATAGCTGGAGTACAAGGTCCAAGGCTTACAGGAGTCAAGTCACAGGTTCACTGCAGGCTAGATTCTGAAGCACTGATTGCTCAGCTGTGGCTGCTTAAGAAGCAAAGGAGAGAATCAGGGCGGGAACATGCAAGCTGGAAACTCCATTTTGACTGAGGGCAAGATAGCTGCAGCAAGACAGAAAGTAAAATGGCTGACGAACAAACTGAGTTTCAGGAATATATACATAGAACCTTACACTCCTTTCTCGCCGATTTTGGTGGCCTAACGCTAATAAAGATGTTATAACTTTTGTCGCGTCCTGTGGGGTTTGTGCTCACTCTAAAACTCCTCATACCCGACCATCTGGGACCCTTTTACCCTTGAAACTTCCGGAGCGTCCATGGACTCATTTATCTATGGACTTCATTACGGATCTTCCTCCGTCGTCAGGGAATACTGTCATACTGGTGGTTGTTGACAGGTTCAGTAAGATGGCACATTTCGTTGCTCTTCCTGCACTCCCTAATGCTAAAACTCTGGCGCAGGTGTTCATTGGGGAGATTGTGAGACTTCATGGGTTGCCTTCTGATGTGGTGTCAGATAGGGGGTCTCAGTTTGTGTCCAAATTTTGGAGGGCATTTTGTTTACGTCGGGAGATGCAATTGTCGTTTTCCTCGGCTTTTCATCCACAGACCAATGGTCAGACAGAGCGTCTGAATCAGAGTTTAGAGACATATCTCCGGTGTTTTGTCTCGGAGAACCAGGAGGACTGGTCTTCTTTCTTGCCTCTGGCAGAGTTCGCTCTTAACAACAGGCGGAGCGAGTCCACTGGTAAGTCCCCGTTTTTTGGGGCATATGGTTTTCATCCCCAGTTTTGTACTTTCAATGGGGGGGGTCCTTCTGGGGTTCCTGAGGAGGAGCGTTTCTCGTCGTCACTTGCTTCTGTGTGGCGAGGTGTATTGAATAATTTGAGTACGATGGGGAACCGTTACAAACGTATGGCTGATAGGAGGAGAGTTTCTGGTCCAGATCTGAATGTGAACGATCTGGTATGGTTGTCTACCAGGAATATAAAACTTAAAGTGCCCTTCTGGAAACTGGGTCCCAGATTCATCGGGCCGTACAGGATCAGTTCCATAATTAATCCTGTGGCATTTCGTCTGGAACTCCCTTCTACTTTTAAAATTCATAATGTGTTCCACAAGTCATTACTTAAAAGGTATGTGGCACCAGTCATACCGTCACCTCTACCTCCTCCTCCAGTGTTGGTCAATGGTAACTTGGAATTTCAAGTATCAAAAATCATTGACTCTCGCCTGAATCGCCGGTCCCTTCAGTACTTGGTGCATTGGAAGGGGTATGGTCCGGAGGAGAGGACGTGGGTCCCTGCGTCTGATGTTAACGCAGATCGTTTGGTTCGGACCTTCCACAGAACTCACCCGGGCAGGCCTGGCCCTGAGGGTCCGGAGGCCCCTCGTAGAAGGGGGGTACTGTCATGTGTGCATTGCCACGAAGATTGTCGCGGTTGCACATTTTGACTTCTCACAGCTGAGTTGCTGTTTCTTTGTGTTTGGCAGCTAGGGAGTTAATTCTGTCTGTGCTCGGTGCTGGGACTGGGTGCAGTTTCTCCCAGCTGCAATTGATTATTTGTTGATTGGTTTCCTTTAAGTTTCTGGTTGTCTGCTTTGGGAGTTGCCAGTGAAACACTTCATGCAGACCACAGATAGGAATGAGTCTGTATAGACTCTAGTTGAGAGCTCCTTAGTTGTTTTAAGCTTGACTTGCTTAGAGTTTATTTCCCAGACCATTTATGTTCCTTCGGTGTTTGAGTGTGTATGCAAGAGAGTGCTATCCTGTCTGTCTTATATGTCTAATCTGTGTATTTAGCTGAGATCAGCCCCTATCCCTTTGGTGGTAATCAGGATCCTTCTTAGGACTGATTACAGGGTTCAGGGTCTGATAGGAGACAGGGTTAGGCTGGAGACTTGGACCTCTGAACCATTATCAGTACCTCCAAGGTAAGGGATTAGTTAGGACCCCAGTGTAGGGTCAGGTTAGACCCCGGTCCTCCTCTTTCCTGTTACAGCTCATCAAGTCCTCAAGATTAACCCTGAGTTCAACTGATATCGTCTCTGCACATCTAGTCCTCAAGATTAACCCTAAGTTCTGCTGATATTGTGTCAGGTAAATCTATTTTATACTTACATTCTTATGTTGCTAAACTATATGTTGTATAGAGTGTGGTTCCTGTATAAATAGTTTACTGACATTGTAGTCATATCATTAGACAGCGTGACACACACTTCTGCCGATCAAAGGTCTAAGGATGTCATTGATAAGATTCTGAAAAAATGCCGGAGCACTGGAAAGCCCAAAAGGCATGACCAGTAGAGTTGAGCGATACTTTCCGATATCCAAAAGTATCGGAATCGGAATGGTATCGCCGATACACAAAAAATATCGGCGATACCCGATACCGATACCGGAAATACAATGTAAGTCTATGGGAACAAAATATCGGAATTAAAAAAAACCCATTCTTGCCTTGTTGGTTAATTGTACATGAAGGAAAACAACAAAGAGTAATGTAGAATTTATTGGGGAGGTTGAGGAGACATTAAAGGCATAGATGTTTAACACAATGCAATGGAATAGCATTAATATTTCTTTTTTTGAAATACGTTTGGATTGACGAAGAAATTGACAATGTTGTTAACCTTTTTTCTATTTTGTCAAATATGTCTGTTTCACAACTTCCATGCTCTTCACCTTTTTAACTTTTCACACATTTTCTCCTTCATAATCTTCAGCAGCATCATCTTTCTCATCAAATTATTCTTCATCTTCACCTTCTTAATCTTCTAAAATTTCTTGCTATTCATCTTTTTGTTAACATTACTTATATTGTTCTTATTAAACAGTTATTATTCTTCATATTCTACTTCTTCATCTTCTTCCTATTCATCCTTTTCATCATATTCTTATTTGTGACAGACATTCCTGTACTTGTAATCTGTAAAACTCTGAATTTTCATCCTTCCGTTCTTGCTGTCACGAAAGATTTTAATTACAACAGTATTTGTCCGCGTTCAGTTTAGCCTGCAGCAGCATCAGGCATTTTCCAGGGGCACCACGAGGAGGAACGGACTCACCCCCATACACTGCTTAGTCTTCTTCTGCTTAGAATTTAGAGCATATATTTTGCTCTTCATTTGGTCTTATACTTAATGTTCTTCTGCTTTTTGATCTTCTGCTTATTGTTCTTCTGTCTCTTGTTCTGTATCTTGTAGTTTGTCTTAACCTTCTTTGTCCTGTTGGTGATGGTACAAAAGCCAATGGAAGTAACGAGGACCAGCTGACTGTGCTGGAACCCGGAGGGTCAGCAGAAGGAAAAGAGCCAATGGCACAACCGAGGACCAGCTGACGTTACTGGGACACGGTTACTAAGCAGGAGGTACCTGTGCTCCAAAGCACTACCAAGGACCAGCAGACGTTGCTGGAACTCGGATACCGACATGGAGGCACCTAGGCCAAAGGCACTGCGGAGAACCAGCTGACGGTACTGGAACCCGGATGGGTAGCAGAAGGTACAAGAGCCAATGAAAGTAACGAGGACCAGCTGACTGTGCTGGAACCCGGAGGGTCAGCAGAAGGAAAAGAGCCAATGGCACAACCGAGGACCAGCTGACGTTACTGGGACACGGTTACTAAGCAGGAGGTACCTGTGCTCCAAAGCACTACCAAGGACCAGCAGACGTTGCTGGAACTCGGATACCGACATGGAGGCACCTAGGCCAAAGGCACTGCGGAGAACCAGCTGACGGTACTGGAACCCGGATGGGTAGCAGAAGGTACAAGAGCCAATGAAAGTAACGAGGACCAGCTGACTGTGCTGGAACCCGGAGGGTCAGCAGAAGGAAAAGAGCCAATGGCACAACCGAGGACCAGCTGACGTTACTGGGACACGGTTACTAAGCAGGAGGTACCTGTGCTCCAAAGCACTACCAAGGACCAGCAGACGTTGCTGGAACTCGGATACCGACATGGAGGCACCTAGGCCAAAGGCACTGCGGAGAACCAGCTGACGGTACTGGAACCCGGATGGGTAGCAGAAGGTACAAGAGCCAATGAAAGTAACGAGGACCAGCTGACTGTGCTGGAACCCGGAGGGTCAGCAGAAGGAAAAGAGCCAATGGCACAACGAGGACCAGCTGACGTTACTGGGACACGGTTACTAAGCAGGAGGTACCTGTGCTCCAAAGCACTACCAAGGACCAGCAGACGTTGCTGGAACTCGGATACCGACATGGAGGCACCTAGGCCAAAGGCACTGCGGAGAACCAGCTGACGGTACTGGAACCCGGATGGGTAGCAGAAGGTACCCATGGAAATTAAAGTTGAGGCAGCAGGACTGTTTGCCGTTCACACAGCAGGGGAACAGCTGACATTACTGAACCCCAGTAACACGGGAGCAAGTGTAGACTGTGCTAACAGCACTTCCGAGAAACAACTGGCGGTGTTGTAGCCCAGGGATGAGAAGAGAACATGGTGGAGGCAGCAGGACTGTTTGCCGTTCACACAGCAGGGGAACAGCTGACATTACTGAACCCCAGTAACACAGGAGCAAGTGTAGACTGTGCTAACAGCACTTCCGAGAAACAACTGGCGGTGTTGTAGCCAGGGATGAGAAGAGAACAGGGTGGAGGCAGCAGGACTTTTTGCCGTTCACACAGCAGGGGAACAGCTGACATTACTGAACCCCAGTAACACAGGAGCAAGTGTAGACTGTGCTAACAGCACTTCGAGAAACAACTGGCGGTGTTGTAACCCAGGGATGAGAAGAGAACAGGGTGGAGGCAGCAGGACTTTTTGCCATTCACACAGCAGGGGAACAGCTGACATTACTGAACCCCAGTAACACAGGAGCAAGTGTAGACTGTGCTAACAGCACTTCCGAGAAACAACTGGCGGTGTTGTAACCCAGGGATGAGAAGAGAACAGGGTGGAGGCAGCAGGACTGTTTGCCGTTCACACAGCAGGGGAACAGCTGACATTACTGAACCCCAGTAACACGGGAGCAAGTGTTAACTGTGCTAACAGCACTTCCGAGAAACAACTGGCGGTGTTGTAGCCCAGGGATGAGAAGAGAACAGGGTGGAGGCAGCAGGACTTTTTGCCGTTCACACAGCAGGGGAACAGCTGACATTACTGAACCCCAGTAACACAGGAGCAAGTGTAGACTGTGCTAACAGCACTTCCGAGAAACAACTGGCGGTGTTGTAGCCCAGGGATGAGAAGAGAACAGGGTGGAGGCAGCAGGACTTTTTGCCGTTCACACAGCAGGGGAACAGCTGACATTACTGAACCCCAGTAACACAGGAGCAAGTGTAGACTGTGCTAACAGCACTTCCGAGAAACAACTGGCGGTGTTGTAACCCAGGGATGAGAAGAGAACAGGGTGGAGGCAGCAGGACTGTTTGCCGTTCACACAGCAGGGGAACAGCTGACATTACTGAACCCAGTAACACGGGAGCAAGTGTTAACTGTGCTAACAGCACTTCCGAGAAACAACTGGCGGTGTTGTAGCCCAGGGATGAGAAGAGAACAGGGTGGAGGCAGCAGGACTTTTTGCCGTTCACACAGCAGGGGAACAGCTGACATTACTGAACCCCAGTAACACAGGAGCAAGTGTAGACTGTGCTAACAGCACTTCCGAGAAACAACTGGCGGTGTTGTAGCCCAGGGATGAGAAGAGAACAGGGTGGAGGCAGCAGGACTTTTTGCCGTTCACACAGCAGGGGAACAGCTGACATTACTGAACCCCAGTAACACAGGAGCAAGTGTAGACTGTGCTAACAGCACTTCCGAGAAACAACTGGCGGTGTTGTAACCCAGGGATGAGAAGAGAACAGGGTGGAGGCAGCAGGACTTTTTGCCGTTCACACAGCAGGGGAACAGCTGACATTACTGAACCCCAGTAACACAGGAGCAAGTGTAGACTGTGCTAACAGCACTTCCGAGAAACAACTGGCGGTGTTGTAGCCCAGGGATGAGAAGAGAACAGGGTGGAGGCAGCAGGACTTTTTGCCGTTCACACAGCAGGGGAACAGCTGACATTACTGAACCCCTGTAACACAGGAGCAAGTGTAGACTGTGCTAACAGCACTTCCGAGAAACAACTGGCGGTGTTGTAGCCCAGGGATGAGAAGAGAACAGGGTGGAGGCAGCAGGACTTTTTGCCGTTCACACAGCAGGGGAACAGCTGACATTACTGAACCCCAGTAACACAGGAGCAAGTGTAGACTGTGCTAACAGCACTTCCGAGAAACAACTGGCGGTGTTGTAACCCAGGGATGAGAAGAGAACAGGGTGGAGGCAGCAGGACTTTTTGCCGTTCACACAGCAGGGGAACAGCTGACATTACTGAACCTGTTGTGAATGGGTTTGAGATGAGTTCTGAGCAGAGGCTCCCTCTGGTGGTTACAAGCGGTACTAGTGAGGATTGGGAATCAGGTGTTACTGATTGGTCTTATTTAAGGGAATCATTTTCCCATCAGGGTTGCCGGTGATCAATTGTTCTGGTCTGAATCCTTCTTTCCAGTTTCCCTTGTAGCCTGCTGTGTCGTGTCTGCATCTCCTGCTATCAGATAAGACAATTTCTTATTTTGTGTTTTTGCTATATTTTTGCATTTTGTCCTGCACTTCTGTGGGGGCCTTCTGGGTCCCCTCCGGGGGCTTTTGCCCTCTCAGTTTAGTCCAGCCACTGTGTTTTGTACTTTTGCTTTTTGCAGTTTTTTCAGTGGCTGCTGTTTTTGTTACACCAGAGAACTAATTTAGGTGGTAGAGGTCGTGTGATCTCAGGTGATTTTGAAATTAGTAGAGTTGGTGTTTTTCAGGGTTTTCTGGGATTGCAGTAAGTACCCTTCCTGTCCTTTTCTATTTAGATAGTTTGGGCCCCAGCGTTTGCTCATACTATTTTCTTTCTGTGTCAGTATTTCCTCTTGTCTAACCGCCATTACATGTTTGGGGGCTTTCTATTATCTTTGGGGTTCTGCTCCGGGGCAGATAGCTTTCCTATTTCTATCTTTAGGTGTAGTTAGTTTCTCAGGCTGTGACGAGGCGTCTAGGACCATCGTAGGAACGCTCCACGGCTGCCTCTAGTTGCGGTGGTTAGTCAGGGTACTGCAATCTCATAGATTCCAACTGCTCTGGTGTATTTCCTTTTTTACCTGCACTCCTCAGCTACCGTAACATAACAGTATCACCGGCCATAAAAATTGTATGGTACTCACAGAAGGGAAAAAATATTTTGAAGGAAGAAAAGTTGTCAGAGATATTTTTCTGTTTGTTGCATTTTTTTTTTTTTTTTTCCCTCTGTATCTCTGGGTGCTGGGGAGGATCTTTTCTCCCAATGGAGTTTGCACAGTTGTCTGGCCGTGTGGATCAGCTTGCCACTGAGGTTCGGAGTATTGCTGCATATCTTGCTAGGTTGCCTGTTGTGGAACCTAGGATCCCCATGCCAGATTTGTTTTCAGGGGATCGAGCTAAGTTTCAGAATTTCAAAAATAATTGTAAATTGTTTCTTGCCTTAAAATCTAAGTCCTCAGGAAACGCAGCGCAGCAGGTTCAAATTGTCATCTCTCTCCTGCGCGGCGATCCTCAGGATTGGGCTTTTTCCCTCACACCTGGGGATCCTGTTTTGAGTGATGTTGATGCATTTTTTCAGGCTTTGGGGTTATTGTACGATGAGCCTAATGTCACTGATCAAGCTGAAAAAGCCTTGTTGGCATTAAATCAGGGGCTTGATGACGCTGAGTTATACTGTCAGAGATTCCGTAGGTGGGCAGTCCTGACCAAATGGAATGACGACGCTTTGGCGGCCCTTTTCCGGAAGGGTCTGTCAGATAATGTAAAGGATGTTATGGTGGGATTCCCTGTCCCCTCTGGTCTCAATGATTCTATGTCATTAGCGATTCAAATTGACAGACGTTTGCGTGAGCGGAGAAGTATGCGTGGAGTGGTGTTGCCTTGTGAGCCAGCTGCTGAGCCCATGCAGTGTGATGGAGTGGTGTCTGGGGCACAGCGTCATGAGTTTCGAAAGCGCAATGGGTTATGTTTCTACTGTGGTGATGCCTCTCATGCTATTTCAGTCTGCCCTAAGCGGGGAAGACGTTTTGCACGCTCAGTTGTCTTGGGTAGTGTTCAGACTAAGTTTTTATTAACTGTCACTCTGATATGCTCTCTGTCCTCATTTTCTGCTCAGGCTTTCGTTGATTCTGGAGCAGCTATTAACCTGATGGATTATGATTTTGCTAAACGTTGTGGATTTCCCTTGATACCCCTACAGAAGTCTATTCCCTACTGGGGATCGATTCTACCCTTTGGCTGAGAATAAACCCCAGTTTTCTACTCAGGTGATAATGAGGGTTGAACCTGATCACCAGGAGTGCTGCAAATTTTTGGTTCTATATAATCTGCATGACATTATCGTGCTGGGTTTCCCTTGGTTACAGTCTCATAATCCTGTTTTGGATTGGAAATCTGTGTCTGTAACCAGTTGGGGCTGCCAATGTGTTAATACCAACACTCCTGTTTTTTCTGCCTCCCCCCAGGCTGAGGATGTTCCTGACTTTTTGTTTGATTTTTCTGATGTGTTTAGCGAAAGTAAATCTGCATCCTTACCTCCCCATAGGAGCTATGACTGCGCTATTGAATTAGTGCCAGGTAGTAAATTCCCTAAGGGTCGCCTTTTTAACTTGTCTGTACCTGAACATGACGCTATGCGGTCTTATATCAAGGAATCATTGGAGAAGGGTCATATCAGACCATCCTCTTCACCCTTAGGTGCCGGTTTTTTCTTTGTGGCCAAAAAAGATGGTTCATTAAGGCCGTGTATTGATTATCGTCTCTTGAACAATATTACTGTGAAATATCAATACCGTTACCCTTGATTTCTGACCTGTTTTCCAGGGTGAAAAACGCTACTTGGTTTACCAAGCTTGACCTCAGGGGGGCGTATAACCTTATTCGCATTAAGCACGGGGATGAATGGAAGACGGCATTTAACACCCCTGAAGGGCATTTTGAGTACCTTGTGATGCCCTTTGGGCTCACTAATGCTCCTTCCGTCTTCCAGTCCTTCATGAATGACATTTTCAGGGATTTTGTGGACAAGTTTCTGATTGTTTATTTGGATGATATCTTGATTTTTTCTAATGACTGGGACTCTCATGTGAAACATGTTCGGACTGTATTCCAGATTTTGAGAGAGAATGCTCTGTATGTGAAGGGATCAAAGTGTCTTTTTGGCGTACAGGAGATCTCATTTCTGGGATTCATTTTGTCCCCATCTGTTATTGAAATGGACCCGGTCAAGGTTCAGGCCATCTGTGATTGGGTCCAACCTACTTCATTAAAGGCTCTTCAGAGATTTTTGGGTTTTGCCAATTTTTATCGTAAATTTATTGGTAATTTCTCTGTTATTGTTAAACCATTAACTGATTTGACCAGAAAGGGTTCTGATGTGGTGAATTGGCCTCCTGAGGCAGTCTCTGCGTTTCAGGAACTTAAGCAGAGATTCACTTCTGCTCCTGTTCTACGGCAGCCTGATGTTTCTCTGCCATTTCAGGTGGAGGTTGATGCCTCTGAAATTGGGGCAGGTGCCGTTTTGTCCCAAAAAGATCCAGAGACCTCTAAAAGTAACCCTTGTGCCTTTTTCTCTCGAAAATTTTCTCCTACTGAACGTAATTATGACGTGGGTAATCGGGAGTTATTGGCCATGAAGTGGGCTTTTGAAGAGTGGAGACATTGGCTGGAGGGAGCCAAACATCAGGTGGTGGTCCTTACGGACCATAAGAATCTGGTCTATCTGGAATCTGCCAAGCGACTCAATCCTAGACAGGCCAGGTGGGCCTTGTTTTTCACACGTTTTAATTTTGTGGTTTCCTTTCTTCCTGGCACTAAGAATGTTAAGGCGGATGCCCTCTCGAGGAGTTTCCTTGCGGACTCTCCTGAGCTATCTGATCCCTCTGTTATTTTGAAGGAGGGTGTAGTTCTTTCCGCCATCTCGCCTAATTTGAGACTTGCTCTGGAGGGGTGTCAGGAGGATAGGCCCGAGCGCTGCCCTGTTGGAAAATTGTTTGTCCCGGACCAATGGAAAAAGAGTGTGATGTCTGAGATTCATTGTTCCGCATTGGCTGGGCATCCCGGAATTTTTGGTACCAGAGACTTGGTTAGTCGGTCCTTTTGGTGGCCTACCTTGTCTCGCGATGTCAGGGAATTTGTGCAGTCCTGCGGGACTTGCTCTCGCTCCAAGCCTTGCTCTCGCTCTAGTGGTTTGTTGATGCCATTGCCTGTGCCCAAGAGACCATGGACCCATATCTCTATGGATTTCATTTCCGATCTTCCTGTTTCTCAGAGAATGACCACCATCTGGGTAATTTGTGATAGGTTTTCCAAAATGATACATCTTGTGCCATTACCTAAGTTGCCTTCCTCCTCTGAATTGGTGCCGTTGTTCCTTCAGCACGTGGTTCGTTTACACGGCATTCCTGAGAACATTGTGTCTGACAGAGGAGTCCAGTTTGTTTCCAGATTTTGGAGGACTTTTTGTTCTAAACTGGGTGTTCAATTGTCTTTCTCCTCGGCATTTCATCCTCAGACCAATGGTCAAAACTGAGAGAACAAACCAGACATTGGAGAGTTATCTAAGATGCTTTGTGTCTGCTGATCAGGATGACTGGGTCTCTTTTTTGCCTTTGGCTGAGTTTGCTCTTAATAATAGGGCTAGCTCTGCCACTTTGATGTCTCCGTTTTTCTGTAATTCTGGGTTTCACCCTCGATTTTCTTCAGGACAGACGGAGGCTTCTGTCTGTCCAGGTGTTGACTCTGTTGTTGAGCGTATGCAGCAGATTTGGGACCAGGTAGTGGAGAGGTTGTCCCTCTCTCAGGAGAAGGCCCAGCGGTTTGCTAACCGGCATAGGACTGATGGTCCTCGGTTTAAAGTGGGGGACTTGGTCTGGTTGTCCTCAAAGAATATTCCTATGAGAGTAGCATCTCCTAAATTTAAGCCTAGGTTCATTGGACCTTATAAGATCATGGAGATTATTAATCCTGTTTCTTTTCGTTTGCTTCTTCCAGGGACATTTAAGATCCATAACGTGTTCCACAAGTCCTTGTTGAAGAGGTTTGTTGAGCCAGTGGTTCCTGCTGCTGTGCCTCCTGACCCTGTTTTGGTTGAGGGCAATCTGGAGTATGTGGTTGAGAAAATATTGGATTCTCGTTTTTCTAGACGAAGACTCCAGTATTTGGTTAAATGGAGAGGTTATGGTCAGGAAGATAATTCTTGGGTGTTTGCTTCGGACATCCATGCTAGGAGACTTATCCGTGTGTATCATAGAACTCATCCTGACCGACCTGGTTGCTCAAATGAGGGTTCGGTGACCCCTCCTCAAGGGGGGGGTACTGTTGTGAATGGGTTTGAGATGAGTTCTGAGCAGAGGCTCCCTCTGGTGGTTACAAGCGGTACTAGTGAGGATTGGGAATCAGGTGTTACTGATTGGTCTTATTTAAGGGAATCATTTTCCCATCAGGGTTGCCGGTGATCAATTGTTCTGGTCTGAATCCTTCTTTCCAGTTTCCCTTGTAGCCTGCTGTGTCGTGTCTGCATCTCCTGCTATCAGATAAGACAATTTCTTATTTTGTGTTTTTGCTATATTTTTGCATTTTGTCCTGCACTTCTGTGGGGGCCTTCTGGGTCCCCTCCGGGGGCTTTTGCCCTCTCAGTTTAGTCCAGCCACTGTGTTTTGTACTTTTGCTTTTTGCAGTTTTTTCAGTGGCTGCTGTTTTTGTTACACCAGAGAACTAATTTAGGTGGTAGAGGTCGTGTGATCTCAGGTGATTTTGAAATTAGTAGAGTTGGTGTTTTTCAGGGTTTTCTGGGATTGCAGTAAGTACCCTTCCTGTCCTTTTCTATTTAGATAGTTTGGGCCCCAGCGTTTGCTCATACTATTTTCTTTCTGTGTCAGTATTTCCTCTTGTCTAACCGCCATTACATGTTTGGGGGCTTTCTATTATCTTTGGGGTTCTGCTCCGGGGCAGATAGCTTTCCTATTTCTATCTTTAGGTGTAGTTAGTTTCTCAGGCTGTGACGAGGCGTCTAGGACCATCGTAGGAACGCTCCATGGCTGCCTCTAGTTGCGGTGGTTAGTCAGGGTACTGCAATCTCATAGATTCCAACTGCTCTGGTGTATTTCCTTTTTTACCTGCACTCCTCAGCTACCGTAACATAACATGAACCCCAGTAACACAGGAGCAAGTGTAGACTGTGCTAACAGCACTTCCGAGAAACAACTGGCGGTGTTGTAGCCCAGGGATGAGAAGAGAACAGGGTGGAGGCAGCAGGACTTTTTGCCGTTCACACAGCAGGGGAACAGCTGACATTACTGAACCCCAGTAACACGGGAGCAAGTGTTAACTGTGCTAACAGCACTTCCGAGAAACAACTGGCGGTGTTGTAGCCCAGGGATGAGAAGAGAACAGGGTGGAGGCAGCAGGACTTTTTGCCGTTCACACAGCAGGGGAACAGCTGACATTACTGAACCCCAGTAACACAGGAGCAAGTGTAGACTGTGCTAACAGCACTTCCAAGCAACAACTGGCGGTGTTGGAGCCCAGGGTCAAGGAGGATGTTTAAATACTAGATCAAGTATTTTCCTTGTTACGTGTCAATTAAAAATGTCTATACTCCAAACAAGAGAAATATAACCTTTAGTACCATAAGATGATGATTTTACTTTAAAAAATATATGTAAATTAATAATTGACAAACATAAACGCATACATTAACATGTTGAAAAGCAATGCAAACCACAATAAAAATCGGTTAAATAATCTGCTATACGGTTTTAAATAAAAGCATACAAGTACATATCAGAATCCATTAATGATGGATAAGTAACAGTATGTACACCATTTTCATTTGCTGAATAATATCACTAAAAAGTTTTTAAAAATATCTAAAATTTCCATCATGTAATACTGATAATATGTGCCAATCATTTATATTAACAAAAAAAACCTTTAAAAGTGCATAGTGAAAACAGCTATTTATGCCTGACTGTGGACTTGCAAGCATGACAACGGATAGATAAGGTATATATAGATGAGACTGCATAGCCACAGATGGTGAATGGCGATGTAATACTGTACCTCAATAAAGTGTGCGTTACTACTACATCCTTTTTTTTATATAGCTTTATAAAAGGGTACGTGCATGTATGCTTGCGCCTTTGTTTGGACGCACAGACTGGCTTCCTGCTGTGACGCGTTGGGTATTGGAGCGTCTGTGCGTCTTATGACGCAGACTAACATTCACGGTGCGCATCGTTCATCATCGCAAGCGTACCGACAACACAAAGGCGTTGTCATGACTGCTTTACTCAGTAAACATGCACCTATGATGAAACATACACGCATGTGCCCTATTACATAACAAGCTACAAGAAAAATGCGTGTGAGGTGTGACACAGCTGTTTTGTTAAGGTACAGTATTATATCGACATTGTACAGGTGTCGCTATTCAGTCTGATAAATAGATATCATTCACCTATTCTATCAGTTGTCGTTCTTTCAGCACCACTTACAGGTATATATTTTGCTATTGTGACTATGCACTATTGACTTTACCAAGGTAATGCATGATTTTTGTTAGCGATTATCATGTTTACATGAAGGACCTTTATGATATGGGCTGTTAACTTTCTAATCAAATATGTATTTTTTAAAATGACACAAATATAAGTAATGTTGAAGAGGACTATTCCTACATGCATTGTTTGCACAATATTACAGGTGTACATCACGTCCCTTAATCAACATTGGATATTATATTTACTTGTATGCTTTTATTTCAAAGGCAAGAACACTGAAGTATAACCTTCGCACTGCAGCAGTTGTCAAAGTTCAACCCACATTATGCACTTCCAACATTGCAGTATTTGAGTCATCATGATGTGAGTTGGATTTGTCTAAGCTATGGAGTGACAAGGTTGACCATCAGTATCCTATAGCATAAGTAGGCTTTTGTGTTTGCATTTGTTTTCGACATGTGCATATCTGTAATAATATGTCACAATTATTTTGTTACAGATTTGTGACAAAGACAAATCATTTTATGGTTTGAAAGTTGACGTTTCAAATGTTTACAGCTTAGAAATCATGGTGTAGCCTCATATCTATGTGTAGCACTAGACACTTTGAGATGTCATGTTTTTTTCACCATGATTAGGTAGCTAGCAGTAATTTTTGCCGGACACACAGCAGGGGAACAGCAGGCGTTACTGAACCCCACAAACACATCAGCGATTGTTTTCATCTGTGCATCTAACACTTCTGAGCAGCAACTGGCGCTGTTGAAGCCCAGGGTCAAGGAGGGTGTAGGCAGAGGCCTAGTATGAGACGTTTGAAGTTGAAGTTGTAGTTAGCAGCAGTAATTTTTGCCAGACACACAGCAGGGGAACAGCAGGCGTTACTGAACCCACAAACACATCAGCGATTGTTTTCATCTGTGCATCTAACACTTCTGAGCAGCAACTGGCGCTGTTGAAGCCCAGGGTCAAGGAGGGTGTAGGCAGAGGCCTAGTATGAGACGTTTGAAGTTGAAGTTGTAGTTAGCAGCAGTAATTTTTGCCAGACACACAGCAGGGGAACAGCAGGCGTTACTGAACCCCACAAACACATCAGCGATTGTTTTCATCTGTGCATCTAACACTTCTGAGCAGCAACTGGCGCTGTTGAAGCCCAGGGTCAAGGAGGGTGTAGGCAGAGGCCTAGTATGAGACATTTGAAGTTGAAGTTGTAGTTAGCAGCAGTAATTTTTGCCAGACACACAGCAGGGGAACAGCAGGCGTTACTGAACCCCACAAACACATCAGCGATTGTTTTCATCTGTGCATCTAACACTTCTGAGCAGCAACTGGCGCTGTTGAAGCCCAGGGTCAAGGAGGGTGTAGGCAGAGGCATAGTATGAGACGTTTGAAGTTGAAGTTGTAGTTAGCAGCAGTAATTTTTGCCAGACACACAGCAGGGGAACAGCAGGCGTTACTGAACCCCACAAACACATCAGCGATTGTTTTCATCTGTGCATCTAACACTTCTGAGCAGCAACTGGCGCTGTTGAAGCCCAGGGTCAAGGAGGGTGTAGGCACAAAATATTGAGTTATTGCCTTGTTACGTGGCCATTGCAAATGTATGTACTTCAAACAAGAATAAATGAACTTTTACTACAACAATAAAATGATAAATTTCAATTACAAGAATAGAAAAATATTTATACTTGACAGTCCTCTGTGGTTGATAACGTTTAATGGCTAACTGAAAATATGGTAACAAATTCAAAGCTTTCGAGACTACTCAGGTGTCTTCATCAGGCTAAGAGTAAAGCCAAAAATGAAGAATCACATATTTCTACACACAACAGGACACAGGAATAGCTAAGACAAGTGAGGGAGGGACAAGTGAGGGGAGACCGGCAACAAAAAGGAGAACAAGGATGAATTATCAGCGCCACACAATCACAGATAAATTAATGAATTTACCTGTGGCAAAAGACTTTTGTATGCCGGTCATAGCATCATGGATATGGAATTACTGGTATTAAAATATAACTTCAAATATGAGAAACGTACAAAGGTTTCAGAATATAAGCTCATCATGGCCTTTGACACTGTTAGTGATGGAATGAATAGATCACATGGATTTATGTCATTCTATATCAATTAAGGAATCTGCGTCTATGCCCTTCCAGGGTCATGAAAACCCAAAAAAATACGCCAATGAGAGGGCAATCAAACTTTCTATCCTTATCTAGGAACTGTTCCAATATTTATGTTCATCCCTGTGAGATAATGACAGTTCTGATACACGTCACTTACTTGTCTTACCTATTGCACTATTCCTGTGTCCTGTTGTGTATAGAAATATGTGATGCTTAATTTTTTTAGTTAGTCTTTCCCTGATGAAGAGACGTGAGTAGCCTTGAAAGCTTGCAATTTGTTTCCATCTTTTCAGTTATCCATTAAAAGGTATCAACCACTGCTGACTCTGAAGTCTAAATATTTTTCTATCTACTGGCTAACACGGTACAAAGATACACATGTTTTCTAATTTCAAGAAGGAAAAATAAAGAAAATACAAATATAAACGCATATATGCACATGCCAAAAATAAATGGAACAACACAACACCCAAAAAATTGGTAACAAAATATAGTGTTGTAAATTTAAGAATAAAAGTCCATTTTTTTTTTATGAATAATGCTTAAGGAACGCTATGTTAAACCATAACATAGTGAAGACAATGGATTTTGTAATAGTCACTCAATATCATCATCGCAAATTTTATGTGACAGTCACAGACATTTCAATTATTTAAGTTCATAAAATCGTAACTTTCTATAGCATGTATGACATGTCCAGCATGGACTCATCAATGTGATTGATGACACAATAATGTACAATAAAAAATAACCATTTAAAAAAACATTAGGCATTGTTTGTCACAATTTAAGTGTGTGCCTGCAAGTGTAGGTGAAACAAAGGCTACGGATAGCAAAGGTATATTCTATGTCTGTATCAGACAGTGGACAGCCTCTGATGGGTAATGCCGATGTTATACTGTACGTCAATAAAGTCTGCGGCTGAAATCATGCATTTTTTGCTTGTAGAGTGTTGAAGAGGGTAAAAGAATGTCTGGTTGCGCAAAGCTTTATCCGTCAACACTACCTTCCTACTGTCACGCGTAGGGTAGGGTAGCGTGTGGCAATTAGCTGACTATCAAATGTGAGGTTAGGCTGCGTTATTGCGCAATAGGGACGCAAAAAAAAAATACAGCAGTAATAATTTAATGTGTAATACTCCACCTATGACAAACAAAAAAATTACGTTCCCTCTTTAACAATGTACAAGACTAACAAGCCTAATGGTTGACGCTGACTTAATTGAGATACAGTATTACATCAACATTGTCCATGAGTAACTATGCACTGTGATACCTATATACCAGTATTAATTTATATCTCTTGTGGTTGTTTCAACAGCACTTGCAGGTATAACTACCTATTGTCAGTATGCATGATGCACTTTCTAGATGTAATAATTTATTATTGGACATTACTACCATGTTTACATGCTGGCCATTTCATATATGGTGTTTGAAGTTACAGTTGGCATCAGTATGTGTATTTTATAATGTCTGTCATAAATAAAACTCGTGATGATGATGATGAGGATTTAATGATTCGTACATCCATTGACTGCATTATCTTACAGGTACAGATAAAGTTCCTTAAAAAGCATTAATTCATAAGTCTGAAATGTACTTTTATGCATTAATTTCAAAATGTGAAGAGTAGACTATGTTTTATTTTTTGTTACCATTTGTAATAGACATGTGCAGATATGCGCTGTGATGACAAATTATTATTTGTCCATATTTGTCATAAAAATTTATCATTCTAGGCCTGCAAAACTTCACAATTTCATGTTTTCAGCATAACAAGCAGGGTGACGGCTCTTCCCTATTTGGAGCATGTTGGTCATGTGTTTTTCTGTCCATGTGTCGCGAACAGGAGACTTCTTGCCGTTCACACAGCAGGGGAACAGCTGGCGTTACTGAACCCCACTAACAGTAGAGCTTGTGTTTTGTTCTGTGGACACGACACTTCTGAGCAGCAACTGGCAGTGTTGGAGCCCAGGGAGTAGAGTTCAGGTGGTAGAAAGATGAACATAACAGGAGACATGGATAACGTTGCGAACCAGTTATTTAATCTGAAAACGGACAGACAAATTCTGGCGAGATCCATGCCTTGTTCATTTTCAGAAAAGTAAGCCGGTCTACATTATCGGAGGATAGTCGCATGCGACGATCTGTTAGTACACCACCTGCAGCACTAAAGACGCGCTCCGATAATACACTGGCAGCAGGGCAAGCCAGCACCTCCAATGCATACTGGCTAAGCTCTTGGCCATGTATCCAGCTTAGAGACCCAAAACTTGAATGGGGAAGAGCCATCTGGGAGTACACTGAGAGGCAAAGCCAAGTAGTCTGTCACCATCTGACGGATACGTTGCCTCCCGCTGACTGGAGCCCTCTCGGATGGTGTAGACATTTGTGGCGCTGCCACAAAACTTTGCCACATTTTTAACATACTGGTCTTTCCCTGTGCAGAGGCACTGCGTGTGCTCCCTCTTGTTGCAGAGCTCTCTACACTGCCTCGACGCACAGAGCTGCTTTGTAAAGCAGTAGCAGCAGCAGTGCTCTCGGCAGTAAGGTAGAACATTAGGGATTGCACCAGTGTGTCTTGGTACTCCCGCATTTTACGCTCCCGGTTCAACGGTGTGATGAGGCTTTTGACGTTGTCCCGGTAGCGAGGGTCTAGGAGGGTGTACACCCAATAATCAGACGTCGTGAGAATGTGGGCGATGCGGCGGTCGTTTCTTAGGCACTGCAGCATGAAATCAACCATGTGCTGCAGACTCCCAACTGGCAAAGAAACGCTGTCCTCTGCAAGAGGCGTTATCTCTGCCTGCTCTGCATCACCCCACCCTCGCTCTACATACTGACTAGAGCGTTGTGTACCTCCCTCTGGAGCGATGTCTTCCTCCTCCATTGACTCCTCCTCCTCATCCTCCTCACAAAGTGAGCCCTGCCCAGCCCTTTGTGAGGAACCACGTTGCGCTGACTTTCCAGAAGGTGATGGAATTTGTGACTCCTCATCCTCCACCTCTTCCAAAACCTCATCCCTTATTGCTTGCAGTGTTTTTTGAAGCAGGCAGATAAGGGGGACAGTCAGGCTGACTAGTGCATCATCTGCACTCGCCATCCGCGTTGACTCATCAAACGCACGCAAAACGTGGCACATGTCCTTCATAGTGGCCCACTCATTAATGGTGAAGTGTGGACGGCGCAAATTGCGTGTTGATTGCGCCTGATGCAGCTGATACTCCATAACTGCTGGCTGCTGCTCACACAACCGCTCCAACATATGTAACGTTGAATTCCACCTGGTGGATACGTCACATATGATGCGATGTTCAGGAAGGCGCAATCTGCGTTGCAGAGCTGCAATGCGCGATCTGGCCATGCTGGAACGTCGCAAGTGAGCGCACTCTAGGCGGACCTTGTGCAGCAGTGCATCAAGATCCGGATAGTCCCTCAAAAAACTCTGCACGACCAAGTTGAGCACATGTGCCAGACATGGTATGTGAGTGAGTTTGCCAAGGCCCAGAGCTGCCACCAGATTTCGGCCATTGTCACACACTACCAAGCCTGGCTGGAGATTCGCTGGCAAAAACCACACGTCGCTCTCCTGCTTGATGGCATTCCAGACCTCCTGCGCTGTGTGGCTTCGATTCCCCATGGGAATTAATTTCAGAACGGCCTGTTGCCGTTTGGCCACGGCTGTGCTCATATCGGTCGCATCAGGTAAGCGTCCACGGGTCCATGTGGAGGTAGACCGTGACGGCTCCTGCAGCGATGATTCTGAGGAACTGGAGTAGGAGGAGGAGTCAATGTGGACAGACTTTATTCCGGCAATCCTTGGAGTTGGCAGAACACGTACAGCGCCACTCGCAAGATGTGTACCCGGCTCCACAACATTCACCCAATGGGCAGTGAGTGAAAGGTATCGTCCCTGGCCATGGGTACTGGTCCACGCATCGGTGGTCAGGTGGACCTTGCTACTGACGGCGTTTAGTAGCGCATGTTTAATTTTTGCCTCAACATGCTTTTGCAGACCAGGGACGGCTTGCCTGCTGAAATAAAATCGGCTGGGCACATTGTATTGTGGGACTGCCAATGCCATTAATTCACGGAAACTGTCAGTCTCCACCAGCCTGAATGACAGCATTTCAAGGGACAGGAGTTTTGCAATGCCAGCATTCAGAGCCTGTGCTCGTGGATGGTTTGCCGAGTATGGCCGTCTTTTCTCCCATGCCTGTGCTACCGATGGCTGTTTTGTGGCCTGGGTGTGTGAGGATGACAGGGAACTTGCAGCTGTGGGTGGAATAACACTGTGTCTCTGGACAACAGTGACAGAGGTTCTTCCATGGCGATCCTGTGAGGAAGCCGAACCAGCTGTGTGTGAACTGGAGGAAGAGGCTCCAACACGAGCTGAAGATGTAGGTGCTGCTGTAGGTTGGCCTACATCTCCAGTGTGTCTTTGTAACTCAACAAAGTGCTTTGACCGCACATGTTTCCACATATTTGTTGTATTAAGGTTACTGACACTTTTACCTCTTTTAATTTTTTGATTACACAGCTTGCATTTGACATAGCAAATATCATCTGCAACTGTATCAAAAAAGGACCACGCAGAGCAAGTCCTGGGAGCGCCCGGTTTGGCTGTTGGAAGAGAACTGCTCCGAACGGGTGCCAAACTGGAGGCTACAGGCAAGCGAGTCTGCAGCCTACCTCTCCCTACTGTTTGGACCGTTGGGGCAATCTCTTCCTCAGAGCTGCTCCCACCACCTTCCTGTTCCTCACGCCATGTTGGGTCTTGGACCTCATCATCTCCACCACTACCCTCTTCCAACAACTGCTGTTGTTGGGTGGTCTGGCCAGCACCATGCTCAACAGAAACTGGCAACTGAGTCTCATCATCATCAGATGCGTTCTGCGGTGTGCTGACCATCGGCACTGGCTCACCCGCCTCTTCAGATTCAGAGAGACACAGCTGTTGCGCATCACTGCATACTGCCTCTTCTTCACATTCCAGAATGCTGCTTGGCTGGGCCCCTGTTTGCAAGCCAACAGATTCTGAGAACAGAAGCAGAGACTCAGCTGGCTCCTGTACAGAGCTCTCTGACTGCCTGGGCAATTTGGCAGGCGGTGAAGAGACTGATGGTTGTTCAACAGTGCTGTGGTCCTGAGAGGAGGTGGAAGCTATTGAAGTCGATGCATTGGCTGCCATTCAACCAACAACGGCTTCAATTTGTTCTTCACGCAGCAGGGGGGTACGCTGAGCTCCTACAAAAGTGCGCATAAAGGAACGCTCACGGGGAAAACTGGTGGATGCTGTGTCACTGGGTGCGGCAGCAGCCACAGAATCCCCACGTCCTCTCCCTGCTGCAAATCCACGGCCTCGACCACGACCACGTGCCTTACTCACTGACTTCTTCATCTTGGTAGATTGATAAAGAAAGTCAGAAAAGTTATAAGGCCTAAGTGTGGTTATTCCTCACAGACTACAGTGAACCCTGCAGACAACTGTTCAGTAGCTGTTAAAGGCCCCTTTGTGTACTTCTATAGTGTTTGCAACCAATGTATTGTATACGGATGGAAGCGCGTCACACTAATAGATTAGATTTTTTTCCACTAAAATGGAGCAGCACCAATTATAGAAAAATGTGAAGGATGAGGCAGTGACACACGCTCAGCAGACTACAACCGGCAGTGGTTGAAGAACAAACTGGAGCGTAATCTGCACTCACAAAATGAAAAGCTCACAGACTACACTGAACACTGAAACACAACTGTTCAGTAGCTGTTAAAGGCCCCTTTGTGTACTTCTATAGTGTTTGCAACCAATGTATTGTATACGGATGGAAGCGCGTCACACTAATAGATTAGATTTTTTTCCACTAAAATGGAGCAGCACCAATTAGAGAAAAATGTGAAGGATGAGGCAGTGACACACGCTCAGCAGACTACAACCGGCAGTGGTTGAAGAACAAACTGGAGCGTAATCTGCACTCACAAAATGAAAAGCTCACAGACTACACTGAACACTGAAACACAACTGTTCAGTAGCTGTTAAAGGCCCCTTTGTGTACTTCTATAGTGTTTGCAACCAATGTATTGTATACGGATGGAAGCGCGTCACACTAATAGATTAGATTTTTTTCCACTAAAATGGAGCAGCACCAATTAGAGAAAAATGTGAAGGATGAGGCAGTGACACACGCTCAGCAGACTACAACCGGCAGTGGTTGAAGAACAAACTGGAGCGTAATCTGCACTCACAAAATGAAAAGCTCACAGACTACACTGAACACTGAAACACAACTGTTCAGTAGCTGTTAAAGGCCCCTTTGTGTACTTCTATAGTGTTTGCAACCAATGTATTGTATACGGATGGAAGCGCGTCACACTAATAGATTAGATTTTTTTCCACTAAAATGGAGCAGCACCAATTAGAGAAAAATGTGAAGGATGAGGCAGTGACACACGCTCAGCAGACTACAACCGGCAGTGGTTGAAGAACTAACTGGAGCGTAATCTGCACTCACAAAATTAAAAGCTCACAGACTACAGTAAACCCTGCAGACAACTGTTCAGTAGCTGTGAAAGGCTCCTTTCTGTACTTCTATAGTGTTTGCAACCAATGTATTGTATACGGATGGAAGCACGTCACACTAATAGATTTGCTTTTTTCTAATATAATGGAGCTGCACCAATTCCACAAAATAAAAAAAAAAAAAAAAGAGTCAGTGACACGTGCAGATGCCTACAAACAGCGGTGGATGCAGAGCAAACTGCAGCGTCACCTGCACTGTCACACACACACACCTTGCACAGAGCTGTTAAAACAACACTGGCAAAATGAAGCTTTACACAGCGGTTGGTAAACTAGCCTGCCTCAAGCACAGTAGTACACAAAATCGCAATATCTAACTGTCCCTCAGAGTGAGCAGAGTAGCGTTCTGTCCCTAACTGAGTTCACAGCACAGTGACGCTAAAATGGCTGCGGCGCCTTTTATAGTGCATTCTGACATCATTTCAGCAGCCAATCACAGCCATGCCATTAGTTAAGATGACCGCAGCATTACAGGATGTGCCCACACTTCATAAGATTCATCATTGGCTGACTAACATCACATTGCCTCTCAAAGAATTATGGGAACTTCCGATTCCGGTATACGATATTGAAAAAGTATCGAATTAAGTATCGGAATTCCGATAACGCGAATATCGGCCGATACCCGATACTTGCGGTATCGGAATGCTCAACACTAATGACCAGATTCTCAAAATGACCCAGTGGAGTGTTAAACGCAGTCTTCCATTCATCCCCCTCCTTCATGCGCAACAAATTGTATGCCCCTCGAAGATCAATTTTCGAGAACCACTTGGCCCCCACTAACTGATTAACCCCTTCACCCCCAAGGGTGGTTTGCACGTTAATGACCGGGCCAATTTTTACAATTCTGACCACTATCTCTTTATGAGGTTATAACTCTGGAACGCTTCAACGGATCTTCGCGATTCTGAGATTGTTTTCTCATGACATATTGTACTTCACGTTAGAAGTAAAATTTCTTCGATATAACTTGCGTTTATTTTTGAAAAAAACGCAAATATGGCGAAAATTTTTAAAATTTTGCAATTTTCAAACTTTGAATTTTTATTCCCTTAAAACAGAGAAATATGTCGCACAAAATAGTTAATAAATAACATTTCCCACATGTCTACTTTACATCAGCACAATTTTGGAACCAAAATTTTTTTTTGTTAGGAAGTTATAAGGGTTAAAAGTTGACCAGCGATTTCTCATTTTTACAACAAAATTTACAAAGCCATTTTTTTTAGGAACCACCTCTCATTTGAAGTCACTTTGAGGGGTCTATATGGCAGAAAATACCCAAAAGTGACACCATTCTAAAAACTGCACCCCTCAAGGTACTCAAAACCACATTAAAGAAGATTATTAACCCTTCAGGTGCTTCACAGGAACTAAAGCAACGTGGAAGGAAAAAATGAATATTTAACTTTTTAGCCACAAAAATGATCTTTTACAAACTTTTTTTTTATTTTCACAAGGGTAAAAGGAGAAAATGGGCAGATAAGGTTGTTATGCAATTTCTCCTGAGTACGCCAATACCCAATATGTGGGGGAAAACCACTGTTTGGGCACACGGCAGAGCTCGTAAGGGAAGGAGCGCCGTTTGACTTTTTCAAACTAAAATTGGCTGGAATTGAGATTGGACGCCATGTCGTGTTTGGAGAGCCCCTGATGCGCCTAAACAGTGGAAACCCCCACAAGTGACACCATTTTGGAAACTAGACCCCCTAAGGTACTTATCTAGATCTGTTGTGAGCACTTTGAACTCCCAAGTGTTTCACAAAAGCTTATAATGCCTGGGTGTGAAAAAAAAAAAAAAACAATTTTCCACAAAAATGATTTTTTAGTCCCAAATTTTTGAATTTTCCCAAGGAAATTGGACCCCAAAAGTTGTTGTCCAATTTGTCCTGAGTACGCAATACCCCATATGTGGGGGGGGGAACTGTTTGGGTGCACGGCAGGGCTTGGAAAGGAAGTAGTAACGTTTTGGAATGCAGACGTTGATGGGGGTCATGTTCTGTTTGCAGTGCCCCAGATGAGCCTAAACAGTGGAAACCCCCCACAAGTGACCCCATTTTGGAAACTATACCCCCTAAGGAACTTATCTAGATCTTTGGTGAGCACTTTGAACCCCCAAGTGCTTCACACAAGTTTATAATGCCTGGGCATGAAAATAAAAAATCCTATTTTTTTCCCACAAAAATTATATTTTAGTCACTAATTTTTTATTTTCTCAAGGGTAACAGGAGAAATTGGACCACATAAGTTGTTGTCCAATTTGTCCTGAGTACGCTGATACCCCATATGTGGGTGGGAACCACTGTTTGGGCGCACGGCAGAGCTCGGAATGGAAGGAGCACCATTTGACTTTTTCCAACCAAAATTGGCTGGAATTGAGATTGGATGCCATGTTGCATTTGGAGAGCCCCTGATGTGCCTAAACAGTGGAAACCCCCCACAAATGACCCCATTTTGGAAACTAGACCCCCTAAGGAACTTTTCTAGATCTTTGGTGAGCAATTTGAACCCCCAAGTGCTTCACACAAGTTTATAACGTAGAGCCGTAAAATTTAAAAATCATATTTTTTCCACAAAAATGATCTTTTCACCCCAATTTTTATTTTTCCAAGGGTAACAAGACTCCAAAAGTTATTGTGCAATTTGTCCTGAGTGCGCTGATACCCCATATGTGGGGGTAAACCACTGTTTGGGTGCATGGCAGAGTTTGGAAGGGAAGGAGCGCCGTCTGACTTTTTCAACGCAGAATTGGCTGGACGCCATGTCGTGTTTGGAGAGCTCCTGATCTGCCTAAACAGTGGAAACCCCCATAAATGACGCCATTTTGGAAACTAGACCCCTCAAGGAACTTATCTAGATGTGTGGTGAGAACTTTTAACCCCCAGGTGTTTCACTAAAGTTTATAACGTACAGCCGTAAAATAAAAAATCTTTTTTTTTTTTACAAAAATGATTTTTTCGTCCCCAATATTTTATTTTCACAAGGGTAACAGAAGAAATTGGAACCCAAAAGTTGTTGTCCAATTTGTCCTGAGTACGCTGATACCCAATATGTGGGAGAAAACTACTGTATGGGCGCACGTCAGGGCTCGGAAGGGAAGTAGTGACGTTTTGGATTGCAGACTTTGATGGAATGGTCTGGGGGCGTCATGTCGCATTTGGAGAGCCCCTGATGCGCCTAAACAGTGGAAACCCCCCACAAGTGACCCCATTTTGGAAAATAGACCCCACAAGGAACTTGTCTAGATGTGTGGTGAGCACTTTGAACCCCGAAGTGCTTCACAGAAGTTTATAACGCACAGCCGTAAAAATAAAAAATCCTTTTTTTTTTTTGCAAAAATGATTTTTTTGCCCCAATATTTTATTTTTACAAGGGTAACAGGAGAAATTGGACCCCAAAAGTTGTTGTCCAATTTGTCCTGAGTACGCTGATATCCAATATGTGGGAGAAAACTACTGTATGGGTACACGTCGGGCCTCGGAAGGGAAGTAGTGACGTTTTGGATTGCAGACTTTGATGGAATGGTCTGGGGGCGTCATGTCGCATTTGGAGAGCCCCTGATGCGCCTAAACAGTGGAAATCCCCAACAAGTGACCCCATTTTGGAAGATAGACCCCACAAGGAACTTATCTAGATGTGTGGTGAGCGCTATGAAGCCCCAAGTGCTTCACAGAAGTTTATAATGTACAGCCGTAAAAACAAAAAAATATTTTTTTTTTTGTACAAAAATGATATTTTCGCCCCCAGTTTTTTATTTTCCCAAGGGTAGCAGACGAAATAGGACAAATTGCACAATAACTCTTGGGGTCCAGAGTACGCTGATACCCCATATGTGGGGATAAACTACTGTTTGTACGCATGGCAGAGCTGAGAAGTGAAGGAGCACCGTTTGACTTTTTCAACGCAGAATTGGCTGGAATTGAGATCAGACGCCATGTCACATTTGGAGAGCCCCTGATGTGCCTAAACAGCGGAAACCCCCCAATTCTAACTCCAACCCTAACACCAACACACCCCTAACCCTAGTCCCAACCCTAACCACAAACCTAACCCTAACACACCCCTAATCCCAACCCTAATCCTAACTTTAGCGCCAACCCTAACCCTAACTTTAGCCGCAACCCTAACCCTAACCCTAATGGGAAAATGGAAATAAATACTTTTTTTTAATTTTATTATTTTTCCCTTACTAAGGGGGTGATAAAGGGGGGTTTGATTTACTATTTATAGCGGGTTTTTATGATTGGCAGCTGTCACGCTAAAAGACGCTTTTTATTGCAAAAATAGTTTTTGCATCATCACATTTTGAGAGCTATAATTTTTGCATATTTTGGCCCACAGAGTCATGTGAGGTCTTATTTTTTGCGGGACGAGTTGACGTTTTTATTGGTACCATTTTTGAGCACGTGACGTTTTTTGATCGCTTTTTATTTCGATTTTTGGGAGGTTAGAATGAACAAAAATCAGCAATTCATGAATTTCTTTTGGGGGAGGCGTTTATACCGTTCCGCGTGTGGTAAAATTGATAAAGCAGTTTTATTCTTCGGGTCAGTACGATTATGGCGATACCTCATTTATATCATTTTTTCATGTTTTGGCGCTTTTATAGAATAAAAACAATTTTATATAAAAAATAATTATTTTTGCATCGCTTTATTCTGCGAGCTATAACTTTTTTATTTTTTCGCTGATGATGCTTTATGACGGCTCGTTTTTTGCGGGACAAGATAACGTTTTCAGCGGTACCATGGTTTTTTATATCGGTCTTTTTGATCGCGCGTTATTCCACTTTTTGTTCGGCGGTATGATGATAAAGCATTGATTTTTTGCTTCGTTTTTTTTTTTTAAGGGGTTCACTAAAGGGGTTAACTAATGGGACAATTTTATAGGGGGGGTCGTTACGGACGCGGCGATACCAAATATGTGTACTTTTATTGTTTTTTTTTTTATTTACAGGAAGAAGTGAATTTATTGGGGAATATTTTTTTTTTTTTTATTTATTTTGGATTTTTTTTTTACACATGTTTATTTTTACTTTTTTAACTTTTTTACTTTGTCCCAGGGTGGGACATCACAGTATTTTATCAGATCGCTGGTGTGACAGTGTACACCAGCGATCGCACAGGCATAGATGCAGGCTTCTCAGTGCCTGCTCTCAGCAGGCACTGAGGTAGCCGCCTCCCTCCAGGACCCCGGCGCCATCTTGGATCCGGGTCCTGGGAGGGAGGAAGCCCTCAGAACATCGCGCTAATTCAATTGCCGGCTTTTGTGAAAATGCAGAACCCGACATGAAATGACACTTGGTGTACATAGGGTTAACCATGTCTTTTCATGTCGTTTTGCAATCTGATTTGCACAAACAATTACATCAGTCTATGTG
>JARQOD010000006.1:8621891-8665950 GCA_033576555.1 Oophaga sylvatica | reverse complement strand
TAGTAGTTATATTCTTGTACGTAGGAGGCAGTATTATAGTAGTTATATTCTTGTACATAGGGGCAGTATTATAGTAGTTATATTCTTGTACATAGGAGCAGTATTATAGTAGTTATATTCTTGTACGTAGGAGCAGTATTATAGTAGTTATATTCTTGTACATAGGAGCAGTATTATAGTAGTTATATTCTTGTACATAGGGGCAGTATTATAGTAGTTATATTCTTGTACATAGGGGCAGTATTATAGTAGTTATATTCTTGTACATAGGAGCAGTATTATAGTAGTTATATTCTTGTACATATGAGCAGTATTATAGTAGTTATATTCTTGTACGTAGGAGGCAGTATTATAGTAGTTATATTCTTGTACATAGGGCAGTATTATAGTAGTTATATTCTTGTACATAGGAGCAGTATTATAGTAGTTATATTCTTGTACGTAGGAGCAGTATTATAGTAGTTATATTCTTGTACATAGGAGCAGTATTATAGCAGTTATATTCTTGTACATAGGGGAAGTATTATAGTAGTTATATTCTTGTACGTAGGAGGCACTATTATAGTAGTTATATTCTTGTACGTAGGAGGTAGTATTATAGTAGTTATATTCTTGTACATAGGAGCAGTATTATAGTAGTTATATTCTTGTACATATGAGCAGTATTATAGTAGTTATATTCTTGTACATAGGGGCAGTATTATAGTAGTTATATTCTTGTATATAGGGGCAGTATTATAGTAGTTATATTCTTTTACATAGGAGCAGTATTATAGTAGTTATATTCTTGTACGTAGGAGGCAGTATTATAGTAGTTATATTCTTGTACATAGGGGCAGTATTATAGTAGTTATATTCTTGTACATAGGAGCAGTATTATAGTAGTTATATTCTTGTACGTAGGAGGCAGTATTATAGTAGTTATATTCTTGTACATAGGAGCAGTATTATAGTAGTTATATTCTTGTACATAGGAGCAGTATTATAGTAGTTATATTCTTGTACATAGGGGCAGTATTATAGTAGTTATATTCTTGTACATAGGAGCAGTATTATAGTAGTTATATTCTTGTACATATGAGCAGTATTATAGTAGTTATATTCTTGTACGTAGGAGGCAGTATTATAGTAGTTATATTCTTGTACATAGGGGCAGTATTATAGTAGTTATATTCTTGTACATAGGAGCAGTATTATAGTAGTTATATTCTTGTACGTAGGAGGCAGTATTATAGTAGTTATATTCTTGTACATAGGGGCAGTATTATAGTAGTTATATTCTTGTACATAGGGGGCAGTATTATAGTAGTTATATTCTTGTACATAGGGGCAGTATTATAGTAGTTATATTCTTGTTAGTGTTGAGCGATACGATACTGCAAATATCGGGTATCGGCCGATATTAGCTGTATCGGGCTTTCGATTCCGAGTACCGATATTTTCGTCATATCGGATACCGGAATCGGATTTGTCACTGTCACTGTCAGTGTCCGTCGGTCGGGTCTGTCAGGAGTCAGCGGCACTTACCTGGCAGAAGATCTCTGGCGGTCACGTCCTGGACTGCTTTATGGCCGCCATTATCTTCTCCCTGGCGGTCACATGCAGTTTTTCGCGATAACTGCAGTGACTGCAGGGTAATCCCGGCCGTAAACCAGTCCGATGACGTCACCGCCGGGGAAGCAGGTAATCAGCTGTGCTGCGCCGGGATGACAGGCTCTGCCTGCCTCTGATGTCATTCTGATGTAGCAGAGCTGGATCGTCGTGGGACACTCGTTACTATGGACTGCGTCGGTCAGGTGGTATACTGCTGTTTTTTTTTTTTCATTTTTTTACAGGAGATCGATGGCGTCGCAGGATGAGACTCTAATAAAAGTAATGAAAACTGTGGGGTTTTTTTTTTTATTAAATTAAAATTTTTTTTATGAACATTCACCCGTCCGGGTACATCAACAATTTAACTATTTACATACAGGGACCCTGTCCGGGTTATTTATAATTCTTTGGCAGGGGTGTTCCAGGTACCACCTGGTACTCTTCTGATGCTTGCCAAACATCCGAGACACCAAGGACCACCAGGACCTGATGACGTCGTGTGGCCTGTACAGTCAAGTCGTGACCCGCTATCTGTGTCTGTGTGGCCACTTCTTTCATCTCCCTCCGGGTCTGGAGCCCTATGTCCCGGACTGAACGAACCCCAGGGGGCCTAACAGGCGCCGGGTACGGGCCAGCTATAGTTATCATGTCCATAGCTGGGGCTGCTGAGGAGACCACTGAGGGAGGCTGGGGAGATTTACGGCGTGGGGTGGGCACTTGTGCAGAGGCCTGGATGTGGGAGGCTGAAGGCTCCGAGGGTCTCACAGGTTCCTGACACTCTGGGGAGTAGGGGTCGCACCTGGTAACATTTAGGGCGTACCATCCATTGTAACCCCAGTGTCGGGTGTAAGTCACCAAGTCTCCTGGCAACAGGTCCCTCCCCGGGTGTCCTTCTGGGAGGTGAGCCTCCACGTCCCGCCGGGTCACAAAGACTTCTAAATAAAGTCCAGGCTCCTGGATGAAGCCCCAACCACCTTTCAATTTAAAGCTCCGTACTGCACCCTTACGCCGCGGCTCCATCAGGGTTCCTTTATCTTTTCTCATCCGGTCCTTATCTGCCCGGTCCTTCTCCAGCTGACGTTGGCAAGTTTTTGGGATTCTCGCTGCTCCCTTTGTCGCTCTGCTTCCCGCTCCCAACGTCTCCACTCTTCCTCCTGACGCCGGTTGTAATTCTCCTCCACCAGCATCTCCATGTCTCCAAAATCAAACTGCAGCTTAGGATGTCCGGTTTGCGGCAGCTCTCCTGTCGCCCCCCAGTCCTGGCGGCGCTCTCCTGCGGAGGAAGCAGACGGCTCTAAATCAGATGACAGTCGGGGCTCCGGTACAGGCAGGTAGTGCTCTGGTGCCTGCGCGGCCTCCTCCATGAGGACGGGTGTCGCTTCTTCTGTCTCAGCGACGGGGGCAGACAGTGGGATCTGGGGTGCTGCCGGTGCAGAGTTTTTTGCACGAACGGGTGCCTCCACTGCGACAACGTCAACTGGATCACATTGCAAGGGCTGGGATGCCCGCACGGACTCCTCTACTAGAACGGGTGCCTCACCATCCGGTACAGACACTTCAGGTAAGAGGGATTGGCGCCGCTCCAAGTTTAGTTTTAGGGCACGCCAGCTGGCTTCCATCCTGGCGACCTCCTCCCGGTGCCGGGCCAGGCCTCTTAGGGTATCCTCCGCTTCTTGCAGCGTAGGAGGGTTTCCAGGCCGGGTGCCCAACGGTGGTTCCGTGGCGATCGGGTCGCTTCCGTGGGGGGAGAGCTCTGACTGCTCCATCCCTTCACACTTCTGCTCGTGTCCATTAGCCATCTCTGCCAAGTCACATGTGTCATTAGCATCTGGAGAGGGCCCCTCTTTTGTAGTGAGGCGGGACCTTCGTGTTAGTTTCCGCACACTGAGGAGGATGAGGAGGCGGAACTGAAGAGCTGTGGGGCACGATCTTACATTGCAGTACCATTTAGAGTGGTCGGCCATCGTTTTCGCGCCACTGAGTGAGTGTACACCCACGAAGAGCACGCCCTTCTTCTTCACCAGTGCCTCGTCGTGACGCAGATATGGCGGAAAAATGGCAAATACATTCTCTGATGATTTTAGCAATTCTCAAGCACAAAACCAGTGCAATTCAGGCACACAGGACTCGCTTATAGCGAGCTACAGAATCCTGTTCGTGACGCCCAAGTTGAGTCGCACAGAGCCAGAGGTTTTGGGGGTACTCGGCACCGAGCCCGTCGACTTCTATGGGGTATGTCACGGCTTTACCCGGCAATTGAATCAGAGTCTATTTTACTATGTAGAAGTGTATAAACTATAAATATATGTTATATATATATGTCACAATGACATGTATATATATATATATATGTATTCTATGTGTGTATATTTTGTGTTTACAACGAAAGAAAGGGTTTTTTTTGTTGCGATATTTTGTTCCCATAGACTTACATGGGACTTCCGGAATCGGAATCGGATATCGACGATATTTAGTGATATCGGCGATACCATTCCGATACGATATTTTTAGATATCGAGCAATATCGCTCAACACTAATTCTTGTACATAGGAGCAGTATTATAGTAGTTATATTCTTGTACATAGGGGCAGTATTATAGTAGTTATATTCTTGTACATAGGAGGCATATTATAGTAGTTATATTCTTGTACGTAGGAGGCAGTATTATAGTAGTTATATTCTTGTATATAGGGGCAGTATTATAGTAGTTATATTCTTGTACATAGGGGGCAGTATTATAGTAGTTATATTCTTGTACTAGGGGCAGTATTATAGTAGTTATATTCTTGTACATAGGAGCAGTATTATAGTAGTTATATTCTTGTACATAGGAGCAGTATTATAGTAGTTATATTCTTGTACATAGGAGCAGTATTATAGTAGTTATATTCTTGTACATATGAGCAGTATTATAGTAGTTATATTCTTGAACATAGGGGCAGTATTATAGTAGTTATATTCTTGTACATATGAGCAGTATTATAGTAGTTATATTCTTGAACATAGGGGGCAGTATTATAGTAGTTATATTCTTGTACATAGGAGCAGTATTATAGTAGTTATATTCTTGAACATAGGGGCAGTATTATAGTAGTTATATTCTTGTACATAGGAGCAGTATTATAGTAGTTATATTCTTGTACATAGGAGCAGTATTATAGTAGTTATATTCTTGTACTAGGGGCAGTATTATAGTAGTTATATTCTTGTACATAGGAGCAGTATTATAGTAGTTATATTCTTGTACATATGAGCAGTATTATAGTAGTTATATTCTTGTACATAGGGGCAGTATTATAGTAGTTATATTCTTGTACATAGGGGCAGTATTATAGTAGTTATATTCTTGTACATAGGAGCAGTATTATAGTAGTTATATTCTTGTACATAGGGGCAGTAATATAGTAGTTATATTCTAGTACATAGGGGACAGTATTATAGTAGTTATATTCTTGTACATAGGGCAGTATTATAGTAGTTATATTCTTGTACATAGGAGCAGTATATTATAGTAGTTATATTCTTGTACATATGAGCAGTATTATAGTAGTTATATTCTTGTACATAGGGGCAGTATTATAGTAGTTATATTCTTGTACACAGGGGCAGTATTATAGTAGTTATATTCTTGTACATAGGAGCAGTATTATAGTAGTTATGTTCTAGTATACAAGGAGCAGTATATTATTAATTATGATTCTTATACTCTAACGTATTGAACACTGTATTTGCCTATATTCATATACTGATTCTGTCACATGAATACGGATTGGAGCTGGAAGGTTTAGTGAGCGCGTACAGCCACACGATGGCAGTGTTACAGCTGCAATGACGCGGTGCGTTGCACATTGCGCTCCCCTCTCTCCGTTTACTTTCCCGCACTGTACCTCACATTATGCTTCGTCCTGTTTATCGCACATTCTGTGTTTTTTCCCTGACAATGAATTTTAATGCCCCACTTATTACAGTATTGTCTCTTTCCAATTTTCTCTGCTCTTAACAGCCGTTTATTGCAATTTTGCCCCCGGCTATGAAAGCTATGGAGAGTTGCAATTGCCAGAAATGAAATGAGAGATTATTGAAAAGGTCAAAGTATCTTTCACACAATACACAGGTTATCTCAATTTCGAAACCTCATTCTTGTGTCAAAGATCACTCTGAAAAGCATGGAAATAGCGCCACATGGATCCTATTGCTCCTGATTATTCCACATCGGAGACCTGCATCCTCGTGGCGCGGCTCATTGTTCTGCGCTCAGTCACTTAGTGCCGTTCTGTGACCTGAACAAATATTTTAGCAGAAAAATAAATCTCTGCCCTGTGAAGTTTTCCAAACTTCTAACAATACGCGGAGCCGATATTCATAGGGATAACTTGCAGATTTTTTTTCACGTGTTTATTGGACCTCACAGTCCTTTTAATGAAACCCTCTGCTGTTTGATGTAGCAGGGCTGAGTGCGTCCACGCCGCAGTGCAGAGTTGAGTTTGTTAATGCGTCAGAGCTGAGCGCGCCTTTAATCCCTGATGAGTCGTGATATCTTCCTGTGTTTTTCATGATAGGACTGTAGGACCTCCGCCAGGGCAGAAAAGTGTCCATATACATTAACCCCTTCATGAACGGCGGTATTTTTGGTTTTGCGTTTTCGTTTTTTGCTCCCCTTTTTCCCAGAGTCATAACTTTTTTATTTTTCCATCAATATGGTCATGTGAGGTCTTGTTTTTTGCAGGACGAGTTGTGCTTTTGAATTACGCCATTGGTTTTAACATATCATGTACTGGAAAATGGGAATAAAATTTCAAGTGCGGTGAAACTGCAAAAAAGTGCAATGCCATACTTGTTTTTGTTTGGCTTTTTTACTAGGTTCACTAAATGCTAAAACTGACCTTCCATTATGATTATCCAGGTCATTACGAGTTCATAGACACCAAACATGTCTAGGTTCTTTTTTATCTAAGTGGTGAAAAAAAAATCCAAACTGTGGTAAAAAAAAAATGGTGCCATTTTCCGAGACCTGTGGCGTCTCAGTTTTTCGTGATCTCGGGTTGGGTGAGGGCTTCGTTTTTGCGCGCCAAGCTGGTGTTTTTATTTATACCATTTTGGTGCAGATATGATCTTTTGATCGCCCGTTATTGAATTTTTATTGCAATACTGCGGGGACCAAAAAAACGTAATTCTGACGTTTTGAATTATTTTATCTTTACGCTGTTAAGCGATCAGGTTAATCCTTTTTTTACATTGATAGATCGGGCGATTCTGAATGCGATGATACCAAATATGTGTATGTTTGATTTTTTTATTGTTTTATTTTGGGGCGAAAGGGGGGGGTGATTTAAACTTTTATTTTTTTATTGTTTTAATATTTTTTAAAAATTTTTTTGTACTTTTTGCATGCTTCAATAGTCTGGGAGACTATAAGCTGCAGTTGTCCAATCAGCTCTGCTACATACAGGTGATGATCAGATCACCTGTATGTAGCTGAAATGCTCACTTGCTATGAGCGCCGACCACTGGATGGCGCTCATAGCAATCCGGCAGTGACAACCATAGAGGTCAGCTGGAGACCTAAAGGGCAACGTGCTTGGTGGTTACAGTGTTTCCAAAGGGCAACATGCCTTGTGGTTACAGTGTTTCTAAAGGGCAACGTGCTTTGTGGTTACAGTGTTTCTAAAGGGCAACATGCGTTGTGGTTACAGTGTTTCTAAAGGGCAACGTGCTTGGTGGTTACAGTGTTTCTAAAGGGCAACGTGCTTGGTGGTTACAGTGTTTCTAAAGGGCAACGTGCTTGGTGGTTACAGTGTTTCCAAAGGGCAACATGCCTTTTGGTTACAGTGTTTCTAAAGGGCAACGTGCTTGGTGGTTACAGTGTTTCCAAAGGGCAACATGCCTTTTGGTTACAGTGTTTCTAAAGGGCAACGTGCTTGGTGGTTACAGTGTTTCCAAAGGGCAACATGCTTGGTGGTTACAGTGTTTCCAAAGGGCAACGTGCTTGGTGGTTACAGTGTTTCCAAAGGGCAACATGCCTTGTGATTACAGTGTTTCTAAAGGGCAACATGCTTGGTGGTTACAGTGTTTCTAAAGGGCAACATGCTTGGTGGTTACAGTGTTTCCAAAGGGCAACGTGCTTGGTGGTTACAGTGTTTCCAAAGGGCAACATGCCTTGTGATTACAGTGTTTCTAAAGGGCAACATGCTTGGTGGTTACAGTGTTTCTAAAGGGCAACATGCGTTGTGGTTACAGTGTTTCTAAAGGGTAACGTGCTTGGTTGTTAAAGTGTTTCTAAATGGCAACGTGCTTGGTGGTTACAGTGTTTCTAAATGGCAACGTGCTTGGTGGTTACAGTGTTTCTAAAGGGCAACATGGTTGGTGGTTAGAGCTTCTCTTAAGGTCAACATGTTTGGTGGTTACAGAGTCTCTTAAAGGGCAATGTGCTTTATAGTTGCATAGTTTCTTAAAGAGCAGTGTTTTTTCTTGATGGTTTCAGAGTTTCTAAAAGGGCAACATGCTTGGTGGTTATAAACTCTTTAAATGGTGACGTACTTGCTGGCAACAGAGTTTCTAAAAGGACAATGTGCTTGATGGTTATAGACTCACTAAAGGCTAACATGCTTGGTGGTTACAGAGTCTCTTAAAAGCTACATGTTTTATAGATATAGCATTTCATAAAGAGCAATGTACTTGGTGGTTACAGAGTCTCTTAAAAGTTAACGTGCTTGGTGGTTACAATGTTCTTAGATGAGGCAACAGCTTGAACTAGGGTAGATGATTGGCATAAACATCAACAATGATCTTCTATTTCAGATACAACCTGTTGGCAGACTCCTCCAGCTCCTCTGCAGTTTCTGTCTCAGTACCTTGTACAGCGCCCTCTAATGGTCATCTTTTTTTTACATCAGCGAGCTGCAATTGCACGTTTGGCAGACTTGAGCACTGCTGTGGACTACTCACGTATAGTGTTGAGCGATACGATACTGCAAATATCGGGTATCGGCCGATATTAGCTGTATCGGACTTTCGATTCCGAGTTCCGATATTTTCGTCTTATCGGATACCGGAATCGGGATTGTCACTGTCACTGTCAGTGTCCGTCGGTCGGGTCTGTCAGGAGTCAGCGGCACTTACCCGGCAGAAGATCTCCGGCGGTCACGGGCTGGACTGCTTCATGGCCGCCATCCTCTTCTCCCCGGCGGTCACATGCAGTTTCTCGCGATAACTGCAGTGACTGCTGGGTAATCCCGGCCGTAAAGCAGTCCGATGACGTCACCGCCGGGGAAGCAGGTAATCAGCTGTGCTGCGCCCGGATGACAGGCTCTGCCTGTCATTGCGATGTAGCAGAGCTGGATCGTCGTGGGACTGTCGTTATGGACTGCGTCGGACAGGTGGTATACTGTTGGTTTGTTTTTTTCCTTTTTTTACAGGAGATCGATGGCGTCGCAGGAATGAGAGTATAATAAAATTAATGAAAACTGTGTTGTCTCTTTTATTTCATTAAAAGACTTTTTTCTTGCTTTGTCTTTTTTTTATACATTTAAAAACTTTGGGATTAATAATAATAATAATAAATAATAATAATCTTTATTTATATAGCGCCAACATATTCTGCAGCGCTTTACAGTTTAACAGTTTCAAAACGCAAGTCATAAGTAACAACGTTAACAATACAATAATTAAAGCAAAATAAGACGACCCTGCTCGTGAGAGCTTACAATCTACAATGAGGTGGGGGAGATACAAAATACAGGTGTTTATATACAATGGTGCATTTACAATGATGGTCCAGCCATCTTGAGGGAGTGAGGCATGGATGGAGATAGTGAATGGGCTACACACACACACACTAAGGCTAAGTGCACACGATCAGGAATAATTGCGTTTTTTCGCGGTTTTCTGCGGTAAAAACGCGATAAAAACGCAAGCATTAAGCATCCTATACATGTTAATTGATTCCGCATGTTTTGGCCACATGTTGCGTTTTTTTCCGCGAAAAAAACGCTTCGCGGAAAAAATAGCAACATGTTCATTAATTTTGCGGAATGTAAGCGGTTCATGTGCGGTGGTACCCAGGGTCTGGAGGAGAGGAGACTCTCCTCCAGGCCCTGGGTACCATATCCCTGGTAAAACAATAATTAAAATAAAAAATAATGATATTCTCACCTTCCGGCGGCCCCCGCAGCCTTCCCGCGGCCCCCGCAGCCTTCCCGCCTTCAGCGATGCTCCCGGCAACTCCCGGTCCCAAGAGTCCTTCGCGAGAATCACCCAGATGGCATAGCGGTCTCGCGAGATGCTACGTCATCGGTGTGATTTGTCGCAAAGCACTCCTGGGACCGGAGTTGCCGGGAGCGTCGCTGAAGGCGGGAAGGCTGCGGGGGCCGCCGGAAGGTGAGAATATCATTATTTATTATTTTTTTATTATTTTTACATTAGATCTTTTTACTATTGATGCGGCATAGGCGGCATCAATAGTAAAAAGTTGGTCACACGAGTCAAACACTATGTTTGACTCGTGTGACCAACCTGTCAATCAGTTTTCCAAGCGATGCTACAGATCGCTAGGAAAACGCTAGCATTCTGCAAGCTAATTACGCTTGCAAAACGCTATTATTCTGGCGGGAATCAGCATACAAAAAACGTGCGTATTTCCTGCGGGAGAAGTGCGGGATTGCCGCGGAAATTTCCGCGGCAATTCCGCAACGTGTGAACTTAGCCTTACACATAGAATGACTTTGGTTAGTGAATGTGATAGGCCACTCTGAACAAATGTGTTTTGAGGGAGCGCCTGAAACCATGCAAATTGTGGATAGTCCTAATTTCTTGGGGTAGAGCATTCCAGAGGATTGGCGCAGCGCGGGAGAAGTCTTGGAGTCGGGAGTGGGAGGTACGGATTAGTGCAGAGGTTAGTCGAGAGTCATTTGCAGAGCGCAGCAGTCGGTTAGGCCGATAGATAGAAATGAGGGAGGAGATGTAGGGGGGTGCTGCAGTGTGGAGAGCTTTGTGGGTGAGAACCAGTACTTTGAATTGGATCCTATAATGAATGGGCAGCCAGTGTAAGGACTGGCGAAGAGCGGACGCGTCCGAGTACCGATTAGCCAGATGGATTACCCTGGCTGCTGCATTAAGGATGGACTGGAGAGGGGATAGTCGAGTAATGGGGAGGCCAAGTAATAGAGCGTTGCAGTAGTCCAGGCGGGAGTGGATCAATGCTACAGTGAGGGTTTTTGTTGTTTCCATGGTGAGAAAAGGGCGGATTCTAGAGATGTTCTTTAGGTGTAGACGGCAAGAGCGGGCAAGAGATTGTATATGGGAGGTGAAGGAGAGATTGGTGTCAAACATAACACCCAGACAGCAAGCCTGCTGCCGGGGTGTTATTATGGTGCCGCCCACGGATCGGTGTCTTATTGACGCCTATCCATTATTAACCGGGCTTGTCACCGTGCAATCAACGGTGACATTAACCCCTTATTACCCCACTTGCCACCGCTACAGGGCAGTGGGAAGAGCCGGGTAAAGTGCCACAATTGGCACATCTTTTGATGCGCCAAATGTGGGGCTGCTGTAGCCTGGTATTATCAGGCTGTTGAGGGCCAAAATCCAGCAGTCTGCATTTTACTTGGCTGGTTAACAAAAATAGGGGGACCCCTACGCCGTTTTTTTTTCGAGGGGATCCCCTATTTTTGTTAACCAGCCAAGCTAAGCAGACTGCTGTGGCCTGGTATTATCAGGCTGGCAAGGTCCATGGATATTGGATCCTTACCAGCCTGAAAAACCAGGCCTCAGCAGTCTGCTTCATCTGGCTGGTTAACAAAAATAGGGGGGACCCCACGCCAAATTTTTGTCGAGGGGATCCCCTATTTTTGTTAACCAGCCAAGATATGCAGACTGCTGTGGCCTGGTATTATCAGGCTGGCAAGGTCCATGGATCTTGGCTCCTTACCAGCCTGAAAAACCAGGCCTCAGCAGTCTGCTTCATCTGGCTGGTTAACAAAAATAGGGGAGACCCCACGCCAAATTTTTTCGACGGGATCCCCTATTTTTGTTAACCAGCAAAGATAAGCAGACTGCTGTGGCCTGGTATTATCAGGCTGGCAAGCAGGGTCGGACTGAGCCACCGGAGAAACCTCCGGTGGGCCCCAGCTCCTGCGTGGTGGGCCCTGATTTGAAAGGATAGGTCGCGGGGCAGAGGGGGCGGTGGCCCCGGGCCCTGCGCTCTGAGGGGGCCCACCCGGAGCTACGTATACCAGTTACATTACTTCGGCAGAGCAGGGAGAATCGATCTTCCTGCTCTGCCGCCCAGAAGCTATGGGGCCTGAACAGGCGTTGGGGGGGCCCGGTGCCAGCAGTGGGCCCCCCACCCGTCATCGGAGGGTCAGCTGTATCGGCATCCAGCCGATACAGCTGACCGCATAGAGAGAGAAGGAGCGAGCGCTCCTTCTCTCCCATAATCCCCCTCTCAGCGTCTGACAGCGGGCGCGATGACATCACCTGCCGGCGCCCGCTGTCAGACGCTGAGAGGGAGAACAGTGAGCAGCACAGGAGCCGGGAGGTGAGTATTGTTTTTTTTTTTTTTAATGGGGGTGCATTATACTACAGAGGCTGTATATGGGGGTGCATTATACTACAGAGGTTGTATATGGGGCTGCATTATACTACAAAGGCTGTATATGGGGGCTGCATTATACTACAGAGGCTCCATATTGGGGTGCATTATACTACAGAGACTCCCTATGGGGATGCATTATACTACAGAGGCTGCCTATGGGGGTGCATTATAATATAGCGGCTGCCTATGGTGGTGCATTATATTATAGACTCTGCCTATGGGGGTTTATTATAATATAGAGGCTGCCTATGGGGGTGCATTATACTATATTGAGGACTATCTGGTGTATTATGCTGTATGGATGCTATCTAGGGGCCATCATACAGTGATGGACCCATTAAATAGTTTGGGGACATTAAGGGGTCAGTATATATCCAGTGAGGGGCATTATTCTGTGTATAGGGGAGATGTACAGGGGGAGACTTGGGACATTATTAAATGTAAAGTGGACACTTATTGTTATAGGGGAACTTGGGTTACTGTGACTGTCAAAGGGGCACACAGGGCATTATTACAGTCTAGGGGACAAAATGTGGTCACTGTTTTCCTGGGCACTTGCACCCGGCATTACTATATTCTAGAGGGGTGCTTTAAAATTTAGAGGTCACACAGAACCACACAGCAGGTGCAGTAATAGGGACACATACGGCAGCAGCAGCTCAGTATTGGGGTATCACGTGCAGTAATAGGGACACATACGGCAGCAGCGGCTCAGTATTGGGGTATCAGGTGCAGTAATAGGGACACATATGGCAGCAGCGGCTCAGTATTGGGGTATCAGCAGGATGAGGAGTTTGTGCAGGTTGAGAATAGTCCAATTGGTGACCAAGACAGTGCTAAAAATATGAGAAGTGAAATGTGTCTTTGTTGTAATCTCTGCAGTCGAGTCCTGGCTGGAGAAGTCGTCATGTCGGTCTGGGCCAGATGGAAAAGAAATGAAAAGTGAACAATTCCATTAGAAAGAACATCAGCGGTAAGTCATTATCTGTACCTGTGCTGTAATCTATTATATGTTCTGTAGGACTGGTATTATTTACCACAGACCATATGGCGGTAATATCAATATTGGTCTTTTTATATATAGATTATTTTTGGCAACAGCGCGGTCATTTGCTGAGGTTCTCTGGTTAGGGCCCACTCAGAAGTTTCGCCCCCACTAAACCAAAACCCTAGCTACGCCTCTGGCTCTCTCTCTAGTCTTTCTTTCTCTCTCTAGTCTTTCTCGCTCTCTGTTCTTTCTTTCTCGCTCTCTGTTCTTTTTTCTCTCTGTTCTTTCTCTCTTTTCTTTCTTTCCTCTCTTTCTTTCTCTCTCCTTTCTTTCTCTCTCGCTGCTCTTTCTTTCTTTTCCTCAGTACCAGCCACTGTGCCCTCATTACCAGTCAGTGTGATCAGCAGTGCTAAATGGTTACGCTTGGGGCCAGGATATGGGTGTGATTAGCTGTTAAATGGGTGTGGTCGGGGCGTGGCCTAAAATTTGCAGCGACGCCCTACGCGCGCCGCAGCCTTTAACCCTCTTTCCTGTCTTCAAAATTTGGGAGGTATGCTGTATGACCTCCCTACAACTTCTGGCCATGCTCCTGATGAGCGCAACGGATGGTCTCCTGAGGGATCTCCTCCCACACCTGGACTAAAGCATCCACCAACTCCTGGACAGTCTGTGGTGCAACGTGGTATGGCCTAAAATTTTCTGCAGCATGCACAGCGTGCCACAGCCTTTGTCCCTCTTTCCCTTCTTCAAAGGTTGGGAAGTATGATGGTGGGCCCCAAGAATATTTTTTCTCTGGTGGGCCCAAGGTACTCCAGTCCGACGCTGCTGGCAAGGTCCATGGATATTGGCTCCTTAACAGCCTTAAATACCATGCCTCAGCAGCAGGGGCGTACATAGAAATCATGGGGCCCCATAGCAAAAGTCTGAATGGGCCCCCCCCCAAAAAAAAAAACCCAGAGCCATTGTAAATGTAAAGTGCCAGCACAGTGAGGGGACACATTAAACAAAAAAATGTATTATGCCCCCATAGATTGTGCCCCCATAGATGCTCCATAGTATAGGCCCTTATGCTGCCGCAGCTGCTGCAACCAAAAAAAAAAGACATACTCACCTTTCGTCGCTGGGGGCCAGGTGCCGGTGTCCTGAGCAGGGGGTGACACCAGGTGCCGATGTCACCGCTCGCTCAGGGCCCCGGCACCTGAGATATTTACCTGTCCTCTCTCCACTGCTGAGTGCCGCTGTCTTCGGGGTCCTCCAGCAGTGAACGATCAGGCAGAGGGCGCGGCGCACACTAACGACGTCATCGCGCCCTCTGACCTGAACATTGCAGCAAGAGGACGCGAGCAACGGTGGAACGGGACAGGTAAATATCCCTTATACTCACCCTTCCGCCGGCGCGGTCTGTGCAGCCCCTGCTCTTCTCCCACGGTCTCCGCCGCCAGTGTTCAGCGGTCACGCGGGACAGCTCATTAAAGTCATGAATATGTGCGTATTCATGACTGTAATGAGCGGTACCACCTGACCGCTGAACACAGGCGTCGGAGACCGTGGGAGAAGAGCAGGGGCTGCAGAGACCGCACCAGGAGGGGTGAGTATATAGAAGAGCTGCGCTCCCCCTCCCCCACCGACCCCCTGGTAGTACTGTGTCAGCACAGCTACCCGACCGTCGAGGGCCCCCTCACCTGTCCGGGCCCCATAGCAGCTGCTTGGTCTGCTTCATTCACGGTAAGCCACTGCTCAGCAGTCTGCTTCATCAGGCTGGTTAACAAAAATAGGGGGGACCCGACGCCATTTTTTTTTCGAAGGGAACCCCTATTTTTGTTAATCAGTTCCCTCTGACATCACTGATTGTGTCCCTGGCTGACCTGAAGTGAAAGTGGAAAGCAATCAATTAAGCTTTCCACTTCCTCTCCTGTCAGCCAGGAGAGGAGCTCATTCATTTGGGGGTTTACTGTGAGGCTGCAGCATTCGCTGCGGTCCCTGCAGTAAACATTAACCCTTTTTGATGGATTACACCGTGGGACCTGACTGTGCATGGGATAGGTAAGAATAATTTTGCTTTTTTATTTTATTTTTATTACAGGAAATGGTTTTTGCAGTCAAATAAAAGATGGTCAAAAACATGTGTCTTTATTTCATTAAAATGATTTTTAATTAAAGTGTGTGTGTTTTATTTTTATTTCATGCAATAGGATTAATAATTGATAGTTGTCTAATTGACAGCTCTCAATTATTAACCTGGCTTAAGGTCACCTTTCAATTGCAAGGTGGCTTTAACCCCATATTAACCCATTCGCCACCGCTACAGGGCAATGGGAATAGACGGGCAAAGTGCCAGAAAGGGCGAATCTAATTATAGATTTGTCTTTTCTGGGGTGTCTGGGGGCAGATGTTAGTAGCCAGGGGGAGGGCAAAAATAATGGTCCCTCTCTGGGCTATTATTATCTTCCCCCATTCGCTGGCTTTGTCTGTCTGGTTGCGAAAATAGGGCGGGAGCCCACGCATTTTTTTTAAACAATTTTACACCTCATATATATATATATATACATGTCATTGAATTTGTGACACATTATATATATATTTATATTTATAGTTCATACACTTCTACATAGTATAATAGCCGCTAATTCAATTGCCGGCTTTTGTGAAAATGCAGAACCCGACATGAAATGACACTTGGTGTACATAGGGTTAACCATGTCCTTTGCTATCTGATTTGCACAAACAATTACATCAGTCTATGTGTGCAAAATTTCACACCTGTAGGGGTTAATTAAAGGTGTAAATTCGTAGCAAAAAATGTTTTTTTACAACGAATTTACAACTTTAATTAACCCCTACAGGTGTGAAATTTTGCACACATAGACTGATGTAATTGTTTGTGCAAATCAGATAGCAAACGACATGAAAAGACATGGTTAACCCTATGTACACCAAGTGTCATTTCATGTCGGGTGCTTCTGTCTTTTCACAGAAGCCAGCTTTACCCGGCAATTGAATCAGAGGCTATTTTACTATGTAGAAGTGTATAAACTATACATATATGTATATATATATATGTCACAATGACATGTAATATATATATATATATATATATATATATATGTATTCTATGTGTGTATATTTTGTGTTTACAAGGAAAGAAAGTGTTTTTTTAGTTGCGATATTTTGTTCCCATAGACTTACATGGGACTTCCGGTATCGGAATCGGATATCGCCGATATTTAGTGATATCGGCGATACCATTCCGATCCGATATTTTTGGATATCGGAAAGTATCGCTCAACTCTACTCACGTATAATCCGTCGCTCAGCCACAAGCACCGGTTTCCTCGGGTGGCAAACCTTCCCACTCGCAGGTATCAGTTTGCAGACTCCTCCGGTGTGGCATTCTGCTGCTGGGCCCAGTCTTTGCCTTAAAGTAAATATCCGATAATTGGGCCAAAAGTATAAGGTATCTCCTATCTAATTACTAACTCATCCTATCAAGAATTGGAGAACTCTTTTTTTAAAAATGACAATACAAAAATCTTTATTACATATAATAACAATTTTTTTAAAAAAAACCATAAGGGTTGCAAGGTAGTACATGATAAGAAGACAACACATGGTACAGATATGGCATGAATTCATACTCTACAGGATGTTGTTTTATTGTATTACATAGAAGGTACGTTTCCTTTGTAGGTCATATACTATGTCTTCAAATCAAATATATGCATAACATTTCAGAAAATCTTTACAAGCAGACTATCATAAAGTTTTGTAGTAAAAAATATGTTTTATTTTTTTATATAGCGTCATAGAGCTGCTTGTTTAGAACTTTAAAAGGACTATTTATTGGCAAAGACAAGTTTATTCATCCAAATACATAAAACTCATGTACAAAAATCAGTTGTGCTCAGAAAAAAAACCCTATTATTCATAAATGACTATTAATCTGCCATCTAGTGGTAAGTTAGGGAATAATATCCTACTTGAACATGACCGAGCAGTTTCCACCTATGCCTTATAATTAAAAAGTCCTATATGTGTATTGTGGATGGTTCCGAGCTCTACAAAATGAAAGATCAAATCAAGTGAATAGACGTCTTGGAAGATTTAGTTAAGGTGCATCAAAAAAACGGACATTCAAAAGTGCAAAAGTACATTTAAAGATGCTCCAATAGTGCAGCTTAACCATCACAACAAGGCACACAAAGGGTTAAGTAGACATAGTATTTACCAGTAACTCTGTAACAGCGGACCACGCACAGAGACCCCTCGGAAGGAAGCTTCCACGCCTCCTGATGAAGTATTGAGACAAAACGCGCGTTGGGGCGACGGGCACACCTCCACTAAGTCTAATTATGAGTAAGTAACGCTATTATGCTATAATCTATTGGCCAACCTGTGGGGGAAGTTTTACCCCGTGTAGTATTACTTTTTTCTAGATTGAATTGGCACAATAGGCATTGGTTACTATGCTCTATGCAGGGCCGGCTCCAGGTTTTTATGGGCCCCGGGCGAAAGAGCCTCAGTGGGCCCCTTTAACACAGACCACGATTCATGTTGCACAGATACAGCAGAGAAATATAGGTACAGTACAATGCCAAATACTTCACTTCTTCCATTACATGAGTGATATCTATTGTAAATTGTACAATAGCTCAGAAACCGCCAAATCCTCACAGCGCACAGTACAGACTGGACAGTACAGTCCTCCATACAATATTATGGGCACCACATAGTCTCCCCCTCATCACCCATATAATACCCCATGCAGGATGTCACCCCCCATCCCCCATATAATGCTCCATACAGAATACTGGACCCAAAATAATGCTCCATACAGAATACTGGACCCAATATAATGCTCCATACAGGATACTGGTCCCCATATAATGCTCCATACAGATACTGTCCATATATCTCCATACAAATATGGAGCTCTCCTCTGCGCTGTACTGCGTTCTGCACTGTTACGGCTCAGGAAAGGGCGCTGTGGAAAGACTCACCATTATCATCATGATTGCCTCCCCATCATCATCATTTCCTCACCATCATCATCGCCTCCCCCTTATAATCATTTCCTCCCCCTCATCATCATTGCCTCCCCATCATCATCAATGCCTGCCCATCGTCATCAACACCTCCCCATCATCATCATTGCCTCCTCATCATCATCATTGCCTCCCCATCATCATCATGGCCTCCCCATCATCATCATTGCCTCCCCATCATCATCATGGCCTCCCATTATCATCAATGCCTGCCCATCATCATCATCGCCTCCCCAATATCATCAATGCCTCCCCATCATCATCATGGCCTCCCCATTATCATCAATGCCTGCCCATCATCATCATCGCTTCCCCATCATCATCAATGCCTGCCCATTATCAATGCCTGCCCATCATCATCATCATCTCCTCCCCATCATCATCAATGCCTGCCCATTATCATCAATGCCTGCCCATTATCATCAATGCCTGCCCATCATCATCATCTCCTCCCCATCATCATTAATGCCTGCCCATCATCATCATCTCCTCCCCATCATCATCAATGCCTGCCCATCATCATCTCCTCCCCATCATCATCAATGCCTGCCCATCATCATCATCTCCTCCCCATCATCATCAATGCCTGCCCATTATCATCATCGTCTCCCCATCATCATCAATGCATGCCCATTATCATCAATGCCTGCCCATCATCATACACAGACAGCACCACAGCACACAAGCACTCTCTCACATACATACAGTCATACACACACACAAACACACACACACACAAAGCACCACACTACATACACACACACTGATACACACAGACACACACATACACAGACACATACACACACGCCTCACCTGTCCGGCGTCCGCGCTCTCTCTGCCACAGCCGGCCGCTGAATGATGACGTCATTCAGCGGCGCTGCTGTGAGAGGAAGCGCCGGCGCCCCCTGGAGCCCGGAGCTGCGGCAGCGGAGGCACGGGAGAAGTAAGTATTGTGCCAGCTGCTGCCGGGGCCCTGAGCAAGCGGGGGGGGGGGGCCCAGTGGCGGCGCTGACACCGCTCTCCTCCGCCGAGGTGCCCAACGGCGAGTGGGCCCCCCGCCTGCTCAGGGCCCCGGCACTTGCCCGGGTGTGCCGGGTGCTGACGCCGGCCCTGGCTCTATGTTATATGGATTGGCGTCCCCATTTCTTGCTATGTCCAGTAGTATGCTTGTTTTCAGATAATTTCTGATTTTAAATATATCTAATTTAATAAAAATAATTTTAATGGGTATATACTCCTCTGGTTATTTATCTAACCGTTTTTTTTGTATACAATATCTATTTATGAGTTTAATTACCCATAAATTTCAGTGTTTTTTTTTCTTGTTTGCTAAATCATGATTGTAGAATGAAATTCCAGTTTCAATTAATCCCCCCTTAGGCTACATTCACACCAGGTGTTTTTTTAATGCAAATTTTCAGCTGCGTTTTACAGTACCAGCAAAGTCTATGAGATTTCAGAAATCTCATGCACACACCTTTTTTTGGCATAAGTATTTTGTGCCTTTGCTTGTTTTTTTTTTTTTTTTTGCAGAATAGAGCATATCACTTCTTTCAGTGTTTTTCACCCACTGAAAGTAATAGATGGTGAAAAAACGCTGAAAAAACGCAGGTATCAGGTTTTGCGGCTTTTTTTTAGTGAAAAAAGCAAGTAAAGCAGTGTGTGAAACCCTTTAATTTTTGTGATATTCCCAGGTTTACTATCTTGTCTTGGTCACCTGATATGACAGTTTGGATTAATACAGTTTAATTAAATTTGTGATGCGTGCAAAGTAAACATTGGCCAACAAAGGTGTGAGATTGAACAATGGCTGTGGCCAACCAAGGTGTGAAATTGAGCAATGCCTGAGCAACTCATTGGCTGACCAATGTGTGAAACAGGGGCGTACATAGAAATCATGGGGCCCCATAGCAAAAGTCTGAATGGGGCCCCCCCAAAAAAAAAAACAGGTGCTCTTAACTCCACACACACACACACCTGCAGTGCATGCAGAGCCCCCCTATTCCACCCTCCACAGTGCCTGCAATCAGGACCCCCTCACTCCCTAAGGTGCAAAGTGCAGCCAGAGGCTAGCCATTGTAAATATAAAGTGCCAGCACAGTGAGGGGACACATTCAACAAAAAAATCCACCCCATACCCCAGCCAGCAGGGCTCACCTTCTTGTGTAGTGTATCTCTCCCTGAGTGAAACTTATGAATGTTTTCTGCTTCCTGTGATTCACGTGTCTCTGGCTGCAGGCTGGCTTTCTTATGCAAATGCAGCCAGAGACTTAAGCCAACTGCTGACCAGGAGACAACAAGGAAAGGGGACCTTCAAGGGGGTTTACAGTGTCCAGCCGTCGCTTATATTTAATTAAAGGAGATAGTACTGTGTCAGCACAGCACAGCTGCCAAACGACAGCGGCCGTCGTGGGCCCCCTCACCTGTCTGGGCCCCATAGCAGCTGCTTAGTCTGCTCTATTCAGGAACGCCACTGGTGTGAAAGTTAAACAGTGTCCTACAAACTCAATGCACCAGTGTCTTAGGAAAATTATTCCAGACCAATTCCCCTTCTCTATGCTGTCACATTTGTATGTGTATTTGTTCATGAACATATGTCTTTCATTGGCCACCTGTGTTCATTCATGCTTCTGTAGTGAAAGCATACTTTGAGATCCCAAAAAACACTTGACACTTTTTTTTGACACTGCTTCTTTTCTGCCAAGAGTGAAGGTTTTCCTGCAGAAAAAAAACACAGAAAAAAATGCTTAGTGTGAACATAGCCTTAAGGTAGTGTTATGTCCTCGTCATTTTCACGATCTCTGCCATATGCTGTCATCTTGATCTCTTTAATTGGTTTCCATTGCAAAATCAACATAGCCATTAAATAAAACAGATTGGTTGTGACACTGATGTTTCATATTATCATATTTCGGATATCTGTTGCATTCTTTTGATGCTGGAAAATTCTCCATAAAATGTCATGTGAGAACACTTTTATATTTAACACCACAGTTCTAATTTGGCAATGCTGCGAACTAAAGCACAGGAAGAGTGGATTTATGCAAATCTCACTTAAAAGTGGCCATTCTCAAACATTCTAGGGTGGGGCTTAAAGTGTAACTGCCGCTTCAGGAGAACTTGCAGTAGAATGTCCCAGTGTTCCGCTAGCTCCTCCCCTCTCCATAGAATTTTTAAAACCCCAACTGTCACCTCCCATCTCAGTAACAGGAAAATCTTTATTCACTGGGTACAGATTTTACCTGTGAAGTGAGAGTGAAAGATCAGCCCAGGAGGAGAAAATTCTCTTATATTACAAAGTTTCTTATTTTCATTTTTGATATTAATTTATGAAATAAAAATGAAACAACGGTTACTCTTTAACCCCTTCACGCCGTGGCCAATTTTCCTTTTTCCGTTTTTGAGTTTTCCTTCCCTCTTCTAGGAGCCATAACTTTTTTTTTTCTGTCCACAGAGACGAATGAGGGCTTATTTTTTGCGGGACAAATTGTATTTTTGAATGACGCCATTCATTTTATCAAGTGATGCACCAGAAAAATTCCATGTGTGTCACAATTGCAAAAAAAGTGCAATTCCACAATTTGTTTTTCATTTTTTCATTTTCCATGTTCACTATATGGTAAAACTGATCAGAGAATTCTGATTCTCCAGATCCGAGTTATTAAGCAGATACTTAACATTTAAATTTTTTTTTTATTTAATTGGTAAAAAAATGTTGGAAATTTATGAAAAATTTTTTTTCTTGTGTTGCCATTTTCCGACAGCTGTAACATTTTCAATTTTCAGTCATTGGGGCTATATGAGGGGCTTAATTTTTACTCCCTGAGCGGTCATTTTTCATTATACCGTTGTGGGGTAGATACCATGTTTTGATCGCCTCTTATTGCATTTTATTACAATGTTCTGGGTTTTGATATTTTTCTTTTTACGCCTTTCAATGATTAATTTATTTTATATTTTGACTCGTACAAACTCAGCGTTACTAAATTTTCTTTTTTAATTGCTTCATTTTTAATGGGGCTAAAGGGGAGTGATTTAAACTTTTATATTTCATTTTTTTTGTTTTTTTAAAAACATTTTGTTAAACTTTTTACTCTGTTTGTTTTTCCCTTTAGGGGACTTAAACCTGCAATCGTCTGATCGCTTCTACTATACACAGTAGTGCTACAGCATTTCTAAGTATAGCGAAAATCACGCTCTCTTATGAACACTGGCAGACCCTCTACTGCCATGGCAACCCATCGGTGCCCTGCGATCACGCCATGGGCGCGCCGTTGGTGCATAGAACAGCTTGCCCTCCTCCCGGTGCCCATTAATGTCTGACAGCGACATCTTGAAAGCTTTCAGATGCAGACGGAGCTCTGCTTCACCCATGGCTGTTAGAGGCAGATGATGGCTGAATAATTCAGCCATCATCTGTCAGCAAAGATGTGGGCTCAGCTTATGAGCTTACAGGAAAGATATGGAGGCACAATATGATGGTGTATCTCAGTAAGAGATCAAATGTCCTGAATTTGGGCACTGAAAAGTTGATAAGTGTGTGTCTGTCAGAAAAACCACCTCTGCAGTCCCTGGAGGTACAGTAAAGCCGTGTGCCGCTAGAGTCAAGACATATTACAGAGTTGTCATAGGAAACCGTGAAACTGTCGTCAGAGCTCCCACGGGAAACAAGGAGAATTCTGAGAACAGTTTTAGTTGTGAATGGAGAAGAAATAAGAGATAAATTGTATGTGATGTAAGGACATTAAAAATGTTGAAATGTCACCAAAATTGGAGAAATTGACTCAATTGCTGCAACCAATTGGGCTTCGCAATAGCGGTCCGATGTGGGCCTATGAACCCCTCGCAATTAATCCAAATTGTCCTCCCAGTGATAATTATGGTCATAGTGAGTAAAAATGTGTGTAATGGATTCACACAGTAAGGTTCTTCCAAATGTGAACTCGTTTGATGAAAGGCGGACGTTACCTGTCACATCTTCCAGGTCATCCTGCCTGGTATAAATAAACACCGCCACTCACCTAAGATGGTTTTACTTTATATTCCTGAAACAGACGTTTCTCAAAGTCTCGGAAATGCAGAAGATTCTGCTTCCAACAAGCAATTAAAGTCCTTCTGTGTTGTTACGTGACACCCCCATGATAAATGAACAGGACGTGAAATAAAGGGGCTATATAAATTGGTTTGGCATTTATAAGAGCTTGGGAAATTGTAGAGTTGAGATTTAAGGTAGAGAAATCTCATTTAATAAATTACTCGAAAAAATGCTAATATGAACCAGAATGAAGACTAACCTGTTATTATCCTGATGGGGCTCATACTGAGACGGACGCCCAAGAAGGCTGATAGCAGGAAATTAATTCACAGCTCCACTTACATATCTGAAAAGTTGGGTCAGGCTGCAGATACTTTGCTTCAAGAAGCAAAAGTGCAAGAAAAGTAGAGCAATAGTGCCCCCTTATACTATAGAGTGACCAAGCCAAAGCGTGCCGTCAAATACTAGGCTCATACCAAAGAGTGCCCCCATAGATAATGCACCCCCAGTCAGAGCATGTCCACAAATACAGTGCTCCTGCCAGAGAGTGCCCCCATAGATAATGCACCCCCAGTCAGAGCATGCCCATGAATACAGTGCTCCTACCAAGAGTGCCCCCATAGATAATGCACCCCCAGTCAGAGCATGTCCATGAATACAGGGCTCCTGCCAGAAAGTGCCCCCATAGATAATGCACCCCCAGTCAGAGCAAGCCCACGAATACAGGGCTCCTGCCAGAGAGTGCCCCCATAGATAATGCACCCCCAGTCAGAGCATGTCCACGAATACAGTGCTCCTACCAAAGAGTGCCCCCATAGATAATGGACCCCCAGTCAGAGCATGCCCACGAATACAGGGCTCCTGCCAGAGAGTGCCCCCATAGATAATGCACCCCCAGTCAGAGCAAGCCCACGAATACAGGGCTCCTGCCAGAGAGTGACCCAATAGATAATGCACCCCCAGTCAGAGCATGCCCACGAATACAGTGCTCCTGCCAGAGAGTGCCCCCATAGATAATGCACCCCCAGTCAGAGCATGCCCACGAATACAGGGCTCCTGCCAAAGAGTGCCCCCATAGATAATGCACCCCCAGTCAGAGCATGCCCACTAATACAGGGCTCCTGCCAGAGAGTGCCCCCATAGATAATGCACCCCCAGTCAGAGCATGTCCACGAATACAGTGCTCCTACCAAAGAGTGCCCCCATAGATAATGCGCCCCCAGTCAGAGCATGTCCACAAATACAGTGCTCCTGCCAGAGAGTGCCCCCATAGATAATGGACCCCCAGTCAGAGCATGCCCACGAATACAGGGCTCCTGCCAGAGAGTGCCCCCATAGATAATGGACCCCAGTCAGAGCATGCCCACGAATACAGGGCTCCTGCCAGAGAGTGCCCCCATAGATAATGCACCCCCAGTCAGAGCATGTCCATGAATACAGGGCTCCTGCCAGAGAGTGCCCCCATAGATAATGCACCCCCAGTCAGAGCATGCCCACGAATACAGGGCTCCTGCCAGAGAGTGCCCCCATAGATAATGCACCCCCAGTCAGAGCATGTCCATGAATACAGGGCTCCTGCCAGAGAGTGCCCCCATAGATAATGCACCCCCAGTCAGAGCATGCCCACTAATACAGGGCTCCTGCCAGAGAGTGCCCCCATAGATAATGCACCCCCAGTCAGAGCATGTCCATGAATACAGGGCTCCTGCCAGAAAGTGCCCCCATAGATAATGCACCCCCAGTCAGAGCATGTCCACGAATACAGTGCTCCTACCAAAGAGTGCCCCCATAGATAATGGACCCCCAGTCAGAGCATGCCCACGAATACAGGGCTCCTGCCAGAGAGTGCCCCCATAGATAATGCACCCCCAGTCAGAGCAAGCCCACGAATACAGGGCTCCTGCCAGAGAGTGACCCAATAGATAATGCACCCCCAGTCAGAGCATGCCCACGAATACAGTGCTCCTGCCAGAGAGTGCCCCCATAGATAATGCACCCCCAGTCAGAGCATGCCCACGAATACAGGGCTCCTGCCAAAGAGTGCCCCCATAGATAATGCAACCCCAGTCAGAGCATGCCCACGAATACAGTGCTCCTACCAAAGAGTGCCCCCATAGATAATGCACCCCCAGTCAGAGCATGCCCACAAATACAGGGCTCCTACCAAAGAGTGCCCCCATAGATAATGCACCCCCAGTCAGAGCATGCCCACGAATACAGGGCTCCTGCCAGAGAGTGCCCACATAGATAATGTACCCCCAGTCAGAGCATGCCCACGAATACAGGGCTCCTGCCAGAGAGTGCCCCCATAGATAATGTACCCCCAGTCAGAGTGTCAAGGTAAAATATAATTTTCTACTATACTTTTATATTTATAGTGTGTATATGTATTTTGTAAACACGAAGTTTCCCTTAAATGATATTATTACAATGTTAGTATCTGCTGGTGTTTGTCTCCATCTTGTGTCCTATCACTGTATTACACTAAATTGAAGTGGATCTACTGAAATGCCCCCACCTTTGGAGAATTGAGGAAATACTTGATACACGAGAACAATAGAATCTTTCTTCAAGAAACGAAACTGAGGATGACAACACATCAAGGAGGACTTAGAAGAAGATCTAAGGACCAATTAGGATGACTCAGTTTATCTCTTTCTCCTCAATCCCGCCTTTACTCCACCCCAATATTCTGTGTATGTAATCTTATGTACGTGAATAAAGAGTTCAGTGCTTACTGGAGATGGCTGCCTAATAGCACCATTTTCTTTAGGGCACGTTCTGAAGTCTGAACCAGCGTATTGCCTGATTCATTCTCGGTCGACCCGTGCTCTTAGTCTAATCTGGGGTGACTGGAGGATGAGTGGTTTGTCATTTTGAACCCGACAATTGGCGCCTGACACGTGGGGCCGTGGATTGCCGCCCGTCCGGACCCGTCCCGAGGACTTTGCGGTGTTGCCCGCGGTGACTGAATGCGAGGACTGCAGCCTCCGTTGAACACGGTAAGTTGGGATCATATATTTTATATGCGTCCCACTTGCCTGTGTGTCAGTCATTGTGGGCTTAAGCTGTATTGTCTTTTTGGGTCTGGATGGGTGACTGGTTGAGTGGTGAGACCAAGGGCAATCCCACGCCACGAACCAGCAAGTGTGACCGAGTGACGTTGCATTGCCTGCACGTGCTTGAGTCAAAACACCACGTTCCTCCTCCTCCGGTCACTGTACCTTTATGTAGATAATTGCCTCCCGTGACTGTTAGAATAAAGTTGGGACAAATTTTAGATTCTTGAAGTGTTGAGTGGGGTAGAAGACGCACATGATAGTCTAATCAGTGACGAATGGAGCCGGGGCTCTTCGTCTGAGAAGTGACAAATGGAGCAGGGGCTCTTTGTCCAACACGGGGAGTCTCATTAGGAGAAGCCCCAGTGTCAGTGCATGGAGCGGGGACTCTGTACTGTGTAGAGTGTTACGGTGGACTGTGCTGTAAAGTTATCACCCACAGTTAGGGAAGGGACAAATTGAGCAGGGACTTTTTGTCTTGTCAACACATGGAGCGGGGACTCTGTATTGACGGGTGGTGACCTGCAAGTGGCACCGGTGGTCTGAGTCGCGACAGATCATTTCACTCTGTTAAATCATGATGCGTCTGTTTAAATCTGAAAAACTCCATAAGTTAGAGGGTGGTGCTTTGGGAGTGGTTGAATTGATGGAATCACGTGGAGGCAAGAAGGCTGTTAAGAAAGTGAGCTTACCGAGTATGAGCAGATTTCAGCCTTCAGTGTGGAAAGACTTTGTCGCACAGAATGAGGGAAAGTTGAGAGATCAGGGGCTCTTGTATCAAGCCCAAGCACATTTGAGAGTAGTAAATGATTTGAAAGTTGAGGGTTGGAAAGAGGTAGATGGAATAAGGAGGTTCGGAAAGTGCTGAGCCTTTGTTCGGATATGTAAAATGCTCTGCATATGATCTTGTTGATGTAACTAAAATGGCCGCTCCAAGCCCTCGGCCACCGCCCTATAATGGTGCCGATCTCAGAACAAAGGGAGGTTGGACCTGTCATGTGTGTGGTGAACAGAATCCGCCCTGGGCGGAGACCTGCCGTGTTTGTGGGGCGGGTCGCTCCTGGTGTAATGCCCAGTCCATCGCCCCTCCCACACCCAGCGGCCATTTTGGTAAACCCAGTGGCCATCTTAATACACCCGGAAATGGCCAACACCCCATCTCCTCCGGCGGCCATCTTGGGACACCCAAGCACACCCAGTCAGGCCTATATCCCTTGCTGATACCAACCAGGGCCTACTACCAGCCCCCGCCCGCACCTGTGCAGGCCACAGCTCCCAATATGGCACCAGATGCAACACCATTGTTCCCTTTCACACACCCCAACCCGGCCATTGCTGCAATGCATGAATCTTCAGTTTTTCAAACAATGATCAGAAGCCGCCGCCATGATATTATGGGATCTAACGAAGGGGAGGAGGATCAGGAGAGAGAAGAGGGGTGGGCCCCTTAACAGCCACCACTATCCCAGCAGCACCAGTATCTTTTCTTCCCTCCTCCATTCCCCCACCACCATTGTTAACCCCTGGTCCTAGGGCCTATTCCACCCCTACTTCAGAGATAAGGCACCTTCCTCTCCTTCACAAATCCTCAGAGAGGACAGTCGTTCTGTAAGATTCACGGAAACCCCGGTCAGGCCCCCAGCTCCCGGTGTACTTGAAAACTGGTATCCCTGCCATTCACAGCATTACACAGACCGCAACGGAAATCCAGTGACATTATCCATAGGGTACGGTGATATCCTGACTCATCGGGTTGGTGCTATAGTTAGTCCTGCCAACTCCAACTGCTCCAATAAAGGGGGTCTGGCTCTATTAATAGCCCAAGCTGGTGGTCCCATCGTCACTGCAGAATGCATGGCTCATATACACACTCATGACCCTTTGCCACCTGGACAGACTCTGACAACCCATGCAGGGGACCTTCCCGCTGATATCATCATCCATGCAGCAGGTCCAGTCCATGATCCTCTAAACTCAAATGAGTCACGGGCCACCCTTCGGGCCACCATACATTCAATACTCCATCATGCTGGTATGTTAAAAACAGAAGACATTAGGCCCCAAGAGCTATTTGAAACCAATGATAAAGTAGTAAATTTGTGATTGCTTTGTCTAAAGAGTTAACTAACACCCACTCTGCAGTGTCTGCTTCTCTCCCAGAATTTACAGGTGACACGGTGCATGATTTCTCGCCTGATGACCTTATATATATATAAAAATTTATGGGAAGAGACTGTCTCCAGCCCAGATTTGAGGGTCCCTACACTGTGATCCTGTCCACCCCTACTGCCCGAAGCTCGAGGGCAAGAGCACCTGGATTCACGCCTCCCATTGCAAGAAGGACAAGATTAATCAGCAGTCATGAAGTTTCTGATCTACATATCCTTTTGAGCTATATCCTGATCTCCAGTAGTGCCAGTATGCCCACCTTCTGGGTTAATACTACAACCCCTGTGGTTATCTTTAAGTTCGATTTCTATCAAATATTCAACTGTGATAGGAATGATTTCAAGGGATCAACGCACCAGACTCAGGGGAAAAGGGATATTTTATCTCTATGTCACCCGCCCAGGGAATGAAAACTGTTATGATTGGTTAGATGTGGGATAGAAAACAGAAAAAGGGAAAATTGGCAGATGAAGCTAGATACAATAGATTGATAAATGAGATATACAAGTATTATATTTGTAGGAACGGATCTAAGAATGCAGGAGTCAGTGACAGCAAGCAAAGGTATAAGGGAGGGAGGAAGTGCTGGTAGCAGCGAGATGGTATTTTGCTGTACACCAAGGTCATTCTACAGATAAGGAAGCTGAAGGCTGAGGGAGAGCACACTAACAAACTGCGCAGCGACCCGACTTACCCCTCCCATCAGGCATTCAGCATAGAGACGCAGAGCCAGAGTGCAGTAGTTTTCAGATTTTGTTGAATAGGTTTTTGGAATAGACACAGTACGTAAGAATCGAAGGGCTAGGCATGTGAATAGAAGGTCAGTGTATGTGAGAAGAAAGATAGACAGGCAGAGAAAGGAAGTGACAGAAAGCTGAAAGTGGGTAGACCGGATTAGAGATCAGTTAAAGCAGAGGATCTAGCCAGAATAGCACAGGGGCACAACATGATTTAGTGCAGGCAAAAAGAGGTAGCTTGCACATGAACCCCCTTGTCTCCTTACCCCCCACTCCTAATTGCACAGTACAGGTGAACCTACCAGGGGACATGAGGTTGAGTTCCAAGTGGACACGGGGACAGACAATTTAGTAGTTACAGAAAAGGACTGGCCATTTGGGAAAAGTGATTTCTCCCACCATGTTATAGCGACTCCTTATAACTCTCCATCTATCCTGCTCCCCGTCACTAAAAAGATTCCCCTGCAAATTCAAGGAACCACTGTACACACACAGTTAATGGTATCACCACGGGGTCAATGTAATCTTTTAGGAAGTGATGTGTTGTCACAATTGCAAGCACGTATTGAGTATTATCCGGTTGGAACTGTCACTATGACACCAGGACTGAAGCAGAGCACTCTTTGTAAAATCATGTCGCTAGACGTTGCTAGTACAGAGGAAAGAGAAGATTTTCAGGAAATATATTCCAATGTTATTCCTGGACCCCACTGTCATGATGTACTTTAGGATAAGGACAGGGGATTTTACGAAACAACATGTTGGGGTCATAGTAAATGCTGCAAATAATCAACTCCACTATGCTGGAGGACTGGCCGCAACAATTTCACAGAAAGGAGGACCCATGATACAGGACGAATCTAATTCGTATATACAAACGTGTGGTCAGGTAGAAATAGGACAGGTCCCAGCAACCAGAGCAGGACAGCTGCCGTGTCAATATGCAATATATGCAATGAAATCACGATATACTTCTACTAATATGCCTAGGTCCCAACAATTACTTACTGAAGCTGTCCAGAATGTAATCCTGTATGTTTTCCCTGTCCACTCCGAACAATCATTTTGCAAGCAGGCAGCTGCAGGTCCAAGGACAGTTCTTATCAGTGCCCACATAGCAAACTCCAGCCCCCCTTCAACTTAACCCTGTGTACGGGTTGGTACAAAAATTATGGGCAGTTAATGCAGCTACTGATCTGGAAACTCCAGTGGTGTCTAATATATATATATACACTTTTGTTCCAGATATCTCAGGATGCTGCTTAGTTTACAGTTATTGATTTTGCCAATGTTATTTTTATAATATGTTGATGATTTACTGATTTGTGCCCCCTCCAGGAAACAGTGTCGTATTGCAACAATATTACTTATGTTGTTTTTGTACCAAGCAGGTTGTAAGCGTTAAAGGATAAACTGCAATTTTGTAAATCTTCAGTTATCTTTTTGGGACATTGCATTACACTGGGGGCGCGACATCTGACCAGCGCTCGCAAAGAAGCTGTACAGAACTTTCCTATTCCTGTTAATGTTGCCGCTCTTAGGATATTTCTTAGACTGATTTTCTACTGCAGGCAGTGGATTCATGCTGTGTCAATCCTCATGCAGCCTCTCTATGACTGTATCACCATTGTGCTTTTTAAACTAACTCCTGAAGGTATAGACGGTTTTTATTTTTCTCTCAAAAACAGGATTGTGGCAGCTCCAGCGCTAGGAACCCCCAACTATGAACAGCGGGGACACGCGGCAGGAGTATTGACTCAGTTACATGGTGACAATCAAAGGCCAGTGGCCTGTTTCAGTGAAAGACTAGATGCAGTGGCTAGGGGTACCCCGTCCTGTGTACGGGCGGTACATGCTGTAGGACTATTGCTCCACAAATCATCAGATATCGTTCTTGATTATCCACTGACAGCACTTACACCTCATGATGTATACACCATACTGAATCAGGTGCAGCCGGCACACCTTTCAGCTGCACGTCATCTTCGATTGCAATGTGCACTTTTAATGCCTCCAAATGTTTCTTTGCAGAGATGTACCACACTTAATCCTGCCACATTGTTACCTCTCTCGGATCTAGGGGGGAGGTCAGGTACGGTATTGTACAAAGAAGATCCAAGAGAGGAGATTCCTTATGATTATGTTCAGCTTATGGCACAGGAAACAGCAGGTCTACCCACAGTGTTTGAAACTGAAAGACATAATGTTGACTTTAAATCTTTTGTAGAACTCGCTACCAAGATGACTCAGGTACCTTCCACACCAGGTATGCCATCGTCTCCCTGAATGCAGTAATCAAAGCAGAACCAATGCTCCAACATCAGTCGGCCCAGGAGGCTGAACTTAAGGCTCTGACCGAGGCCTGTAAGATAGCTGAAGGTAGAATTGTTAACATCTACACAGATTCTAGATACGCATTCGGTATAGCTTATGATTTGGGTCCAATTTGGAAGTCTAGAGGATTCCTGACGGCAGCAGGACATCCCATTAAAAATGCTGACGCAGTCCAGCAGTTAATTGATGCATTACAATTACCAAAAGAAGTAGTTGTCAAAAGTTAAAGCACATACCAGATGCACTGATCAGGTGAGTAAAGGAAACGCAATGGCCGATGCAGCAGCAAAAACAGCAGCCAGTAGACCACTCCAAGGGGTAACGATGTACCAGGTAAGCGCTCCCAAAATCCCTTTGTGTCGGAGGATGCCTTAGCCCAGATGCAGGCTCAGGTGCGCCAGGAGGAAGTAGAGAAGTGGGAAAAAAGGTGCATGTCTGAATGCAGCAACTGGGGTATGGGGAAGAGGGATGCGCCGATGCCTTCCAAGAGCGTTGTACCCTGCGGTCGCCCAGATGATATATGGGCCAACCCACCAGTCCAAAACTGCTGTAATGAGTGTGATGCAGAAGCATTGGGCGGCACCAGGCTTTTCCACCTGTACAGAAGGTTTGATCCAGGGATGCATGGTATGTGCTACACATAATAAGGGAAGGGTAGTCAAGACACCACCCAAACATGCCCCTCGGCCCCTCTATTCTTTCCAGAGACTGCAGATTGATTATATTCAGTTGCCAAAATCAGGTTCATGGGAGTACGTGTTGGTGTGTTTTTGATTTATTCTCAGGTTGGCCGGAGGCTTTCCCGATTGCCAAGGCTACGGCTGCGGCAATCGCAAAGAAGCTGCTTGCGGAGGTGGTGTGCAGGTATGGAGTACCAGAGGTGATCGAAAGTGACAGAGGTACACATTTCACAGGTGAAATAATGAATGAAGTCTTGACAGCGCTGGGAATTCAACAAGTTTTCCACACCCCATATTACCACAAAGCGGTGTAAAAGTAAAAGGACTAAATAGGATATTGAAGTTAAAAATCTAAAAGGCCATGGCTGAAACAGGGAAATCTTGGCCTGAATGTTTACCATTAGCCCTATACTCAGTAAGGTACACTCCAAGTAGGAAAACTGGACTTTCTCCGTATAAAGTACTATTTGGCAAAGTGCTTAGTTTAGGATGTTTCTTTTCCCAAGCATTGGAAATAAGTAACCATGTATTAAGCTCATATGTAAGGGATTTGTATAAAAGACTCAAGAAAGTACATGATAATGTTTTCAGTTCTCTTCCAGATCCGAACCAGGATCCTGGGAGTCACAGCCTGCAGCCCGGAGACTAGGTAGTCATTAAAAGACACGTGAGAAAGAGTCTGGATCCGAGAATATAGCTCCACTGATATCCAGAAAAAGAAGGAGTCTGGGTCAGCTGCACACCGGTTATGTTGAGGATCCCAAAGTTTATATGGATCCCATAGGTGTTCCTAGGGGGGTCCCAGACGAATACAAAGCTCAGAATCAGATCCTGGCGGGTTTCCGTTCTCTCATCCCAACTGTGCAGATCAATTACAATGTAGATTGGATACATTATATATACTACACCAAGCAAAGATTTATCAATATCAATTTTAGTCAAGATGCTTTCCAGGGTATAGTTGAGAAACTGGGCCCAAAACAAAAGACTGACTCTTCAAAATAGACTGGCCATTGACATGATTCTAGCTGAAAAAGATGAAGTCTGTGGGATGATAGGGGAAGAATGCTGTACTTATATTCCTCAGAATTCTGGAGTCAATGGTAAAACTATAGTGGCCCTTACAGAGATTAAAAATCTGGCTCAGGAAATAAAAGCCAATGCAGAAGTAGATACCTCTTTCTTCTTAAGATGGCTTGAAGGACTTAAAGAATTTCTCCAACAAGCCTGCTTAGTGGTAACAGGGCTTTTGGTGCTAGGATTGATAATTCTATGTTGTGTGATATCTATGTATAGGAAAGCTGTGACCAATGCAGCCGCCTCCTCAGGTACTTTCCTTCATCAGGAAGTTGTGTCCCTGCTATATGATGACACTGATAATGGTGATATGGAGAAATATACTCCGCAGGATAAACCTGATAAAACCCCCTATAACAAAATACAAATGGAAATAAGAGATTTAGTTTAGGGATAGTGGGAGAACTCCATGTGCAGGTTTGGTAGGGACTTGGTTGTTTGGGGGCAGTCCATAAGGGGCTAGCTTCTAAAATGACCAAGCGAAGAAATCCACTACCCCTGTCCCCACACATGGACAGTCTCGAAGGCCGCATAAATTAAGGGAAAAACTTAGTGTTTAGGGGGGATTGTCAAGGTAAAATATAATTTTCTACTATACTTTTATATTTATAGTGTGTATATGTATTTTGTAAACACGAAGTTTCCCTTAAATGATATTATTACAATGTTAGTATCTGCTGGTGTTTGTCTCCATCTTGTGTCCTATCACTGTATTACACTAAATTGAAGTGGATCTACTGAAATGCCCCACCTTTGGAGAATTGAGGAAATACTTGATACACGAGAACAATAGAATCTTTCTTCAAGAAACGAAACTGAGGATGACAACACATCAAGGAGGACTTAGAAGAAGATCTAAGGACCAATTAGGATGACTCAGTTTATCTCTTTCTCCTCAATCCCGCCTTTACTCCACCCCAATATTCTGTGTATGTAATCTTATGTACGTGAATAAAGAGTTCAGTGCTTACTGGAGATGGCCGCCTAATAGCACCATTTTCTTTAGGGCACGTTCTGAAGTCTGAACCAGCGTATTGCCTGATTCATTCTCGGTCGACCCGTGCTCTTAGTCTAATCTGGGGTGACTGGAGGATGAGTGGTTTGTCATTTTGAACCCGACAAGAGCATGCTCACGAATACAGGGCTCCTGCCAGAGAGTGCCCCCATAGATAATGCACCCCCAGTCAGAGCATGTTCCCAAATACAGAGCTCCTGCCAAAGAGTGCCCCCATAGATAATGGACCCCCAGTCAGAGCATGCCCACGAATATAGGGCTCCTGCCAGAGTGCCCCCATAGATAATGTACCCCCAGTCAGAGCATGCTCACGAATACAGGGCTCCTGCCAGAGAGTGCCCCCATAGATAATGCACCCCCCGTCAGAGCATGTTCCCAAATACAGAGCTCCTGCCAAAGAGTGCCCCCATAGATTATGGACCCCCAGTCAGAGCATGCCCACGAATACAGGGCTCCTACCAAAGAGTGCCCCCATAGATAATGCACCCCCAGTCAGAGCATGTTCCCAAATACAGGGCTCCTGCCAAAGAGTGCCCCCATAGATAATGGACCCCCAGTCAGAGCATGCCCACGAATACAGGGCTCCTACCAAAGAGTGCCCCCATAGATAATGCACCCCCAGTCAGAGCATGCCCACAAATACAGTGCTCCTAACAAAGAGTGCCCCAATAGACAATTCACCCCCAGTCAGAGCATGTTCCCAAATACAGGGCTCCTGCCAAAGAGTGCCCCCATAGATAATGCACCCCCAGTCAGAGCATGCCCACGAATACAGGGCTCCTACCAGAGAGTGCCCCAATAGATAATGCACCCCCAGTCAGAGCATGTCCACGAATACAGGGCTCCTGCCAGAGAGTGCCCCCATAGATAATGCACCCCCAGTCAGAGCATGCCCACGAATACAGGGCTCCTGCCAAAGAGTGCCCCCATAGATAATGCACCCCCAGTCAGAGCATGCCCCCGAATACAGGGCTCCTGCCAAAGAGTGCCCCCATAGATAATGCACCCCCAGTCAGAGCATGCCCACGAATACAGGGCTCCTGCCAGAGAGTGCCCCCATAGATAATGCACCCCCAGTCAGAGCATGCCCACGAATACAGTGCTCCTACCAAAGAGTGCCCCCATAGATAATGCACCCACAGTCAGAGCATGCCCCCGAATACAGGGCTCCTGCCAAAGAGTGCCCCCATAGATAATGCACCCCCAGTCAGAGCATGCCCACGAATACAGGGCTCCTGCCAGAGAGTGCCCCCATAGATAATGCACCCCCAGTCAGAGCATGCCCCCGAATACAGGGCTCCTGCCAAAGAGTGCCCCCATAGATAATGCACCCCCAGTCAGAGCATGCCCCCGAATACAGGGCTCCTGCCAAAGAGTGCCCCCATAGATAATGCACCCCCAGTCAGAGCATGCCCACGAATACAGGCTCCTGCCAGAGAGTGCCCCCATAGATAATGCACCCCCAGTCAGAGCATGCCCACGAATACAGTGCTCCTACCAAAGAGTGCCCCCATAGATAATGCACCCACAGTCAGAGCATGCCCACGAATACAGGTCTCCTGCCAGAGAGTGCCCCCATAGATCATGCACCCCCAGTCAGAGCATGCCCACGAATACAGGGCTCCTGCCAGAGTGCCCCCATAGATAATGTACCTCCAGTCGAAGCATGCCCCCGAATACAGGGCTCCTGCCAAAGAGAGCCCCCATAGATAATGCACCCCCAGTCAGAGCATGCCCACGATTACAGTGCTCCTGCCAAAGAGTGCCCTCATAGATAATGCACCCCCAGTCAGAGCATGCCCCCGAATACAGGGCTCCTACCAAAGAGTGCCCCCATAGATAATGCACCCCAGTCAGAACATGCCCCCGAATACAGGGCTCCTACCAAAGAGTGCCCCCATAGATAATGCACCCCCAGTCAGAGCATGCCCACGAATACAGTGCTCCTGCCAAAGAGTGCCCCCATAGATAATGCACCCCCAGTCAGAGCATGCCCCCGAATACAGGGCTCCTACCAGAGAGTGCCCCCATAGATAATGCACCCCCAGTCAGAGCATGCCCACGAATACAGTGCTCCTGCCAGAGAGTGCCCCCATAGATAATGCACCCCCAGTCAGAGCATGCCCACGAATACAGTGCTCCTGCCAAAGAATGCCCCCATAGATAATAAACCCCCAGTCAGAGGATGCCCACGAATAGCAGGCTCCTGCCAAAGAGTGCCCCAATAGATAATGCACCCCCAGTCAGAGCATGCCCCCGAATACAGGGCTCCTGCCAAAGAGTGCCACCATAGATAATGCACCCCCAGTCAGAGCATGCCCACGAATACAGTGCTCCTGCCAAAGAGTGCCCCCATAGATAATGCACCCCCAGTCAGAGCATCCCTACGAATACAGTGCTCCTGCCAAAGAGTGCCCCCATAGATAATGCACCCCCAGTCAGAGCATGCCCACGAATACAGTGCTCCTACCAAAGAGTGCCCCCATAGATAATGCACCCCCAGTCAGAGCATGCCCACGAATACAGTGCTCCTACCAGAGAGTGCCCCCATAGATAATGCACCCCCAGTCAGAGCATGCCCACGAATAGCAGGCTCCTGCCAAAGAGTGCCCCAATAGATAATGCACCCCCAGTCAGAGCATGCCCCCGAATACAGGGCTCCTGCCAAAGAGTGCCCCCATAGATAATGCACCCCCAGTCAGAGCATGCCCACGAATACAGGGCTCCTGCCAAAGAGTGCCCCCATAGATAATGCACCCCAGTCAGAGCATGCCCACGAATACAGGGCTCCTGCCAGAGAGTGCTCCCATAGATAATGCACCCCCAGTCAGAGCATGCCCACAAATACAGTGCTCCTACCAAAGAGTGCCCCCATAGATAATGCACCCCCAGTCAGAGCATGCCCCCGAATACAGGCTCCTGCCAAAGAGTGCCCCCATAGATAATGCACCCCCAGACAGAGCATGCCCACGAATACAGTGCTCCTGCCAGAGAGTGCCCCCATAGATAATGCGCCCCCAGTCAGAGCATGCCCACGAATACAGGCTCCTACCAAAGAGTGCCCCCATAGATAATGGACCCCCTGTCAGAGCATGCCCACGAATACAGTGCTCCTACCAAAGAGTGCCCCCATAGATAATGTACCCCCAGTCAGAGCAAGCCCACGAATACAGTGCTCCTACCAAAGAGTGCCTCCATAGATAATGCACCCACAGTCAGAGCATGCCCACGAATACAGGGCTCCTGCCAGAGAGTGCCCCCATAGATAATGCACCCCCAGTCAGAGCATGTCCATGAATACAGGGCTCCTGCCAGAAAGTGCCCCCATAGATAATGCACCCCCAGTCAGAGCAAGCCCACGAATACAGGGCTCCTGCCAGAGAGTGCCCCCATAGATAATGCACCCCCAGTCAGAGCATGTCCAAGAAAACAGTGCTCCTACCAAAGAGTGCCCCCATAGATAATGGACCCCCAGTCAGAGCATGCCCACGAATAAAGGGCTCCTGCCAGAGAGTGCCCCCATAGATAATGCACCCCCAGTCAGAGTAAGCCCACGAATACAGGGCTCCTGCCAGAGAGTGCCCCAATAGATAATGCACCTCCAGTCAGAGTGTGTAGCCCTGGTGGTAGGCACACGTAGTACCCTGGAGAGTGTGTGGCGAGACGGCAGTTTAATGCTCAATATTCATTCACTCGACACACACTAGACACACCCTTAGGGTAGTGGAGTATACTCTAGAGGGAGTGGTCAAGGTAGTAGGTGTTAGAGTGGTCAGTCTAGTTCCTGTCTTCGGACAGTGAGGACGTGTGGAGTAGAGTTTAGACTTCTGGTTGAGAAGACGTTTGGAGGGAAGAAAGAGTCTAGCCTGCTTCATCACCAGTTCATATCGTGGAGTCTGGTATAGGTGTTTGGAATACACCTTAGTCTAGTCAGAGCTGTATCACCTTCTCAGCATACACTGAAGAAAGAAGAAGTATTAGCACGGAAAGTCTTCAGCATCCCTGTCTAAAGGACGGTATCAGGTTCAGAGACGTGCTCCTGCCTGTGATAACTGAGCATCTGTGGCTAACTTCATAGGAAGGAAAAGGAAAGAAGTGACTGCTCGACCCTTGGCTAGTTTGAGTGCTTATGTTACCAGCGTGGACAAGGCGAAAGGCAAGTGGATTTATAGGATTAGTGCTTCAGGATTGCAGAAGTCCAGCACATTGCACCCGGTCACTGGGGACCGAAGGGTCACTGTTGTTTCAGGCACGGTGATAGGAAAACCAGGAATCTACCGGACCCTAGGTCGCGGCAGACAAGCCCCTTATAGTCAGTACGTAACTGGGGTCAGGGGAGTGAAGACTTTGGAGTTCTGCAGGACAAAATAAGAATTCAGCTCCTTCACAGGAAGGCCCCTAACACTAAGCTGACTGGGCAGGTACAGCTAAAGATTAGCTGGAGATTTGAGGGAACTACGCTTCAGGCTGGTTGTACTCGTTTTATTGGAGTTAAAGGAGGCCCCTAACTTGTCCAGCTGCCGTCTCAAGATACACTCTCCTTGGATCAGCCTCCCTGGGACCTGCCTTATCATCTTGCAAGTAAAGGTATGGAAAGACGCTGACCGTGTGAGACTGTGTTCTTTATCTGCACTCGACTTCACTACTCACATAGACTTTGAGGGACCAGTCCCACCTGTAGGGGACCCGACATCTAGCTGCCTCACCATCCCCTCAGAGATCTACAGCAGCGCTGGTACTAATTACCAGAATACTACAGGTGGCGTCACGAACTGTATATAAATCAATCCCCTGTAAATATATCCCCAACATACGCCAGACCGCCCGGGCCACAGACCGAGCCACAGCTACCTGTGACAAAACCCCCATAGACTTCCATGGGCTCGGCTCTGAGTACCCCATTGCCCTGGTAATCCACAATTGTGGTGGCGGGTCGACACAACTGTGGCGTCACGAACAGGATGCGAAACTCGCGAAATTGCGAGCCCTGTGTGCCTAAGGACTTGTTTTTGTGAAAAGGACTGTTTGCACTTTTGGCGCCAAAATCGCCATTTTTGTCGCCATATTCGCGCCCTCAGGCGCTGGAGAAGAAGGTGGGCGTACCTTCGTGGGCGTCTACCCCCCAGTGGCGCGAAGAAAATGCCTGCCCTCTCAAAGTGCTACTACAACATGCGGTCCTGCCCTACAGCAAAGGAGGTCCGCCTCCTCTTCACCTTCCCTGCGAGGAGGAGGAGACGCAAACCCCACCTCCACGGAAGAGACCGGATGTCTCCGCAGGAAGAAGAAAGAATCTTCTGGAACATGATGGAGGCAGGACGTGTGCAGCCGAGCGGGGCAGCGGAGGAAGGCAGGCCCCGTGCCCCCGCCAAGCTGCCATCGGCATCGGAGTCTTATGCGATCCTGCACCTGCAACAGGCGTTGCTAGAGATCCAGGAGGAGAACGCACGCCTAAAGAAGATGTTCCAACCTGGACTGGAGGAGATTGAGAGACGCCGATGTAACCTGCTGAAGTGGCAACTAACAAACACGGCGTCCTCTCCCCTCAATGAACCCCCACGATTCCAAGTACCGAAGAGTCTGCTGCCCAAGGCGAAGGAGCAACCGGAGGCTGCCCCCGAAAGTACCGTTCCCGATCCCACTGGTGAAGCGGTGGAAGCGGAGGAGGTTGAGGAGGTACAGCCAGTCCCGGAACGCCCGCCCGGCCAGGAGGCCGCAGCGGATTATCGGTCCCCGGCAGGGACACCGGAGGGGTCCTGTCCGTCACTACCAGACGTGGACTGGGACGAAATGGCGCGCCTGGATGACGTCGCCTACACCGCCCAGTGGGAACAAGAATGGCGGAGTCGTGAGGAGAAGAAGAGGCGTCTGCAGGAGGAAGAGCGGAAACTCAGAGGAACCGCCAGCGACAATATGCCGAGCTGATTGCTGACAAGGAGACTGTCCGTCGCGACAAAGGTACCTTACGGGAACCGCGGCGGCAGGGGTGTGTGACTGAGTTCCAGCTCCGGAAGGGCTGGGGCTTTATCCGTGAACCGGGCCTCTACCCAGCGGTCTTTGTCAGCAGGCGTGACGTAGAATCTCACCTGCCGCAAGGTCATCCCGGGAGGGATTTAGCAAACGGAGATATAGTCACCTATACGCGGCATTGGGGAATGAAGGGGTGGTATGCCCTGAATGTCGCCATCGTCCGCGACCCCGTCCCAGACGCAGGTACCGTCACCATTACCGCAGCGTCCCCGTTTCCAGCTCCAGCAGCATCCGGCCGTGCCCCAGCATCGCCCTCTTCAAAGTCATCGCCACTAGCGACCCAGAGTTCATCGCAAGTTAAAGCCACCTCCACATCGCAACATGCGACCCAGTCTAGATCGCAAACCCTGACGCGGTCTATATCGTTGACTGTGATGGAGACGCAATCGGTGTCACGCGAAGAAAATGTACCCGTTGCGCCCCTAGAGGTTCGCACCAGAACTGTCGCAACCCAGACCCTGATCGCAGCACATGATTTGCTGGTCTTGGGATCTAGGGCTCATTGCATCATTCCAGCCCCCGGAGTGAAAGATGTAGTGGAAGGTGTATTATTAGAAGATGAATAGATAGTAAGAAATGTGGTGAGATCCCTATCGGATCTACCAAAAGTAAAAAAAAAGCAAAAAGTTTAAAATGTTTTGAAAAAGTTTTGCACAGGTTATATATAGTGAATATATATTTCTAATTATAGAATGCCCGGCTGGGTAAATGATAGATGATAAATGATAAACAGTTGCACTTTTATAATGCGATTTAATATAATATGTCTTTCTTTACAAATGGACTTTTGAGGTTAAGGACTATGCTAACCCAGAACTTAATTGTAAATAGTTGCGCTTCGGTGCTTTCTCTTGGTTTTACATAAACCAGTCATAACTACCTCTGAACCAAAAACCCGTGTGGTGTGGCACTGAGTGAGGTCTGCAATCGGACGTCCTGCAGCCCACCCAGGACCCACGTTGAAGGTTTGGTGCGGGTCCTTCACAAGTATCTTGTATATTTATTGAATGCTAATTGATATTTGTATTTTTCTATAAAGTTTGCAACGTTCAAGATATTCTTACCTCCCGGATGGGAAGATGTTATTGTTAATGTTTATTGCATAAACAAAATGTCTTTGTATTTTTCAGCCCGGGAGTGCTGTCGTTTACCATGGGGGAATGTGTAGCCCTGGTGGTAGGCACACGTAGTACCCTGGAGAGTGTGTGGCGAGACGGCAGTTTAATGCTCAATATTCATTCACTCGACACACACTAGACACACCCTTAGGGTAGTGGAGTATACTCTAGAGGGAGTGGTCAAGGTAGTAGGTGTTAGAGTGGTCAGTCTAGTTCCTGTCTTCGGACAGTGAGGACGTGTGGAGTAGAGTTTAGACTTCTGGTTGAGAAGACGTTTGGAGGAGGAAAGAGTCTAGCCTGCTTCATCACCAGTTCATATCGTGGAGTCTGGTATAGGTGTTTGGAATACACCTTAGTCTAGTCAGAGCTGTATCACCTTCTCAGCATACACTGAAGAAAGAAGAAGTATTAGCACGGAAAGTCTTCAGCATCCCTGTCTAAAGGACGGTATCAGGTTCAGAGACGTGCTCCTGCCTGTGATAACTGAGCATCTGTGGCTAACTTCATAGGAAGGAAAAGGAAAGAAGTGACTGCTCGACCCTTGGCTAGTTTGAGTGCTTATGTTACCAGCGTGGACAAGGCGAAAGGCAAGTGGATTTATAGGATTAGTGCTTCAGGATTGCAGAAGTCCAGCACATTGCACCCGGTCACTGGGACCGAAGGGTCACTGTTGTTTCAGGCACGGTGATAGGAAAACCAGGAATCTACCGGACCCTAGGTCGCGGCAGACAAGCCCCTTATAGTCAGTACGTAACTGGGGTCAGGGGGAGTGAAGACTTTGGAGTTCTGCAGGACAAAATAAGAATTCAGCTCCTTCACAGGAAGGCCCCTAACACTAAGCTGACTGGGCAGGTACAGCTAAAGATTAGCTGGAGATTTGAGGGAACTACGCTTCAGGCTGGTTGTACTCGTTTTATTGGAGTTAAGGAGGCCCCTAACTTGTCCAGCTGCCGTCTCAAGATACACTCTCCTTGGATCAGCCTCCCTGGGACCTGCCTTATCATCTTGCAAGTAAAGGTATGGAAAGACGCTGACCGTGTGAGACTGTGTTCTTTATCTGCACTCGACTTCACTACTCACATAGACTTTGAGGGACCAGTCCCACCTGTAGGGGACCCGACATCTAGCTGCCTCACCATCCCCTCAGAGATCTACAGCAGCGCTGGTACTAATTACCAGAATACTACAGGTGGCGTCACGAACTGTATATAAATCAATCCCCTGTAAATATATCCCAACATACGCCAGACCGCCCGGGCCACAGACCGAGCCACAGCTACCTGTGACAAAACCCCCATAGACTTCCATGGGCTCGGCTCTGAGTACCCCATTGCCCTGGTAATCCACAATTGTGGTGGCGGGTCGACACAAGAGCATGCCCACGAATACAGGGCTCCTACCAAAGAGTGCCCCCATAGATAATGGACCCCCAGTCAGAGCATGCCCACGAATAAAGGGCTCCTGCCAGAGAGTGCCCCCATAGATAATGCACCCCCAGTCAGAGTAAGCCCACGAATACAGGGCTCCTGCCAGAGAGTGCCCCAATAGATAATGCACCCCCAGTCAGAGCATGCCCACGAATACAGGGCTCCTACCAAAGAGTGCCCCCATAGATAATGGACCCCCAGTCAGAGCATGCCCACGAATACAGGGCTCCTGCCAGAGAGTGCCCCCATAGATAATGCACCCCCAGTCAGAGCATGCCCACGAATACAGGGCTCCTGCCAGAGAGTGCCCCCATAGATAATGCACCCCAGTCAGAGCATGCCCACGAATACAGTGCTCCTACCAAAGAGTGCCCCCATAGATAATGCACCCACAGTCAGAGTATGCCCACGAATACAGTGCTCCTGCCAGAGAGTGCCCCCATAGTTAATGGACCCCCAGTCAGAGCATGCCACGAATACAGGGCTCCTGCCAAAGAGTGCCCCCATAAATAATGCACCCCCAGTCAGAGCATGCCACTAATACAGTGCTCCTACCAAAGAGTGCCCCCATAGATAATGCACCCCCAGTCAGAGCATGCCCACGAATACAGTGCTCCTACCAAAGAGTGCCCCCATAGATATGGCACCCCCCAGTCATAGCATGCCCACGAATACAGGGCTCCTACCAGAGGGTGCCCCCATAGATAATGCACCCCCAGTCAGAGCATGTCCACAAATACAGTGCTCCTACCAAAGAGTGCCCCCATAGATAATGCACCCCCAGTCAGAGCATGCCCACGAATACAGGGCTCCTGCCAGAGAGTGCCCCCATAGATAATGCACCCCCAGTCAGAGCATGTCCACGAATACAGGGCTCCTGCCAGAGAGTGCCCCCATAGATAATGCACCCCCCGTCAGAGCATGCCCACGAATACAGGGCTCCTGCCAGAGAGTGCCCCCATAGATAATGCACCCCCAGTCAGAGCATGTCCACGAATACAGGGCTCCTGCCAAAGAGTGCCCCCATAGATAATGCACCCCAGTCAGAGCATGCCCACGAATACAGTGCTCCTACCAAAGAGTGCCCCCATAGATAATGCACCCCCAGTCAGAGCATGCCCACAAATACAGGGCTCCTACCAAAGAGTGCCCCCATAGATAAT
>JARQOD010000006.1:8588485-8621791 GCA_033576555.1 Oophaga sylvatica | reverse complement strand
TTCTCAGAGAAGGATTCTGTCCTGTCTTTCTCTACAGCTCCAAGACACATCCAGTAAGCTCCGCTTCCCTGAGTTGATTGACTTAGATGAACACCTAGCCTGGTTATATGCAGAGTCAGCCAGGTGCACTAATCAAAGCCTGCAGAGCTAGGTTTTAACACGAGCCTAACTGTACCTGGAATTGCTACTATATATATATTATAATATATATATATATATATATATATATTTCTTGTAAAAAAAACTTACTAAGCAAAAAGGTTCTTGTCACCATGTTTTGAGACCCATAACTTTATTTTTTTCCTGATCATTTTGGGGTACATATAATTTTTTAAACTCTTGTTAATTACTTTTTTTGGGGAGAAGTGCTGTGACCAAAAAAATGGAACTTCTGCATTTATTTTTTTTCTCTTACAGCGTTTACGTCACAGATTTTGCTAAATTGGATTTTTACAGAAAAAAATAAAAAATACTGAAACTTAAAAATATGCCAATATCACAGTATTGCAATATATAGTCATGGTCTCCTATGAAGCCCAGCTTGTGATTAAGACTATATTCTGAGAAGGGGTCTCCAGCAGACACCTGGTACAACGTGATCGCGTCACTAGCTAGCCCTGATCGATGTTGTTAGAGGCAGATGCCGGCGGTGTAGCACCGTCATCCTCTGCCCTGTTAGAGAGATTACGGATTAAACAATTACGAGTATTATCTACAATATCACTGATGAATGATACAATTATCATTGTTGGTGCCAGTCGCGCAGTATCTTATAGGGGTGGCATATGGGGTACGCTTGATGAGGACATCCAGTAACGAGAGCTGTATTTTCTATTATAGACGACTCAATATGGAGACTCCGATAACTTCTGAGATCGATATCATGTAAGTGTTTAAAGTGAGCATGGCTGACCCCACATTGCTGCTGCTCAGGGTAGTGGGGGTCACAAACATTTTGTTTTTGAAAGGGAACCTGTCATGTAGAAAATAATATAGGATGTGAAAGAGTAAAAGGAGCTGATCAAATTGACATATCATTTTGTAGGAAAAGTTTCAGTAAAACTTATGTTTGTATGCATGAGGCCAGTGGGCGGTCCTATGACTGTTCATGGACCACCCACTGGACTCCTACATACAAACACCAGGGATTTCAATGAATAAAATACAAAAGTTATATTGAATCTTTTCCTACAAACCTTTGTCATTCTGCTCACCTTTTCCGCCTCTATATTGTGCTGTCCACAGATTGAACTACACGTGACAGGATGACTTTAAAACCGGCTTCTTTCAGTGTCGGTAGATCATTGCACAGAGAATTATTATGATTTATGCCATTATGATAGAGACATACACAGAACTACGATACCACAATCATTTCCCACCCAATCTTCATATAGTTCATGCCCCCCGGAGTGGTCAGAATAAAATACAGATTAATTGATAGATTATGTCATTTATGTCATATAGCGAAGAGCGGAAGGTTGAGGGGCCGACGAGAATCGTGTTGATAGAGGAGGTGAACGTTGAGGGGGATGAAAAGACACCGTAAGTACATAGGACAAATAGGATTGAATTTACACTACACCACTTGGAAGGGGGTCACATACTTTTTTGCTTTGAGCACCCTCTAATTCAGTGTCAACCTAATTTGACACAAGACAATTTCAGTGTAAAAGACCTGAAAGACTGATGCACTCGTGAGATTGAGATGATCTGATCACAATGCAGATGGTGGAGACCCCGACGCAAAAAGAGGAACATGAGACTGAGAGCTTTTGATCTACCTGTAGCTGCCACTAGGGGGAGCTCACTGCACAGGGATGTATACAGCTCAGCTCCCACTGCACCTTATGTATGCAGTATGCAGTGAGCTCCTCCAAGTGGCAGCAGAAAGAATTTTTGTGTTATTATTTTACCCATTTAGGACAGGGCCATTTTCCCCTATTTCTGACCAGGCACCCTTTCGGGTTTTAATATACATGGAAGTCACAACTCAAGATATGTCTATGAGAGCCAGAACAAGGCCAGAACAAGGCTTTTGTAGATTGACATTGAGAGCTCGTGACTGTTACCTTTGACTTCCGGTCAGACAGACGTTGCCGTCATAAGATGGCAGATCCGGCCCGGTGCGGCGTCGGGAAAAGCTGAAGACGGCACTTCAGTATTATACAAAAGTCAAGGAACATAGATTAGCTGAAACACTCCAGCGCTGAAATAAGCAAAAAAATATGCTTTAAGAAAAATAGAAAATTTTGTCACTATTTTTACATTATTTTATTTTTTATTTATTTATTTTTTATGACCACAAAACATTTTAAATTATTATCCCCTTTCCGTATAAATTATTTTTACATATTAGACATATAGATATTTTTTTCAACTGCTTGAAGCTAGAAACAATGATTTCGTTTGGCAGTGTTTCTTTTTTTTTTTTAAATGTTGCCTTATTTATTTTATTTGCTTTTTTAAATATTTATTTTCTATTTCGTTTTACACACTGTGCCCCCATATGTTCTTAAAAGACTTATTGGGGAATTTTAAAATATTATAAATTATTTTTATTGCTGATTTCTCCTGGAATTTGAGGTTGGTATATTATCTCCAGTTACAGGGAAAATTCAGCCTCCTGTCTGTATAGCGGAGCTGACTTTGTGTCCTAAGACCCAGCAGCTCCTATTCACTCCTTTTATCCAGATATCAAATGATCACTGGGTCTAGAGAAGGAGGCACTGTCAGTGCATCCTAATCTGTAAATAGAAGTGTTTAATGTTGTGTTAGCAGCAATCAAGATGGTAAACATGGTAACAAATTCTCTCTGCCTCCTCTTTTGGGAGTCTGGCTGTGTCTGACAGTTCCCGCAGATGACAATCTCCTGCAAGTTGCTTGCTGTGCATTGACATTTTGGACTGTCAGTGCAGAGTAAATTGTGGACAGCTTGAACACATACAGTTCATTGGTGATCCATAACTGGTTAAATCTTTTTTTTATGGACATCTCCAGGGACACAAAGATGTTTGCCTATGTAGAGTTAATGGATGATCAGTTCTTTTATCAGTCCTTGTGAATTGCTCCAGTGGAGAAGCGTACTAGGGTATGATTGGGGGGAAATAATGGGGATTGATCCTGGCATTAGGATTCCCCTTAATTGTGCCCCTGCTGGGATTTTATTGAACTGTTTTTACTTTTTCTCTACAGCAGCAAAGACACCAAACAACCATCAAGGTAAATACATTTTGGATGCCCCCTTTTTTTTTTACTCCTAATTAGGACAAATAAAGGTAATGGAGAAAAATTCCCCCATCAGGACCCCACTCTAATACCTTTAGAGCAGACAGATATTACAGAAAGTAGCTTCTGCTTTAAGTGCCATTTACCCTTCGACAGTGAGCACAGTGTTCCTCCATTGAGATCAGTTGATTTTTCAGTGTCCTACCGGCTGGACCCTCCATAGTAAGTTCATGTCTCCAGGACCTGCCCCAAGATTGTCCAAAAATGATAACCCCTCTTGCCCTTAAAGGGAATCTGTCAGAAATTTTTTAGTACCACATATGAGAGCAGCCTGATGTAGGCAAAGAGAAACTGAATCCAATAATGTATCACTTAGATTTCTGGGTACAGCCATTCTGACACAATCAGAGCTTTTAGATTTAGAATGAAGCAGAGCTGAGAAACCTAACCACGCCCACACCAAAGTTAACCCCTCCCATAATTGGCTCTCTGTGTACAAAGTCCATAGACAGTGAGGTGATTAGTTGCTGGACGAGTCTGGCAATTTCAATCTCTGAGTGATAAATCCTTCACAGTTAGTAAACAACAGCAAACACTTTGACAAGTGACACATCCCTGAAATCTGTGTTTCAGCCTCTACCTCTTGCTGTCTTGAAATTATATAGCAAAAACCTGCTGACAGATTTGCTTTAAGTCCTCAGAATACGCTCCAGCCACCATGGTCTCTACAAGACCCGTTCTTGCTCATGAAAGCCTCACCCTGCTCTTCTATCTTGTAGTTTATTCAGGTCCATATTCTGCTGCCTCTGCCTCATCTGTCAGAAGTGCAGAAAAAGTGAAGAAGAATAGCCCGTCGACGGTGCTGATATGAAGACAAGTGACCTGAAAATGCGTTATTATATCTACATTTATGCTTTTCAATAAACATCTGACTGCACTTTATGTAGGTGGTGGAGCCTGCAATTATTTAATGACATTTTATTAGCACATGTGTCATCTGAAAGAGAAGACCCGTGCTGCTCTGTAAAGGTCGGCCAGGGCTGTAGTGATGGCCGAGGACACAGGGGGACCTGAGACCTGGCCTCCCTTCACAGACACTACATTTCTTGTGTAGTTCACTTGCCTCTACTGTTATGATATGGTAGCCAAGGAGGACAGTAACAAAAATAACCAAGGCAGCCAGTCACCCAGAGAGGTTGGTAACTAAAGGATTGCAGACCCCTAAACTAACTGCACAACTAGAAGCAGCTGAGGGACGTACCTACGATGACCTAGACGCCTCGACACAGCCGGAGAGTTAGCTAAGCCTAAAGATAAAAAGGGGAAAGCTAACTGCCCCGGAGAAGCGCCCCAAAGAAATAGGTAGCCCCACACACATATATTGGCGGTGAGACAAGATAAAATACAAACGCAGGCAGAAAATAAAGTAAGCAACGCTGGGGCCCAAAACTGTCTAGATAGGACAGGATAGAAAAGAATACTTTCTGCAATCCAACAAAACCCTAGGAAAAATTCCAACACTTATGATTCCAAAAAAGCCCTGAGACCAAACGATCTCTCCCAACTATATCAGACCTCTGGTGTGAACAGGTAGCTACCCCGCAGCCACTGAAATAACAGGGACTGAACAAATGAACAGAGATAACTGAGAAACAGAGACCAGCGCAGGCCCCGGCAGTGGGACCCGGCTGACCTCTCTCAGAAGGCAGAAAAACAAAAGAAAACAAAACCACAGAAGCGAGCAGAAAACAGCTTATCTGAAAGTTGCAGGAGCCCGCAGCAGCTGACTTCCAAACTGGACCAGGAAGAGAAAACTAATCACTGGCGAGGATCATGGGAAAGTTACTCCCTTAAATCTCCCCAGTCATCACTCCCAGATCGTCCGCAGCTGGATCCTCAGCTGAAGGGCCTCTGTCAGTCAAGACCGCTTCATTAATATCAACATCCACCAGAGGGAGCCCCAACTCAGAATCCATAGCATTCACAACAGTACCCCCCCCCTTGAGGATGGGTCACCGAACCCTCACCTGCATCACCAGGCCGATCAGGGTGAGCCCAGTGAAAGGCACAAACCAATCTCTCCGCATGAATGTCAGAAGCAAACACCCAAAAATTGTCCTTCTGCCCGTAACCTTTCCACTTAACCAAGTACTGGAGTCTCAGTCTAGCCAGACGAGAATCCAATATCTTCTCTACTTCGTACTCCAGATTGCCCTCAACCAAAACAGGCTCAGGGGGCCAAGCCATAGGAACCACTGGCTCAACAAACCTTTTCAATAAAGATTTGTGGAAGACGTTGTGAATCTTAAACGTCCCTGGAAGAGCCAAACGTAAGGAAACGGGATTAAGAATTTCCAAGATCTTATAATGTCCAATGAACCTTGGCTTAAATTTTGAAGACACAACCTTCATAGGCATATTTCTTGAGGACAACCAAACCATGTCACCCACTTTAAACTGAGGACCATCAGTCCTATGCCGGTTGGCAAACCGTTGGGCCCTCTCCTGAGAGAGAGAGAGACAGCTTATCCACTACTTGATCCCAAATCTGCTGCATTCTCTCCACCATAGAGTCAACACCTGGACAGACAGAAGCCTCCACCTGCCCCGAAGAAAATCGAGGATGAAATCCGAAATTGCAGAAAAAAGGGGACATCAAAGTGGCAGAACTAGCACTATTATTTATAGCAAATTTAGCCAAAGGCAAAAAAGAGACCCAGTCATCTTGATCAGCAGACACAAAACATCTCAAATAAGTTTCCAAGGTCTGGTTTGTTCTCTCAATCTGCCCATTGGTCTGAGGGTGAAACGCAGAGGAGAAAGACAGCTGAACTCCCAGTTAAGAACAAAATGTCCTCCAAAATCTGGAAACAAATTGGACTCCTCTGTCAGACACAATGTTCTCTGGAATGCTGTGCAACCGAAACACCTGAAAAAACAAGGGCACCAACTCGGAAGAGGATAGCAACTTCTGCAGTGGCACAAGATGGATCATCTTGGAAAACCTATCACAGATCACCCAGATAACGGTCATTCTCTGAGAGTCAGGGAGGTCAGAAATAAAATCCATAGAGATTGCCAAGGCCTCCTTGGCACAGGCAATGGCATTAACAATCCACTAGAGCGAGAGCAAGGTTTGGACCGAGAACAAGTCCCACAGGACTGCACAAAGTTCCTGACGTCACGAGATAAAGTAGGCCACCAAAAGGACCGACTCACCAAATCTCTAGTACCAAAAATACCGGGATGACCAGCCAACGCAGAGCAATGAACTTCAGACATAACTTTTTCTCTCCATTAGTCTGGGACATACAATTTCCACGCAGGGCAACGTTCAGGTTTATCCCCCTGAAATTGCTCCAGGGCCAGTCTCAAATCGGATGAGATAGCGGAAAGAGCGGCACCCTCCTTCAGAATTGCCGTAGGCTCAGTCACATCAAGAGAATCCACAAGGAAACTCCTAGAGAAGGCATCCGCCTTACCTTTCTTAGTACCCGGGAGAAAGGTGCCCACGAAGTTAAAACGCGTGAAAAACAAGGCCCATCTGGCCTGTCTAGGATTCAATCGCTTGGCTAATTCGAGATGAATCAAGTTTTTGTGGTCAGTGAGGACCACAACTTGATGTTTGGCTCCCTCTAACCAATGTATCCACTCTTCGAACGACCACTTCACAGCCAATAATTCTCGATTCCCCACATCATAATTACTTTCAGCTGGGGAAAACTTTCGGGAGAAGAAGGCACAAGGGTTAATCTTAGAGGTTACAGGATCCCTTTGGGACAAAACGGCTCCTGCCCCAATCTCAGAAGCATCTATTTCCACCTGAAATGGGAGAGAAACATCAGGTTGCCGCAGAACCGGAGCAGAAGTGAATCTCTGCTTAAGCTCCTGAAAAGCCGAAACTGCCTCTGGAGACCAATTTCCAACATCAGAGCCCTTTTTGGTCAAATCAGTCAGTGGTTTCACAATACCAGAAAAATTACTTATAAATTTATGGTAAAAATTAGCAAAACCCCAAAATCTCTGAAAAGCCTTTAATGAAGTGGGCTGAACCCAATCAGAAATGGCCTGAACCTTGACTGTGTCCATTTCAATAGCAGACAGAGACAAAATGAATCCCAAAAACGAAACCTTCTGTACGTCAAAGAGACATTTTGATCCCTTCACATACAGTGCATTCTCTCTCAAAATCCGGAACACCGTCCGAACATGTTCCACATGAGAATCCCAGTCATTAGAAAAAAATCAAAATATCGTCCAAATAGACGATCAGAAACGTATCCACAAGATCCTGGAAAATATCGTTCATGAAAGATTGGAAGACGGAAGGGGCATTAGTGAGCCCAAAAGGCATCACTAGGTACTCAAAATGCCCTCTGGGGTATTAAACGCCATCTTCTATTCATCCCCGTGCTTAATGCAAAAAAGATTATATGCCACCCTAAGGTCAAGCTTGGTAAACCAACTAGCACCTTTCACTCGGGAGAATAAATCAGAAATCAGGGGTAACGGACACTGATATTTAACAGTGATCTTATTAAGGAGATGTATAGTCAATACATGGTCTCAATGAACCATCCTTTGTGGCCACAAAGAAAAATCCGGCACCCAAGGGTGAAGAGGACGGTCTAATATGACCCTTCTCCAATAACTCTTTGATATAAGATCGCATAGCATCATGCTCAGGTACAGACAAATTGAAGAGCCGCCCTTGGGAAATTTACAACCGGGCACCAACTCAATTGCGCAATCATAACTCCTATGAGGAGGTAAGGACGCAGACTTACGTTCACTAAACACATCTGAATAATCAGCCAAATAGCTGGGGATCACCTGAGGCTGGGGAGAGGTAGAAAACACAGGAGTGTCCCCATGAACACATTGACAACCCCAACTAATCACAGACACAGACTTCCAATCCAAAACAGGATTATGGGTCTGCAACCAAGGAAAACCCAGTACAATAATGTCATGTAAATTATGTAACACCAAAAATTTACAATTCTCTTAGTGGTCTGGGGCTACATGCATTATCACCTGGGTCCAAAATTGGGGTTTATTCTCCGCCAAAGGGGTTGAATCAATGCCCAGCAAAGGAATAGGAGTCCGCAGGGGTACCATGGGAAACCCACAACGTTTGGCAAAGTCGAAATCCATCAGGTTCAGGGCTGCTCCTTAATTGACAAAAGCCTGAGCGGAAAATGTGGAAAAGGAGCAGATCAAGGTAACAGTCAAGAGAAATTTTGACTGTACATTGGCCAAAACAAATGAACGCAAAAAACGTTTTCCCCGTTTAGGGCAGACGGAAATAATATGAGAAGCGTCTCCACAATAGAAGCACAACTTATTACGCTTCCGAAATTCTCGACGCTGAGCCCCAGAAACAGCCCCATCACACTGCATGGGCTCAGGGGCCTGTTCGAAAGGTATCACCACCTCTCGCATAGTTTTACGTTCACGCAAACGTCGATCAATTTGAATGGCTAATGACATAGAATCGTTGAGCCCCGAGGGAACAGGAAATCCCACCATAATATATTTTACGGTCTCTGCCAGCCCTTTCTGAAAAAGAGCCGCTAGTGCATCATCGTTCCATTTAGTAAGAACTGCCCATTTTCGAATTTCTGGCAATATTACTCTGCAGTTTACTGACCCTGGGTCAATGCCAACAAGGTTTTCTCAGCTTGATCAATCACAATAGGTTCGTCGTACAATAAGCCCAGAGCCTGAAAAAATGCATCAACATTAGCCAAAACAGGATCCCTAGGTGTCAGTGAAAACGCCCAATCCTGAGGGTCGCCACGCAACAGGGAGATGACAATTTTGACCTGCTTCAACGAGTTCCCTGAGGAGTTAGGTTTCAAAGAAAAAACTATTTACAATTATTCTTAAAGTTCAAGAATTTAGACCGATCCCCAAAAAATAAATCAGGAATAGGGATCTTAGGTGCTACAGCAGACAACCGAGTGAGATAGTTAGGAATACTCCGAACTTCAGCAGCAAGCTGCTCAACACGATCGGACAAATGCTTAACTTCCATTGAAGAAAAAGTCCTCCTACGGCCCCCAGAGAAAAAGAGGAAAAAATATATAAAAAATTCTGAGAACCTTTTTTTTTTTTTTTTTTTTTACTATTCTTTCCTTCTTTTGAATACCATAGAATTACAGTCAGGCCGGTGATTCTGTTATGATATGGTAGCCGAGGAGGACAGTAACAAAAATAACCAAGGCAGCCAGTCACCCAGAGATGTTGGTAACTAATGGATTGCAGACCCCTAAACTAACCGCACAACTAGAAGCAGCCGTGGGACGTACCTACGTTGACCTAGACGCCTCGACACAGCCGGAGAGTTAGCTAAGCCTAAAGATAGAAAGGGGAAAGCTAAAAGCCCCGGAGAAGCGCCCCAAAGAAATAGGTAGCCCCCACATATATATTGGCGGTGAGACAAGATGAAATACAAATGCAGGCAGAAAATAGAGTAAGCAAACGCTGGGGCCCAAAACTGTCTAGATAGGACAGGACAGAAAAGAATACTTTCTGCAATCCAACAAAAACCCTAGGAAAAATTCCAACACTTCTGATTCCAAAATAACCCTGAGACCAAACAATCTCTCCCAGCTATATCAGACCTCTGGTGTGAACAGGTAGCTACCCAGCAGCCACTGAAATAACAGGAACTGAACAAATGAACAGAGATAACTGAGAAACGTCTGTAGCTATAGCTTTGTTACTTGTACTTCAGCTGTAACTTTACTGCTTCTTGCTCTGGCTGTAGTGATGCTGTTCCCCACGTTCTGGATGACTGGGCTCTCACTTCTAGATAACGTTGCGGGGTATCTAACTTGCCTGGGTCAGAGGCCACCCGAGCTCTATGGGTGTCCTCGCCCTCACTGTCCCTAACCAGGAAGCTCCCTTCCCTTAAGCTAAGTGACCCCTCCTATATTAACTATTTACATTCCCACTAAACCCTTTGTGGAAGTATGTACACTTCAGTGTCCCATTTAGTTGCCATTATTTCATCACTGTATGGAAATTTTAGTTGGACACCATATAGCCATCTTATTGCACATTATGTCCTCTTTGGCACTATATGAGGGTCTTATTTAGCTCCTTTAAAGCATCAGTGTATATTTATATATTTTTCTTTCCTTTTCCCTGCTTCTCTACATTCAATTGCAGGTAGACCCCCAGATACTTTCCTGTATACCTCCTGTAAATTTACAATCGTATTTCTGTCCGTCAGCACAATATTGGAGCCAGTACATATTGGAGCCAGTACATATTGGAGCCAGTTACATATTGGCCAAGCGAGCGCCTGTAAACGCGTGCCTTTTTGATTTCATACAGTAGAAGAGCTGCTCCTATAATCTCATTGCCTGTTTTCTGACTGATCCGCATTCACCATCCCCTCGGGTTACCGTGTTTTCATCAAGTCTCCATGTTGGATGCATTAATCATAGCCCCCTATTTCCCCCCTACGCCACCACTTTTTTTTTTTTACTGTTTCTAGATTCTTACATCTTGTTAAACTCAAACTGGAAAAATAAGTTTGAAAACATAATAGCAATAAAAAGAAATGTGTCAGGTCTGTTAGAGAAGATGGATGGTGAGTCGCCGGGCTGAGGTGCCATCATTTTACTGCAACAAGTCTTGCTGTATTTCTACTTAAATCCATTTTTTTTTTAAGTCGCTGGAGGGGCTGTAAATGTGTTTTGCAGTAATGCCACGGACAGCCTCCAGCAAGGGGTTAATAGATATAAGCTATATTAATTCTAAACTATATCAGCTGCTGAAGTCGAGCCGCGTGACGGCGGAGCACTGGATGGTACCCGTCGGCCTTTTCTTTTTTTTTCCTCTTTCCATGCTTGAAAATCATATATTTACTCGTACAGATAAAGTTAATTTATGCGGGGAAGAATTGGAATGATGAGAGTAAGTGGTGCAGAAAGAGATTAAGAAACAGCCGCATCTCCCCCCTCCCCCGACTCCTTCGGCCGTGTACCAGCAAACAGAGCAGATCAGAAATCGCCCCTAAATCTCGATTGGATGCTGTATTTTATATGCCGGACGACAAACTGCTCTTCAGTTACCGTCAAGGGAGAAAAAAAAAAGAAAAAAAGAAATGTAAAATGATCTACATCTATCGGAAGAAACCATTATAAAAAAAAATCTGGAAAACCTACAAATAAAATGCATTTATTCCGGAGGTCCTAGCATATATGGAATATATTTTGTTTTACGTAAATTTTGACATTAGAAGTTTAGCTGCTCTGACTGCTGCTGATCGCTCTTCGGCCGTGATCAGCGGCGATCGGCTCTGCTCAGGGAGGCGGGGTTACTTGAGTACAGACCCATAGATTTAAAACACTGTTAACTCCATTTATGTGACGCCACCACTAGGGGGAGCTCATTAAATTCAATAGACACTGTGTAGATCCATGTGCAGTGAGCTCCCCTAGTGGTGTCTACAGGTAGCGAAAATTTAAACCTTTCCAGTCTTTTTTTGTTTTGTGTTAGCAAATTTTGACCTGACACTAATATACAGCATCACTCAGTGCTTAATACATGCACTTTATAAGTCCAACTTATGTTTCTTGCAGAGCGACCCTTGGGGGCTGCACCATATCTGCCGTCTGTCCCAAATTTGCAGAGATCATCCCAAATTTAGAAATCCTGACAAATTCGGTGTATCCTGAGCTGAAAGAGGTGGAATTTGTATGGACCTCGCCCCAAAGTTTGCATGCACATTCCCCAGACAGGATCAGTTACTGACATCATCGATGAACTACGCCCTGCAAACTGATTTGCACCAAATCCACTAAGTATGCCACCTATTGGGGGGCGGAGGGTAGTTCAGCTTGACCCGAGTCAGTTATCTCATGGTCTATCTTGAATATGACTGAAGTGATGTCATTTGTGTTTTCATAGTTAACCATTTAATGCACTACAATGTAATAGTAAGTCACTGGTCTTAGTGACATTCAACCTATGTTTGGTTGATTGCCCGAGCACTGCCGCTACGGCTGTAATATATAGCTGCACTATACTTATGGTAACTCCCTTGTCCTGGCACGGAAGTCCTGGAAAATGATACTTGGCAGCTGAGTCCTGGCACCCAAATATTAACACCGAACTTTTGTTGTCACCCATGTTCTGGGACTGATTCCTGGAACCCAAGCATTGGCCCCCAAATCCCTGGCACCAATTTTGGTACCCAAGTACTGACACCCATATCCTAATACCCAAGTCTTGGAATTCAAGTCCTGGCATCTAAGTCCTTGTACATAAGTCCTAGCACCCTTGTTTTGGGACTCAACTCCTAGTGCCAAATTCTGGCATCCAAGTCCTATCACCGTATCCTTGGCATCACAGTTCTGGCAGCCAAGTCCTAGCTTTAAAGCATCTAAGTCACAGCATCCAAGTCTTGGAATTTATTCCTGGTGCCTAAGTCCAGCACCCAAGTATTGGCACCAAGATTATGGCACCAATTGCTGGCACCCTATTCTTTGCATCCAATTATTGGCACTCATGTCCTGGCACCCAAATCCTGGAATTCAAGTCTTGGCATCTAAGTCCTGGTACCTAAGATCTGGCACCCAAAAACTGGCACCAGATTCTTGGCTTCCAAGTCCTGGCACCAATGTCTTGGCATCTAAGTCCTCACACCCTAGTATTGGTAACAAAGTCCTGCCCCCCATGTCCGGGCACCCAAGTATTGGCAACCAAGTCTTGTATCCAAATCTTGGCATCTAAGTCTTGGTACTCATGTCCTGGAATCCAAGTATTGGCAACAAAACTCCTGCATCCATGTTCCAGCACCCAAGTACGGATACCCAGGTTTTGGCACCTATGTCCTGACATCAAATTTGTGGGAACTGTTGGGTACCTCAAACCTCACCCAAGTCATGAAAGAAAGATGCAAATGCTGAAATTGCACTGTCCGTTTGGTTCTTTTTCAAGAAATCACAGGAGATAGATTATTACAGGAGGTTTTCCATAGTGGTAAAGTCTGAGCCTGAATTTGCAAATCTCTGGAGCTCAGGTCCAGTCAAGTGGATGGGACACAGCTGCAATACCAGGACCAACCACTACTGAGTATATGGCGCTGTGCCTGGTAGATAATGAAGAGAAGCGCTGCAGCATCTTCAGTTAGCTGATCGCCAACAGTGCCGGGAGTCTGACACAAACACCCACGATGGGTATCCTACAATAATAGACTAGGAAAGCCCCTTTGAGGGGTTAATCATATTCTCTCTGCAAGTCTTGTGTGCTCAGGTTTTTCCACCGATAACACAATGTGAACAGTAACAATTATAATTAAGCTCTGCCTTCACCTGGAGCACGGCTATAATTATGCATTCGTCAAACAACATGCTAGGAAAATAAAGAGATAAAGAAATGAACGCGAGATGACAAATCAATGTTGCGAGCAGTAAGTAATGATACACAAAGGTCTGTTCATTAGACGGTTATAATATCCTGGCAGACGGTGTAATGAGGCACAAGACCACAGGCTGAGCGTTTGCGGCCCTTTAGCCGCTCGCACAATATCTGTTATTACTGCTCCATTCGGCATTGTTTGTTTACAAAGCAAAAAGTATCAGTTCAGCCGAAGGTTGGAGCCGATCAGGAATGATTTCCTAGGATTCGCTTTGCCCTATGTGCCCTGCTTATCGGGGTCATTGGGTGAAGTGGAAGAATTACTAAAGTGCAATAAGGTCCCCGAAAGTTTATTTACTGAAGGATCTTGGCTCTGCTAATTATATATTAGTTATGTCCGGTGACGCTACATATTACAGCACCGATGCTGCGGAGTGGAAATCTGCAACGTGAAAAAGTGAGTCAATTAATGCTACGGATGCCACCTATTGAATTGCAAATGTGTGGATTTTGTTGTATGTGCATATATCATAAGGGTGGAGCCACAAAATCCACCACAACAGTTCCACAGTCAAAAATGCAAGCAGAATTACCATCGCGAATTTCATAACAACTTGTATTTGCTGCAGATTTGTGTTGCCGATTTTGGACTTCAAAATCCACAATACATGTAAAAAATTATTCATGCAAATACTGGGTGGAAATTTAACCCACGCATGATTCTCCCCTGTGTTCCCCTCTGTTGTCTGAATGTGCATATTTGTATGATTGGTATTTTTCCTTTATCCCTGAACGTCCTTTCTTGTTTGTCTGGTTTGAACATATACATACACTATTAATCCCAACTTCCCTGGATGGAGGATGGGGCAGATATAATGCTGATTCAGGAGTTCAGCAACGTACATGGCTTCCGTGTCTTCACTATCAGATGTAATTCGGGGAGCAGCGATAGCTAGGGCACCCCTAGCGTTAGGGACGGGAAGAAGCCCCTGGCCTCGAGTAATCTTTCAAAAGAGTCGTAACAGCCATTGTGAGATGGTGGAATCAGCATACTGCATTTTATCAGACCATTAAAACAAAGTAGTTAATTTACAGCTGCAAACTTAGTAATAAATCTCGGCACGTGTTTAGGAAGAAGCCGCCATCTGTAGCTGCAGAGCCCATCAATCACCATCTTGTATTAGAAGGCAATAGAATCCTTGATTAAATGGAAAGAATTCTTATAAATGCTATCACAGGGAAAATACTGCTGTGGCAAATGCCATGCCGCTGCTTATGTTGCAGAATTTCTTCCTTGTGTTTAGTCAAATATCATCATTCACTGAATTAGAAATGAGAATCTCCAGCTCGCTCTGCGGCAGGTACAGGCTGAGGATTATCTGCCAGGCAAGATCTATTACATCTGGTCCTTCATACAAATGCAAATATGCAGAATTTCACTATTTCACTGTGCACACCCTTCTTGAGTGGTTGACAGCTCAGATCAGCGACATGGCTGAGCCGCTGGCTTGACCTGAGCACTCTATGATGCTGCAGGCAGATGCCTGGGCAGAATCAGAGGAGCACAGGGGCACTGACATTCAAACAGCTCTACAGCAAAAAAAAAAATGCAATATTTGCACTCCTTTGCTAGGAAACCAGTCATCTCTGATAGACATGAGCAGTGGCTGGTAACTTAGCAGTATACAATAAAAATAAAAATCCCTCCTTTCTTAAGAAACAGAAATGATTTCTTATCAAAAGTTGTCATGGAAAAATTAAAATCTCCAGAAGAAGAGCTAGCCCTTCACTGAAGTAGAACCACATGTTTAACATAAGGAAAGAGAGGAAATTAAGTGTAGCTAGGAGCTGAGAAAAACTCATTAAAACACCCAGTGAAGCTAGGACCTCCTGGTGTGGACAGGTAATTAAGACTGGTATATTTGCGGGGAACAGACATGAAATCTGAGGTCTTGTTAATAAAAGGCAGAGAAATACCCTTTTACAAGAACCAGCTTGTTCGGAACCAAAGGGGAAAGTTATGAATATTTGGGTTTGTATCGGTCCTATAGTGATGGGGTATATATTGTCAACTTCAGGAGTGATAGGGGAAGAATATGCATATTTTTTCATAACTGTGAGACATGCCTACAATCCTTAAATTAATAGTGGCCAGATAGCTGACAACAGCCATGCTATGCTTTCTATCTATAGAAAGGTAAAATCATGATAAAAAACATGATGTCGATATTGAATGTCTGTGATCTTCAGGAGAAAAGATATCGTGAAAGTTGGGAATATCATAAGTTTCCGAAACTGAAACCAGATCCCACTATCAGACCCACATGAGGTCATCAAGGGGAGATATGAGGGTGAAACTTAGGAGCTAATAAGAGGCAAAGGCCAAATTTTGGGCCTTCTCAATCCCTGGAGGTGCATCCAACTGTGATTCTGTGCATTTCTTTCTGGAGTACCTCCCTCCATAATTCTGAAGCCATTGTGGTGATATCAAGTTCAGTAAGTTTCTTTTGTTATTCTTTTTGTATTTTATGTAATTGTATATGCTGTATTGTTTTGTCATCTTTTATACATTTTTGTAAACACTGTCTATCTTTCTGGATGAAATATAAAATTTGGTAGTTCTGTTCCTTTTACTCTGTAAACCGCACCGCGAGGCCATGAACTACCTGTCAGGCATCCAATCGGCCTGTATAACGATTGGTGGTGGCAGCTAATAATCTTTCTTTGGTTATTCTGGAGCTGACAGTGACAGTACCGAGGTATATATATATTTCATGCTTTGGAATCGGTTGTATATATACAATACACTCACCGTGAGTTTCCCAATAATCGGCCTAGTAGTGGAAACAGCCACAGCGTCCTCCGGTAATCGTCGGTCAATTGTGTAATTGTCCTAACGAAAGGGGGCAGCAGAGGGCAGTGCGTGACAAAAAGGTAACAACTTGGTGGTTCAGCGAGACAACCCCGGCCGTGATCTTTGACAAAAAAAAGAAAACTTACTTGTTTTTAAGTGAACTATGCAGTTGTACTCATCTTAGAAGATGAGCCAACCCATTTAAAGAGTTATGCCCCTCTTTAAAAATTATCGTGTATGTTACTTTGTGGATTGGTAAGGGTTCAATGGTTAAGATCCTGAAAATGGGTCTGTCAAATGCTCCGTAAGGATAGATCGCTCTTGACTTTTTTCCGGCTGTCCCATAAGGAATGAATGGAGCTCGGTTGCGCATGCACCACTGTTGACACAGGCAGAAGGGGCCCCTGTGCAAGAAAAGTTTATGATCCGTTTCCAGTCTAGTGGCTCATCATAATGCACAATACCACCTGTCTTGGAAAATGGACCCCCCTTAACCTCTTCGACCCCTGTGCGACTGCACAGGTTGGGTTGCACCGATGGTATGTCCGCCCATGACATGTGCTGTATCTTTTCTGTTCCCACAGCGTATTTTAGCTCCCTATTCACAGACTTGGTAGGGATCCTAACGTTTAGTCCAACCATGAGTTGAGATCCATGAGTTGATGAGAATAATCCTTTTAAGGGGTTGTCTCCTCAGTACAGGCTTTGGATAGCCTCCTCCTGGCATCACAAGTATACAGATGAATTTAGAAGGGAAGGGTTTGGGTCCCTCAGAGTCCTAGAAGCTGATCTTATAAAGCAATTCACCTTATGGGTCAAACAGAATACACCCCACCATGACGTTCTTGTGCCATGGGTGCGCCGTGGCTTCATGAGTTAACCCTTTAAAAAAAATATCATATACAAATCAGTTGTGCTATGGAGGAGTTGGGCTGCCATAAGAAGACCAGAAGTAGAGCTCCTATTCTCAGCATTTATGGTGATGACTTGTGCCATTTCATCTTGCCATTTATCAGTGATGATGGATGAGATATTGGAGTGATCATCTACCCCTATCCATCCATATGCAAGCCTACCGGATTCCTTGCACATGCACGGTGGACCAGGAGCTTGACTGACCTGGGAAGAATACCAGTTGGCTGGCGGCATGGAGCACGTAATGGGTCAATGGAGGTCACAATGGATGCCAATTTGAACTGGATCATCTTTTTGGATCAGAAGCCCTCCTTATCTCTAGAGTTGTAAGTTAGACCGTGTCTCTCACATGATGGAGGGAGGTCTTCACTGCTTTACCCCAACTGTGAAGAAGGGTAATAAGAAGCTATCTCCAGGTGGATGACATCTGTGGGGTGGTGGAGTGCCAACCAACCACTTGCACTCTTGCTGACAATTTGATGAACTGGAGGAGCCATTTTTACTGTAAAGAACCCTGACTTGCATTATAGAAATGCTTTCTTCAACCGGGCTTTGGCCAGGGAACTTAGACACTCGGCTAGGATAGGGTAAGATAGGAAAAAAACAGACCCTGTTCACTTACTAAGCTCTGGGTTGTCCAAGTTCACAGATTAGTACCACCGCTATCTCCTGCATTACCGTAGACAATGGATTGAGCCGTGGTGCACGTGCATTAGCCTAGCTGTTCCTCTGTTAATCTTTATGGGCTTCACGATAACAGTTCACAAACACTGAACCCTGGTCATCTTTTACTAACTGATTAGGTGGAAGTTGATGTCCCCTTCAAGACATTTATGGGCAATAGTTAGATGTTGGATTTTTTTTAAGGTCACTTTTCTTTTCTTGTCGTGTATTATTCATTGTTTTAGCAAATTCTTCAATATGGCGCATGTAGATCATTTTGTGCCAAAAAATGCCCTTCAATTTTTGTGTAGACCTTTTTTTTTGCATCCTTTTAGAGCGAAAAGTCACATGTCGAAGATGTCACAAAATTTTAGCAAAAAATTCAGGCATGCATGAAATCAATGAAATGGTGAAGTACATTCATGCAAAATTTTGCCACTATTTTTAAAAGTCGCTGTTGATGAATTAACCTGAAAACATCTGTAAACTCCAAACTTTGCCTACAATGATGAACATAAAAAACCCCAAGGTGAAAATATATAAAACAGACTTTAAAAATGTTGCAAATTTAAAGAGGAATAAGGTGAAAAACACCAAAAGTAGACCCAAAAAATGTTGATAATTTTTCTTTATTGTTGATTTGCAGAACTCTTAGTTCTTGAAATAAATGTTAAAGTAAAATAGAAATGTCTCATAAAAGTATCAGGTGCGAACCGTCACTATGGAGATGAATGGGAATGTATTCTGAGACTTGGACTTATAGTTTTGGAAGAAAGTATTAGAACTCTTTACTAACATTTACCTATCAAAGCTCTGGCATTTAACTCCTTATTGATTTGATCTCACTTATTTCACCCTGACCTACAATTAAGGGTCTACAGTTAGGATAAGCAATCACTAGCACGTAATGGGGGTCCGATCCGCTAATGTGCAAAGAGCTGCTGCTCTGCCACATTAAAGAGAATGGTGGTTAAAACAAATAATTTTTCAGTTCGGTTCCATCAAATATATTTTGTTCGGCTTTTACAGGCTCTTTGTTTCCTGGCACATTCAACCTTGATGTGGTTTGTGGTTATAAATTAGCTGAGAGGAGCTGAGAAAAAGACAGATAAAGGAGTTTTTGCAAACTCTTCTATTGGGCCGTCAGAACGAGCTCACTTGCAGATTCTCAGTTAACTCATCCTGACGAATTCAAAACACAGTACAACACAGAGGATATAGAAGGAAGACAGCGCAGCATTTTTATTTGAAACTCAAATATTAAAATTATTTTTTAGCCAAGCGGTATTATGACTATAAGTTAAAAGTAAAACATGTCTTCCTTTTGCATTGTTTTCAATAAGCCCCACCATTGGCATTAAAGGAGGAACCAAGGGGTAATAATAATTCATCCATAGAGCATTAACAACACGGTGTACTAAGAACGTAGAGATAAAAACTGAGCGACGAGTGCAGTCAGGGGCAATAGGTTCCCTAAAAAGTTAAGGACCTGCTGTGATGTGGCAGTGGGCTTATACATTTTGATCAAAGTGTTAGCTAAGAAGCTCGGGTTCAGTCCTGATAATCTTGCTGAGGCGCATTAGGCCTCTTTCACACTTCAGTCGTGCGACGTCAGTCAAAATCCGTCAAAATGTTAAAAAAACGGATCCGCAATTTTTTTTTTGGCGGATCCGTTTTTTTTCCCATAGACTTGCATTAGTGACGGATTTTGACGGATGGTCGTCCGTTAGGTCCGTTTTTGACGGATCCGCCAAAAATTGGCGTCCGTCATTTTAAAAAAACGTCCAATGCAACGTTTTTTTTTGACCGCCAAAATGGCGGACAACGGCGTATCCGCCGCATCCGCCATTTTTTTACAATGATCGCCTATGGGTGGCGGATCCGCCAGCATCCGTTTTTGACGGAATCCGCCTGCGGATCCGTCGCCTCTATTGAAAACCATAGTAAAATAACCAGTGTCAGGGCTCTCTCTCTCTCTCTCTCTCTCTCTCTCTCTCTCTCTCTCTCTCAGTCTCCTCTCTTCTCATTCTCTCTCTCTCTTCCCTCCCTCTCCGTTCTTCTCTATTCTCTCATTCTCTCTTCTCTTCTTCTCTCTATCTCTTCTTCTCTATCTCTCTCTCTTCTGCTTTCTTCTCTCTCTCCTCTTCTTTCCAAAAAGAAAATTTTTCCTCATTTCCGGATGAATTTCTTGGCGGATCCGTCAGATAACTGACCATTTTGAAATCGTTTTTTACTTTTCGGCACGGATCCATTTTACACGTGATGCCGGACGTCACACAACGGAAGTGTGAAAGAGGCCATTAGATCAATGTATAATATTTGGCTCTACAGTCCATACCAATTTCTGCAGCTATGGTGTATTGCATAGTCTGTCCTCTGCTTTTTTTCGTTTTCCTTGGTGCCAGCTCTGCCCCCATTTGGTCCAGGTGTTTCTAAACTAAGGGACTGCAAAAAAAGAAGAGTCCTGCCTGTTTTGCTACATAGCTTTTTTCCTGAGGGAATTTTTTAGATCAGGTCACTTGGTGTTTACATCTGTCCCAGGTGTGTTGGGCTTCGCTTCCAGCCCCTGGGTCTGCTGCCCTCTCTTGTGCTCCACGTTGAATTTTGCAGGTCGCCCAGTGTGGATCAATGTCATCATCTACCTAGATGCATTTAAAGCCCATTTATGTCTTGGGACTGAGTCTCTAGACCTCCATGTTTGGAGTTCTCTAGCTTCTTTGCATACCGTGCTTTACTTGGATTCATTCCTGCTTGTATTCACTTCCTGTTGCTCCTGAGATCCCTGTGTGTGCCAAGTCCTGGCTGCCCAAATGCCTTCCTACTTGCCGTATCAATGCCCGGAGTGATTGTGCGCACCCGGACCTGAGCCATAGCCGATCCACCCTACCTGATGAGCCATAACAACATTGCTGCTGTGGTGTTGTGTCTGCGGGATTAGGTGGTGCAGAGCTGTGGGCAGCATGGGTGTTGTGGGGTATCAAGGGTCACCCTGATGGATCGGTGTTGTGGCACTGGTAGCTAACGCACAGCGCTGCTCCTAACAGATTACTTAGAGGTTCCCCATATGACGCAGCAGTGGACTTGCAGTGGGGAAAAAAAGTATTTAGTCAGCCACCAATTGTGCTGGTTCTCCTACTATAAAGATGACTGAGGCCTGTAATTGACATCATAGGTAGACCACAACTATGAGAGTCACAATGAGAAAACAAACCCAGAAAATCACCTTGTCTGATTTGGGAAGATTTATTTTGCAAATTATGGTGGAAAATAAGTATTTGGTCATTAACAAAAGTTCATCTCAATATTTTGTTTATATCCTTTGTTGCCAATGACAGAGGTCAGACGTTTTCTGTAAGTCTTCACAAGGTTGGCACACACTGTTGGTGGTATGTTGGCCATTCCTCCATGCAGATCTACTCTAGAGCAGTGATGTTTTGGGCCTGTCACTGGGCAACACGGACTTTCAAATCCCTCCAAATGTTTTCTATGGGGCTGAGATCTGGAGATTGGCTAGGCCACTCCAGGACCTTCATATGCTTCTTATGAAGCCACTCCTTCATTACCCTGGCGGTGTGCTTGGGATCATTATCATACTGAAAGACCCATCCACGTTTCATCTTCAATGCCCTTGATGATGGAAGGAGGTTTGCACTCAAAATCTCATGATACATGGCCCCATTCATTCTTTCATGTACACGGATCAGTCGTCCTGGTCCCTTTGCAGAGAAACAGCCTCAAAGCATGATGTTGCCACCCCCATGCTTCACAGTAGGTATGGTGTTCTTTGGATGTAACTCAGCATTCTGTCTCCTCCAAACACGACGAGTTTTGTTTCTACCAAACAGTTCTACCTTGGTTTCATCAGACCATATGACATTCTCCCAATACTCTTCTGGATAATCCAAATGCCCTCTAGCAAACTTCAGATGGGCCCGGACATGTACTGGCTTAAACAGGGGGATATGTCTGGCATTTCAGGATCTGAGTCCCTGGTGGCGTAGTGTGTTACTGATGGTAGCCTTTGTTACGGTGGTCCCAGCTCTATGCAGGTCACTCACTAGGTCCCCCATGTGGTTCTGGGATTTTTGCTCACTGTTCTTGTGATCATTTTGACCCCACGGGGTGAGATCTTGTGTGGAGCCCCAGATCGAGGGAGATTATCAGTGGCCTTGTATATCTTCCATTTTCTTATTATTGCTCCCACAGTTGATTTCATCACACCAAGCTCCTTGCCTATTGCAGATTCAGTCTTCCCAGCCTGGTGCAGGGCTACAGTTTTGTTTCTGGTGTCCTTCGACAGCTCTTTGGTCTTCACCATAGTGGAGTTTGGAGTGTGACTGTTTGAGGTTGTGGACAGGTGTCTGTAATGTATGTAGTACAGTTCATATAGCGTCTTGTGCTTGGGTGCGATGAAAATACATGAGACACAGGTTTGATATAGAAGGTCTTGTATTACTTCATACAAGTGGCAAAAATAGTCACACAGTTTGCAGATACAGAAGCAGGAGACACAGCAGGCCAGAGTAACTTAAGCTCAGCAATCACTCTCCACAACAGGTTCAGGATCTTCTTCTCTGTTACCGTAAGTCCATGCAAACGTGGATCTTTCAAAGAGCAGGGTTCCAGAGTCACAAGTGTTCAGAGTTCCTCAGTAGGAATAGCTGGAGTACATAGTCCAAGGCTTCCAGGAGTCAGGTCACAGGTTCACTGCAGGCTAGATTCTGAAGCACTGATTGCTCAGCTTTGGCTGCTTAAGAAGCAAGAGGGAGAGAATCAGGGCGGGAACATGAAAGCTGAAAACTCCATATTGACTGAGGGCAAGATAGCTGCAGCAAGACAGAAAGCAAAATGGCCGACGGAAAACTGAGTTTCAAGAACATGTACAAAGAACCTTACATTACTCCCCCCTTAGGGACAACCTCCGGATGACCTCAGACCAGGCTTGTCTGGGTACCTCTGATGAAACTGGCGGAGCAAACGAGGAGCATTAACGTTATTGACTGGTTCCCATGAGTTGTCCTCCACTGGGTAGCCCTGCCATTTAATCAAATATTGTAACTGATTTCTGTATAACCTGGAATCTAGAATTCTTTCCACCACAAATTCTTCCTGACCATCGACTAGCACTGGGTCAGGGCATGGAGAAGAACGTCCAGGAAACGTATTGGGTGTCGCAGCCTTTAGTAGAGATACATGAAAGACAGGGTGGATTCTCATAGTTCTAGGCAGTTGAAGACGACAAGCAACGGCACTTATAATTTTACTGATTTTATAGGGTCCAATGTACTTATGTCCCAACTTAGACGATGGAATCCTTAACTTAAGATTTCTGGTTGACAGCCAGACCAGGTCTTCTACCTTGAAAGCTGGTGCAGGTTTACGAAATTTATCTGCTGCTTTCTTGTACCTTTCCTGAGCCAATTCCAGATTCTCCTTTAGAAGATCCATATTCTTCTGTAAAGACGTGATTCTTTCGGCCACTGCTGGTAAAGGCGTTTCTATGGGAAATCGTGGAAGAATGTTAGGATGATAACCTAGATTGGAGTAAAAAGGAGACTGCTTAGTGGAGGCGCTCTGAGAGTTGTTATAAGAGAACTCAGCCAATGGAAGTAGATCCACCCAATCATCCTGTAGGTGGCAGATAAAGCAGCGGAGATACTGCTCCAGAGTTTGATTGGTTCGTTCGGTCTGTCCATTAGTCTGGGGATGAAAAGCAGAAGAAAGGTTTACTTTAATGTCCAATGCTGCACAGAAATTTTGCCAAAACCTTGAAGTAATTGCACCCCTCGATCCGAAATAACCTCATCCGGTACTCCATGTAAGCGAAACACATCTTTAATCATCAAATCTGATGTCTGTTTTGCAGTGGGTAAGCCGACACAAGGAATAAAATGAGCTGCCTTTGTTAAACGATCAACCACCACTAGAATGGTATTTTTCCCTTGAGAGGTTGGTAACTCCACAATGAAGTCCATAGAAATGGATCCCCACGGGCGGGACGGGGTGGGAAGAGGTTGTAACAGACCAGTTGGTGAGGAGCGAGGTGTTTTGCATCTTGCACAGACTTCACATGAAGTGACATAGTTTAAAACATCCTTCCTGCAAGTGGGCCACCAAAAGAAACGAGAAAGAAATTCCTGTGTCTTTAGAATTCCTCTATGCCCAGCTATCTTGGAATCGTGAATGAGTTGCAATACTCTCAATCTGACTGTTTCAGGAATATACAGACGTTGTCCCAGAATCCACACACCATTCTTAAAGACAAGACTTACGTCCCTTGGGGGTTGTGCCAACAAGGAATCCGCATGGTATGCTTCCTTGATGTCCTTAAGTAGGTCTTGATTATGAATCACTCCCAGGAATCTAGAGTCAGGAAGAATAGTCTTAGAAGGAGCAAGTGGACGGGTCTCTGCTGAATGAATCCTAGAGAGTGCATCAGCCTTTCCATTGCGCGATCCTGGTCTATAAGAAATGACAAAATTAAATTGGTTTAAGAAAAGATTCCAGCGAGCCTGGCGAGGAGTCAGGCACTTAGCCGACCTGATAAATTCAAGGTTACGATGGTCTGTCAGACGACTATTTGCTGTGCAGCTCCTGAAGAAGGTGTCTCCATTCTTTGAAGGCGGCAATAATGGCCAACAACTCTCTATTGCCCACATCGTAGTTCCTCTCAGCCGAAGACAACTGCTGGGAAAAGAAGGCACAGGGATGCAAGACATTCTTCTCACCTGTTTTCTGAGAGAGTATAGCTCCAACGGCACAATCTGAAGCATCCACCTCTATTATGAAAGCAAGTTCGGGGTTGGGATGTACCAAGATAGGTGCGGTGGTAAATTTATCTTTTAGACGAGAAAATGCTTCCTGGGCTTGGGGAGTCCAGGAGAACCTAGACTCTTTCCGGGTAAGTTGGGTGATAGGTGACACTACCTCAGAGAAATTCCTAATGAAACGTCTATAGAAATTGGCAAACCCGATGAAGCGCTGCACCTCCTTCACATTTCTAGGACTTGGCCAATCCTTGATGGCTTGGGTCTTACTTCCATCCATACTAATTCCTTGTGTAGACAGTACATACCCCAGAAATTGAATTTCGGTCCTATGGAATTCACACTTTTCAAGTTTGATGTAAAGATGGTTTTGTCTTAGACGTTCCAAGACCATTCTCACATGTCCATGATGTTCCTCTGTGGAGTTAGAAAAAATTAGAATATCATCCAAATAAATCACCACGAATGTATCTAGGAGATCCCTGAAGATGTCATTCACCAAGTGTTGGAAAGTGGCTGGGGCGGTACTCAGACCAAAAGGCATAACTAGATATTCAAAGTGTCCATAGCGTGACCTGAATGCAGTCTTCCATTCATCCCCAGGTCTAATACGGACCAAGTTATAGGCCCCACGGAGATCCAATTTAGAGAAAATTTTGGCATGCCGCACTCTCTCCAATAACTCAGGGATTAAAGGCAATGGATAACGGTTTCTAATAGTAAACTTATTGAGCTCCCTATAGTCTACGCAGGGTCTCAAAGATCCATCTTTCTTCTTCACAAAGAAGATGGGTGCACCTGCAGGAGATGAAGAGGGGCGTATGAAGCCCTTGGCTAGATTTTCGTCTATGTAATCCTTTAAAGCCTTTAGCTCAGGCCCCGCCGGGGGGTAGATCTTACCAAAAGGTATCTCTGCTCCAGGCAATAATTCAATTGGACAATCATATGGACGGTGAGGGGGAAGCTGGTCAGCGTTCTTCTTGTCACATAAATCCACATAGTCCTGGTATACAGCCGGTAGTTCAGGGACTGACATGGTTCCTTTAGGAACAGAGCAAGCTGAAACTTCTGGACTCATCTGTTTCTCTGAAAAGTGTAATTCCTTGGTCTCCCAGTTAATGGTAGGGTTCTGAGCCTGCAGCCATGGTAGCCCTAGAATAATGGGAAAGTGAGGAGAAGAGATAAGCATAAAGGACAGTTTCTCTTGATGATCTTTACCCATAAGGACCCTCAAAGGCTCCGTTTCCTGATCCACTGGTCCAGAGGTCAGCAGGGAGCCATCCACAGTTTCCATCTGTACTGGAGTAGCCTTCTTCACTGAACGTATCCCCTGTTTCAGAGCAAAGGAGACATCCATAAAATTCCCACTTGCCCCTGAGTCGATCATAGCAGAGCTAGACACCCAGACTGAGTTAACCCAGAGTTTGATGGAAAGGAAGCAATGAGAATTGTTTTTCCTACAACTCAGCTGGGACACCGCTGAGGAAACTTGAAAAATTTCAGCGTTTACACAGTCATCGTCCTCAGAAGTAACGGAGTTTAAGTCCGAGAAATCAAGATCTGTTGCTGCAGATCTCTCTGGAGCCTGAGGCTCGGACCTGACAGATCTCCTCTCGCAACACTCACAGTGAATGAGTGCTGCAGTAGTCTTACGAGAACGGCTGGGGCAGTTTATAATGAAGTGCCCTGACTTACCACAATAGAAACATAGATTTTCCTTAAAACGATGTTCCTTGCGTGCATCACTAACCCGTCTTTGTAAAGAGTCTACCTGCATGGGTTCAGGTTCAGGTTCCCGTGTGATCCTACTCAAAGGTTCCTTAGCTGGGGAGGAAGGTAGGAAAAGGTTAGTGCGATTGCTTTCGAACCATCTCTCTTGCCTGCGTTCAGTCAGGCGAGCATCAATACGGATGCAGTAGTTAATAAAGTCACCTAACGCAGTGGGAGGGTCGGCACAAGCAAGTTCATCCTTAATTAGTGGAGACAACCCCTTTCGAAAAATAGATTTTTTGGCGGAACTGTCCCAGGTGGTATCAAGGGCCCATCTCCTGAAATGCAAGGCATATTCGGCTACCGAGTGCTTACCTTGGCGCAAAGTTAACATGGCTGCTTCAGCTGTTGCACCTCGATTGGGTCATCAAACACCTGCCCCATGGCTGAAATGAAAGCATCAAGATGATCCAAACATTCATCCTCAGTCTCAATCAGAGGGTTTGCCCACATCAAAGCCTTGTTGGTAAGTAACATAATTATAGTAAGCACTTTAGATCGTTCAGTGGGAAATTGTGAAGCATGTGCAGAAAAAAACAGATTGCATTGGTTAATAAATCCCCTGAATTTTTCACGTTCACCGCCAAAACGAAAAGGGGGCAACTTGGGAATCCCAGAACTTGGGGCTACGGCAGGAGCCTGGACTCGCTCCTCTAGAACCTCAATCCTGGCTCGCAAATCCTGGGCAGTCTGTCCAAACACTTGCAAATTGTGATTAGTGAGGTCCTGTAGGTTTGTAAAACGGGTTTTTATAGTCTGTAAATCTGCAAGGATATTATCAGTCACTCCGCCAAGTTCCTTTATGCGGGCCTCCATTTTCCAGATCTTTTAAGACAGGAGTACTGGAAGGAGAGGAGTAAAGGAAAAAAAAAACAATAGTGTTTACCTGTGGTAACACTGCAGAGAGAAAAAAAAAATTAAGGGAACTGCTCACCTGGAATGGTTGTGAGAAGTCACAACCACTATCATCACAGAAAGTTCAACCGGACATCTGGAATGGTTGTGAGAAGTCACAACCACTGTCATCACAGAAAGTACAACTGGACGTCTGATATCCACAGTTACAGCAGACACAGCCTTCCCAGACCCAGCAGACACTAACGTTTTGGCTTCAGAATCTTGTAATGTATGTAGTACAGTTCATATAGCGTCTTGTGCTTGGGTGCGATGAAAATACATGAGACACAGGTTTGATATAGAAGGTCTTGTATTACTTCATACAAGTGGCAAAAATAGTCACACAGTTTGCAGATACAGAAGCAGGAGACACAGCAGGCCAGAGTAACTTAAGCTCAGCAATCACTCTCCACAACAGGTTCAGGATCTTCTTCTCTGTTACCGTAAGTCCATGCAAACGTGGATCTTTCAAAGAGCAGGGTTCCAGAGTCCACAAGTGTTCAGAGTTCCTCAGTAGGAATAGCTGGAGTACATAGTCCAAGGCTTCCAGGAGTCAGGTCACAGGTTCACTGCAGGCTAGATTCTGAAGCACTGATTGCTCAGCTGTGGCTGCTTAAGAAGCAAGAGGGAGAGAATCAGGGCGGGAACATGAAAGCTGAAAACTCCACATTGACTGAGGGCAAGATAGCTGCAGCAAGACAGAAAGCAAAATGGCTGACGGAAAACTGAGTTTCAAGAACATGTACAAAGAACCTTACAGTGTCTTTTATACTGATAACAAGTTCAGACAGGAGCCATTACTACAGGTAATGAGTGGGGGACAGAGGAGCCTCTTACAGAAGAAGTTACAGGTCTGTGAGAGCCAGAAATCTTTCATGTTTTTAGGTGACCAAATACTTATTTTCCACCATAATTTGCAAAATAAATCTTTCCAAATCAGACAAGGTGATTTTCTGGATTTGTTTTCTCATTGTGACTCTCATAGTTGTGATCTACCTATGATGTCAATTACAGGCCTCTCTCATCTTTATGGGGGGAGAACTTGCATATTTCGTGGCTGACTAAATACTTTTTTCCCCACTGTATACCTTTTGATCAATATGTTCAGATTTACACAAATTTTCTTAGCCCTAGTAGATCAAGCTCTAATATTTGGATGTACGGTCCATGAATTTTTTCTGCAGGCATAATATAGGGGGGTATTATTTGTAACCTCTGAAGGCAAGTTGGTTGGGTTTAGAAATTGTTATAGTGGTGCTTGAACATCAAGGCTTTGTGCGCTAAACCCCTCTATCCCCGATGTACGGTGTAAAATCCTATTCTATTTCTTTGCAGGAATCTTCTATTACAAGGACTAATAAGGAGGCCATGATCGTTTCCTTGTATTCCCAGCTGATTTATCCGATGCTGTTTCGGTTCAGCGAAAGAGTTTGTATCTAGAAGAACTTTTTTTTCACAACTTCTTTTCATCCGGCTTGTCAAAATAACTGTATTCCCGTATTAATAAAGAATAACTATCTGTTCGTGAAATGTCTATAAGTTAAGTACACAGAGGGTCAAACGCGCTGACAATAAGCCGCATTGAAATTCCCTTTCACAAATAACCCCCCCTACGTGAAGTCCGCTGGTTAAGATCCTGTCGAGCCAATGTGTCTGCTTCAATAATAAGATATCACATTCATTGTGCTCGCTTCTCGGCTACACGGCTGTCAGGATTTATATAGAAAAATCTTTTTGATGTTTGCTCGAAAAAAAAGCCCAAAACAGTAGCTTTCCTGTAGCTTCCCAATTATTCAGATTCTCTCTCCATTCTACCTAGAATGGTGCAAGTAGCTTCATGGGGCAATAACTCATCTACGGAGGTAACGTCTTCCTTCCATCGTGTGATGTTGCGAGATCTTTGTAGAGAAAAGCAGCTGAATAATCAACTAAGGTGTCAAAAATACCTTTAGGCAACTGTTGTGTCTTCCATTTCTCGTGAGGTCAAGAAGATCGCTGGAAATAGCCGAGAGCTAAATTGTGGGACAAATGTAAGATACTGTTAAGATTGACTGAGGAAGTGTAGTGTTATCTGGCCCGGCCGAGTCAGGAGATAATTGTGACAGCCCGGGTAGTGAAAAGTGTGTAAGAAAGGCAAGAAGAACCAGGAATGGGCACACAGACTACCGTTGCTGAAATTGGTTGGGCATCGGATGGGGTAAATTTTGCAGAATTGGCACAAAGTACCTTAAAAAAAAAACGTTACTTTTCTCCGCAGAGGCGTTCAGGCTTAATAGTTGTAACTAATGGAGAGGCACATAAAAAGTAGTGCAAGAAACACATCTATGGAAGTAACATTTTGCAATCTTTCCTCCATTGGGTGAAGCCATGAGCACGTTAAAGAGAAAACCGAAGAGCTGTTTGGAGGACAATAGTGCACAGGCTTAGAGCAGAATCGCTTGGTAAGGTTAGTGAAAGGATGGAGTATGCGTTCACCTGGCGGAGATGTGTGAAGGCACACCTGTAGACGTGTATAACTGCTGTGTGACCCCATGGCTGTAGGAGAAAAACATCTACCAGATCAATAATTGTAGAGGAAGACGATATCACATTGCATGGACTGAAATGTGTTAAATAAGTTGTCTTTCGCATTTCAAAATGGCAACACTGTTCTCCACCCTCCAGACTCCACCGTCCACCTACCTCAGGCTCTTAACCTGGTCGCCCCAAATACAAAAAACGATTCCTCTGCTCCCACTGTTGTACTACCCCATGGTTGGAAATGGCATTGATCAATCAATATGGACACACGAGATGGTCAGGGCTAGCGGCAATCAAGATATGAAGTCAACAGTGCACCACCAAGGACCGATATGCGACAAAACCCAAAATGTGAACACCAAGACAACTAGTAATTTGTTGGATAGACAAGAGGTTTGGTAGAAGGTAGGAAGTCAGAACTAGGATCCCAAGCCAAACAAATCCAGAAGAGCCAACCAAGGATACTAACTTAATGGTCCATGATGAAGATACATAAAAAATATAATCATAACTTGGGCAAGCCCTCCTGAAACAAGGAGAAAGCATCTCCAATAAGACATAACTAGCCATCCTTGACATCAATGGAGGTTTGACGATAACTAAAAGATCAAGCACAGCTTTCAAATAATTAGGACCAGTGAAGGACTATGTAGGGCGCCAAACACCTCAACTTTACAAAGCCCTAGACCAGTTCTCCACAGTCCCAGTCCTCAAGAGCCACCAATAGATCATGTTTTCAGGATTTCCTTATTATTCTCCAAGTGATAACTCCATCACCTGTGCAATATTAAGGAAACCCTGAAAACATGATCTGTTGGTGGTTCCTGAAGACTGGAGATGAGGAACACTTACATAGACCATAGCCTTTGTTACAGTCCTTGAAAACTCATTTATACCTTTGTCCTTTGCTCATCTCATTTCTGCTTTTTCTTCAACGCAAATTCCAAGTCTCTCTCATTTCATGAAGGTCTCATCCCAAGGACTTTCATGAAATGTAAATATTTCAAATATTTTTTTGATAATCCTGATACCTTAAAAAAAAAAAGGAATTACATGAGGGAAAAAAAATACAATCTGACGATATCACTCTCCAAAAACCCAGAGGCTCCCAACTCCTCCTGAATTAGGTTTACAAAGAATTTCTGTCCTCGTTTATCTCCTCTAAGAAAAATCATTCGTGTGATGATCCCGGATTGAGGCTCGTACAAGCCGCATGAATCATGTAGGTACCGTATTCACTCTCTCGGGAGGTTAGCGCCAGCTGTCTCATTGACTCCGCCACTCTGTTGGCTGATTCTAAAGGTGCTCTGGCATCATTACCAGAAGGAACTGTTTAATAAGGTGCCACAATGCTAGAGTTACCGGGCGGAGGGAACGGAAACATCTGGTACAATACAAAGAACAGTCCATTGCTAAAACCCGGGCTTGGCTACAAGTATTTGAGGATAAATATTCACGTATGTGAAAGCCAATATCTCATGCCAAGAAGGAACTGCATGCGTATAAGCCGAAATATTAAGCCGGCTACAAAAGGTACGCAAATCTAATCAGGCTTGTGCTTTTTTTGACACTTTTGCACAACAAGGTGTATGCGGAGAACTTCCTAAATGCATCACATATTAAGAAGAAAGCCCGTGTAGCTGTGTATTTGTCTGCCGCCATCGAACATCTCTTGGCCATAGATTTATTTCCGAGAGTAGGAAAGCTATTTTCTGGAGTGCTCAGATCTCACCTCGCCTGAACGTGGTCTTCCCTTTGTGTTTTCCAATAAAAGGAAAATGAAAAGAGTCACTTGGCTCTTAAGACTTCTCATTGTCGAGCGGATGAAGAGCAAAACATTCAGAGTCTTATTCAACGGCACGAGCATAATGTTCTGTAACCCCCGGCTACAAATTAGTAATTAGTTGTCAAATGTGCAAAAGGGAGGCGGATATAGAGTCGTTACTTTTTGTGGCAACGTTCTATCCCTTTTTATGGGGCATGTTACTAATCCCTGAGGTTTATTAACCTATCAGAGGATTGGAATGATGATAACAGCAGGAGATGAGTGTGATGATTAGTATGGGGGTCAGTGACCTGTATATTCCTATTATTAAGACTGAACTGCATAGGAAAGAATATAACATGTAAGGGAACAGAATAAAATTGTAACATTTAAGTTTCAGGAATGGCTATGGCAGCGGTAGATGAGTGTGATGATTAGCATGGGAGGCAGTGACCTGTATGCATATAATATCCAGAGTGAGTTGTCTTGGAAAAGAGAGAAAGCATAAAGGAAAAAATGCAGTATAGCCAATCAAATTTTGGAAATAGCCATAACAGCAGGAGATGAGTGTGATGAATAGTATGGGAAGCAGTGACCTGTATGCATATAATATCCAGAGTGGGCTGTCTAAGAAAGGAGAGAAAGTGTAAAGGAAAAAATAACACACAGGCAGTATGTGTGTATGGATACCTGACATTGTAGTTTCTATGATGCTTGAACTTACTACAGCAGATTAAATCTATTGATTGATCGCAGCAGTAAGAGAGGACTGTGTTTACCTTGTGAAAGGTAGTGACCTAACCAAGCATGTCACTTTACTAAATAGCACAGGTTTACTATGAAGGCAGTATCATGCAGAGGGCAGGGATAGATACCTGCAGTCAGTTAATGGAACTGCGTTATACAGCAGAAGATGATTGTGTTTACCTTATGGGAGGCAGTGACCTTTCCACTCATGTCATTTTATCAAGTAGGAAAGGTTAACCGTAAGGTCAGTATCATTAAGTGGGCAGGGAGAGGTAACTCCAATGAGTCAGTTGATATAACTGAGGTATGCAGCAGAAGAGGACTGAGTTGATCTTGTGGGGGCAGTGACCCAGTATCTGGTTATGTTGGGATAATCGTATAGACGAGTGGTTGGGCAGGAGCAGCGCCATGATAAAGGTAGAAATACAAGGAAAGAGGACCCATAGACAGCAGGCTATCTCAGTCAATGCAAATCTTGCAGACATTTTACATAACTATTAGGATATCAGTGCACATCAATAAATAATGGAAATGTGATATCCAGATTGTTTTTTGCTATAGTTTTCCTCTCTAGACATGCAGAAACTGATCTGTGAAGTCAGAATGTCAGACTCTGCGCCAGGTTGTGGATAATTCATGGTGTGATGCGACTCGTCAGAGGTGCCATCTGTGGGGGGATATAGTAACGTGGGGGCCGCTGTGGGGTGACGGCTGTTTCTGCTTCTATCAGCAATACCACTCACTAATATAGTTCAGTGCTGAATCTAGAATGTGGGTCACAGACCACAGTGTCAGTGATT
>JARQOD010000006.1:8543206-8588385 GCA_033576555.1 Oophaga sylvatica | reverse complement strand
TGTATTATCTATCTATTATCTATCTATCTATTATCTATCTAGCATCTGTTATCTATCTATATCTATTATCTATTATCCATTATCTATCTATTATCTATTATTTATCTATCTATTTATCTATTATCTATCATCATCTATTATTATCTATTATTACATTATTATCTATCTATTATCTTCTATTAGTATCTTTATCTATTTATCTATTATCTATCTATCTATTATCTATCTTTTATTATTATCTATCTATCTATTATCTATCTATCTATTATCTATCTATTATCTATTACTACTATCTATTATCTATTATCTATCTATTATCTATTATCTATCTATTATCTATCTCTATTATACATTATCTAATCTATCTATCTATCTATTATCTATTATCTTATCTATCTATCTATCATCTATCTATCTATCTATACATTCTTTCTATTATCTATCTATCTTTATCTATCTATTATTATCTATCTATCTATCATCTATCTATTATCTATCTATCTATCTATCTATCTTCTTATCTATCTATCTATTCTATCTATATATCTATCTATCTATCATTATCTATATCTCTTATTATCTATCTATCTAATCTATATATCTATCATCTATCTATCTATCTATCTATCTATCTATTATCTATCTATCTATCTATTTATCTTATCTATCTATTATTACATTATATCTATTAACTTATTATCTATTATTTATCTATCTATTTTTCTATCTATCATATATAGATGATATTGATGGATTTTAATAGACATTCAGTAAATCTGGATTTTTAGGACCCTTTTCCTATTTGACTATTTACAATGGTGCAGATGGTGTCGTTTTCCCGGCACTCTATGGCGCTACGGGTGATATCTGGGCTTTGTACACGGTTTCTCCATCACTCCTATAGATTAGGAATGAAGCATCGATATTACATGCACAGCACTTTCCAGCTTGGCGTCCAGGACCCGGTTCTTGTGATTGGGGTCCCAGCCTTAGTGATCTAGCCATTAGTATGGTATACCCCTTTAATCCGGACCCGCTGGGGTGATGCTAGAGGAGCTGTCACCATTACATAGAGATGAATGGTCCACAATACACTGATACATCTGACTTGTCGCAGGTGGATCTGCTCATCTCTGCTCCTTACAATCTGTTTTGTATCTCACATAAAATACCAATTTTGGAGCATATGTTATCAGAACCTGGAGTATCGTTCCTCTGTTGTTCCTCCTGGAAGTGCCAGAGATCTGCAACTTCTGACAAAACTTTGTAGCCACAAGTGAAACAAACATTTTTCCCCCTTCATTTTACCCACAGACAATCCTGTGGTCCTCACATCACATTGTGGCTGCAGCTGATAAATGTCTCGTCATTAATGGCGATTTATCTGTGAGGTAGAAATATCACAAGTTTTAGCTGAGGAATAATTGCTCTCTGTAGGTTGCAAATTAAATAATGAAAGAAGACAGGACAGAAACCTCCCGATTATTAACTCCGTGTCTTTGTACCTCGGCTGATGCATGAAACATCTCCGATGCTGACATCTGCCGACGTTCTGATTAATCCTGGAAATGAGCTTAGCCGACTCCACGGGAGGAACGCGCAGGACGCCTCTGCCCACTCTATAAAGTCCGGAGTATTGAGAAAGAACAAAGCTTTTACCCCACGACTGTTACGTCACTTATTGGTCATCAGAACATGACCTATTTTAAAATCAGAGTTTTGTATTTCATGTATCTTTAAAAATATTTGGAGATGTATTTTTTTTTCAATATCGTGACCATTATTTAAAAACAAAAATTAGTAACACTGACCACTAGGGCTAATTTAGACTCACACTTTATTTCCTTTCAGGAAGAGTTTTCAGCAGACTCCGTTTCAGCAGAGGCAGTATTACACTGACTGATATTACAGGATCCACCATTCACAATAGGTGATGTCACAGCTCACCTCCTCCTCCTCCTGTACAATGACTGATAACACCTCTATATACAGTAGATAACACAGGATCCACCATTCACAATGGTGATGTCACAGCTCACCTCCTCCTCCTCCTGTACAATGACTGATAACACCTCTATATACAGTAGATAATACAGGATCCACCATTCACAATAGGTGATGTCACAGCTCACCTCCTCCTCCTCCTGTACAATGACTGATAACACCTCTATATACAGTAGATAACACAGGATCCACCATTCACAATAGGTGATATCACAGCTCACCTCCTCCTCCTGTACAATGACTGATAACACCTCTATATACAGTAGGTAACACAGGATCCACCATTCACAATAGGGGATGTCACGCTCACCTCCTCCTCCTCCTGTACAATGACTGATAACACCTCTATATACAGTAGATTAGATCAAACACAGGAGTCACCACCATTGATACACAATAGGTGTAGGTGATTCACAGCTCACCTCCTCCTCCTGTACAATGACTGATAACACCTCTATATACAGTAGGTAACACAGGATCCACCATTCACAATAGGTGATGTCACAGCTCACCTCCTCCTCCTGTACAATGACTGATAACACCTCTATATACAGTAGATAACACATGATCTACCATTCACAATAGGTAATGTCACAGCTCACCTCCTCCACCTGTACAATGACTGATAACACCTCTATATACAGTAGATAACACAGGATCCACCATTCACAATAGGTGATGTCACAGCTCACCTCCTCCTCCTGTACAATGACTGATAACACCTCTATATACAGTAGATAACACAGGATCCACCATTCACAATATGTGATATCACAGCTCACCTCCTCCTCCTATACAATGACTGATAACACCTCTATATACAGTAGATAACACAGGATCCACCATTCACAATAGGTGATGTCACAGCTCACCTCCTCCTCCTGTACAATGACTGATAACACCTCTATATACAGTAGGTAACACAGGATCCACCATTCACAATAGGTGATGTCACAGCTCAACTCTCCTCCTCCCTTCATAATGACCTATGCACCAATAATTAGATGCTTTAATGCATAATATTGGGTCAGAGTCAGCTCAGTGCTGCTAATGTACATGTGCATTTCTTTAAACAGGATGTTAGAGTCTAAAAAAGCCCTGTGTGAAAATTACAAGATTTCTATATTTTTATTAAGCCCTTTCCAACCTTAGACATATAGGTTCGTCTGAGGTTGGCTCCCGGTGTTCGCTGCGGGCTCCGGTGATGAGCCTGCAACTTCACCTGCACATGTCAGCTAATTTCATTAGCTGACATGTGCCCCTAACAGCAGCGAGTAGAATCACGATCCACCCGCGGCTATTAACATATTAAATGCCACAGTCAATCTCTGACAGTGGCATATAGCATGCTCGCATCAGAAGCGCATCACTATTCTCTCACATCGGCGCCCGCGTCACATGATGCCCAGCGGTCGGCATTTATAGCAAGATATCATTTCTGCTGAAGCCCTGCTCTGTGTAGCAGAAGCGATTGGATGATCGCAGCTTCTAATCTCCCATGGAGACTAATGAAACTAGAAAAAAGTAAAAAAAGTGTTTTAAAAACTATTAAAAAATATAAACGTTTAAATCGCCCTTCATTCGCACCATTCAAAATAAAACAATAAAAAATACACATATTTAATATCGTTGTGTTCAGATTCGCCCGATTATGACTATATAAAAAAATTACCCGATCGCTAAATAGCACAACGAGAAAAAAAATCAAAACGACAGAATTCCTCTTTTTGGTCGCTGCAACGTTGCATTAAAAAGCAATAACGGGCGATCAAAAGATCATATCTGCACCAAAAGTGGTATCAATAAAAACATCAGCTCGGCACGCAAAAAATAAGCCCTCACCCAACCCGAGATCACAAAAAATGGAGACGCTACGGGTATCGGAACAAAAAACGGAGACTCAAAAATGGAAAAACTCAAGGTGGTGAAGGGGTTAAAGATGGATATATGGATAAAAAAATATTGTGAAAAATTAAAAGTAAGAATTTTACACAATACCCTGAATGTCACTTGGTAACAACACTTTCCCTTTCAGAGGATTGTCCAGTTTCTATGAACCATTTTCAGATACCCAATAGTAATTCTGGGTTAATAAGGGGGGTCTTTCGTTCATGAGTCATCTCTTGGCCAAACTACAGAGCTGCGGAGGACCCGTCCTGTGTTACAGACAGCCCATTGACATGAATGGACTCTGCAATACTGTTCCTCACCTGTGGTGGCGCTGCAGGGAAACGTATGATGAAATGGAGAAAAAATTGACGAAGTCTAAAAATTAAAGAAACGTCCCATGATTTATTATTTTCACTCGCCTGTCGCAAAACCCAAAATATTATTCCTTTGTAGTGCAAGGAATTTTTCCTACCGCAGCAGACGGGTCTCAGGTATGTTCCTCCATAGCTCATTTTCACAACTCTCTAGCCAATCCTCTCCCCACGGGATAAGAAAAAACGAGTGCTCAGCCCCTTTTATTCAAAGGCATTTGCATGGGTAGTTTTTAGAAACTAGCATTTGGGATTTTTTTTTGTCCACCCCCCACGCTTGTCCTTCACCCAATCCACATCCATTCTCCGCCTTCTTGTTGCTTCATTCCTCCCCTACCCAAGAAAACTCTGCTTTCAGGCAGGTTTAACAGGGAGACTTGGTGGCACTTTGGGGACCCCTAAGGTCTTCCCTTATTTCGTAACCCTTTCGGAAGCAGTTCAGGGTTGGCCTTCTTGGTAGCCAGTCGTGTGCTTCTGCCTCCTCACCCCGGGTAAAGCATGGTACATCTGTCTGCTTATCGCTGTGTAAGAGAAAATGCAATACATTTTGGTAAATTTTGGCACTTCATGAATTTGTTGCAAATTTTTTCTGCAGCAAAGTCACAGAAATTGAATTTGCCGCCGCTGATTTTCTCCTTCTTGCGGATTATGCAAAGGAAAAAAAAAAAAAGCTTTTAAAAAATATTTGCAACAATTGCATTTTGGATTGGATTTTGAGGCTATTAAGGCTAAGTTCACAATAGACATTTTTGCTGCTTTTTTATGCTAATTTTCAGCTGCATTTTACAGTATCAGCAAAGCCTACAAGATTTCAGAAATCTCATGCACACACATTGGGTTTTTGTCATCATCAGTATTTTGTGTTTTGCATGTTTTTTGCACAATGTTGCATGTCACTTCTTTTAGCGTTTTTCACCCATTGACTTGAATGGGTGGTGAAAAACCACTGAAAAAGAGCAAAAATATTATATCGGGTTTTGTTGCGATTTTTGTGCCAAAATCTCTTTCTGTGGAATAGGACTTTTTTATCTACACTAAAATTTATCAGCATGTACAAGAGACAAATCTAGCATGCCAAAACTGCTGCAAAAAACACACAAAAATGCAGCAAAAAATGCAAGAAAAAACAAGGAAAACTTTTTTTTCTGCATCTTCTTTCTTGCCAAGAGATCAGGTTTTGCTGCAGAAAATAATGTTGAGAAAAAGCATAGTGTGAACTTACTCTAACTTTCTTATGGTAAAAAGCTTAAAAAACAAGAGCCAATATACGATAGTAATTAATTTTCAAATCTGCACAATAGGTAAATTTTTGCATGGAAATTGCATAAAAGGAATGTACTGGTTCTGTAACTTATTGATTGCAGACTTTCCATGCAGATTTCTCACCCACGGGGTGATTTTGTTCCCCACTTGTCATCTGTGTATAATTTGTTGTTTTACAACAGCAGCTATTAATCATTTACAGTTTTGTATGGTACAGAATTGCAATGTATCCGTAAAAATCAGATATTAAACATGTTCTTCACGGATGACAAAAATACAGTTGTGTGAACGAGCCCTTACTGAGATGGACGAGTAAGTGAGTAAAAGGCAAATAAGGTCTAGTCTTCGCAGGTCAGCCTCAAGATTTATTCTCACTGGTCCGTTAATACTAATGCTGGGTACGCCAGGATGGAAATTTCATGTTGTGTTCACAAAAAATGGTGCAAAGACCCAACTCTTTGTAATAAAAAGAATGATAAATATGATGCTCTTCTTAAAGATATATATATATATATATATATATATATAAAATGATTTCATTCCGTTGCGTTCTATAAATAAATATGCTGCAATGTTTTCCAAAGATTGAAAAAAATAACTTTCTTTTTGGTTAAAATACTATAATCCCTTTATTTCTAACTTTTTTTTAATTCATAACTTTTTGTACACAGTACTGTGGAACGATTTTAGGTTGGTGTGGAAAAAAAATGCTCCTAACTAAGAAGCCTTCAGAAATAGAAGAGTGAATACTTTATTTTTTTTTATCAATTAACAAACTGCAAAGTGAATGAACAAAAGAGAAATTTAAATCGCATTAATATTTGGTGACCGCCTTTGCTTTTATCACCCTTGTACAAATTCAGGGATTTTGTAGGATTATTGTTATACAGAACTGGTGATAATGACCATCGTATTCACATATTGGTTGTAACACATTCATTAACTGAAACAGAAACAGCCGTGTAGGAGGCTTAAAACTGGGCGAGAAATAACCAAACGTTGCTACAAAAGGTGAGGTTGAGGAAGACAGTTTCTCATCGCAGGTCATATGTGTGGCCCAGCTTCGCAAGGCACACATATCTTCTGGAAAATGCACAGGAAGGTAACTGTAAAGCTTGATATTCATTCACGCACACTTCTCAGCATTGCCACTAGAGGCATATCAGACTATTTAGTAGTGTGACGTAGCAATAGTGATTCATTCAAGTTCCTGTCTTTGGACAGAGAAGATCAGCACAGAGATAGATTCCAGTCAGACAGACGAGGTAGAGGAGAGAAGTCTGAATCCTGACAGAGCTTGTGTAGCTCATCTGACAAGAAAGTGGAGTCTAGTACGGGTGAAGTGAATCATCCTAGCCTAGTCAGAGCTACCCCTTAACCTGCTACTCAGAACAAGCTGCCGTGTTCCTAAGAAAGAAGGAAGGAAAGGAATTACAGCAGTTATATCAAAGAGTCAACTGAGAACAGGTCAGTGAGCACTGAAGGAAATCTGACCTTGGCACGATTGCTACACGTGCTTATGTTAAGAGCGAGAGCAGGGCGAAGGGCGAGTGGAGAAGTAAGAGTGACAAAGGGACAGATCACCCTCACTCAAATTAGCCGGACACCGGGGTCCGAAGCGTTGCTAGTGCTTCACGCCTAGTAATAAGAAAACCGGAGGCTTTCTGGACTACAAGTCGCAGAAGGTAGCCCTAAGCGCTGATACGTAACCGGAGTCAGGAGAACAGGGACTTTGAGCAGGACCCTGCAAAAGTAAGGACTTAGTTCTCTCAACATCTGATAATCAGAGACATAGAAGGCTCCACCACAATATTGGCCGGGCAGTTGTTATTGAAAGAGTTGCACTTGACTTTATGCAAGTTGTACTCACACACATTAAAAGGATAAAGGAGGCCTCTAACCTGCTCAACAGTTCTCCTGAATGTGCATTCTCCAACCTAACCAGCTTCCCGGGACATACCTGCAACATCTACAAGTAAAGGTATGGAAAGAGATTGCATTGTGTGTGACTGAATTCTTATCTGCACCCTGCATCACCACCATAGACTTTGAGGGACCAGTCCCACCTGTGGGGGACTTAACACCTAGCTGCCATAACATCCCCTCAGAGATCTACCCTGCAGCGCTGGTCAATCGGATCAGAAACCACAGGTGGCGTCACGAACTATACTAATCTACAATCCCCTGTAAATATCCCCCATTGCATGACCGCCAGGGCCACGGACCGAGCTCTGCTGCCAGTGACAACTCCCATAGACTTCCATGGGCTCGGCTCCGAGTACCCCATAGCCCTGGTATCCATAATGTGGTGCGCGTCACATACTTAGCACAGCAACGAGACGCAAGGTCGTAATGCTGCATCGGCAAAGTCTCTCCCGGGCAAAGATTTCACAGCAGACTGGGGTTTCAAGAAGGAGCATCCAAGCTCTTCTGAAAAAGCATCAATAAATTGCAACCTTGAGGTCTGTAGAACCAATGGTCAGCCAAAGAACTTAGTGCAGCAGATGAAAGACACATTGTGCTTACTTCCATCAAAACTGGAAGATGACCAGCAGTGCCATCAATTCAGCACTGGGCAAATTGAATCTTTGGAGCACTTTTGATTGCACACAAATTGATTCACAGCAAATCCAATTTTCTGGGAAAATTCAGTGAAGCTGGAAAATTCAAATTTCAAAAGTTTCGCTCATATCTAGTGTGTCATAATTAAATACGATTTTTATTTCCCACATCCAGATTTTTCTCTTTTATTTTACGATTAATACTTGTCTATTTTTTTTTTCTTGACAAAATGCAAACAGCGATGACGTCTTAGATTGATTACTTTTGATCCTGAGCTGTAAGAGTTAAGGAATGAGCAGATATGGCGGTGGTAATATATGCGCTCCATACACGTAATTATTCCGCGCCATCAGTCATGTTTTATTGGGGGAGCCGGTTTGTACACATCTAACGGCACTTCTTATTTTGCAGTTTATGTTCTTGATGAATTGCGCTCTAAAAGGGCACAACTTGGCTTTTTGTGCTTGAAATGTCTTTCGCAAAGGGTATAATATTTCCTCAGTCTGTTTTCCTGCCATCTATCACAATTCACCCTAAAAGATAACGGAAGGAGCGGCAGATCGAGGCTGCTCTTCTTTTGTAATAAAAACAGAACATCGTAAACAAGAATCACTTCGATCAGAAAAATTCAGACTGAAAATCCTGAGAAAATCAGATTGAACACAATTTTCAATTAATAGAAAACAATTCCAGCCCAGGGATAAACCAGCGAGTAATATCAGATCTGAAACAGGCAAAATTAATAGACGGAGTTACATTTCCAATAAGATATTATTGAATCATTGCAAAATTAAATATCCTGCAACTAAAAACTGGTGAACACTTGAAGGAGTTGTGCAGAACTAAGACAAAGGAGATATACTTGGGATAGGGCATCTTTATTAGATTGGTGGGACTCCATCACCAGGCACCCCACCGATCAGCGGTCGTAGTTTAGTACCCAAGGAAATAGACTGAATACAATTTTAACCCGTTGTCGATATTGGGTTCCAAAGTGGCTCAGTAACGTCCTTTTCTGAGGGTTTAGTAGATATATAGTTTGCTTTTATTTTATTCAGTATGTTCCTGAAAAAAAGCTGTATTAGGCTACTTTCACACTTGCGTTTTTTTGCGCTGCGTTTCGAGCGCACATGAAGCGCATTAAAAAAATGCATGCAAGCGCTTGTAAACGCTGCAATATTTAGTCGCATCAGCATGCGCATTTCGACAAAAAAACGCAGCATTTGTCTGCGATTTCATGCGTTTTTGCATGCGTTTGCGTTTTTTTGGCGCATGCGTTTTCTATTTGTCACATTATCATCTCTGTCTCCATCATCTCTGGCTCTATAATCTCTGGCTCCATCATCTGTCTCCATCATCTCTGCCTCCATCATCTCTGGCTCTATCATCTCTGTCTCCATCATCTCTGGCTCTATAATCTCTGGCTCCATCATCTGTCTCCATCATCTCTGCCTCCATCATCTCTGGCTCTATCATCTCTGGCTCCATCATCTCTGGCTCTATCATCTCTGTCTCCATCATCTCTGGCTCTATAATCTCTGGCTCCATCATCTGTCTCCATCATCTCTGCCTCCATCATCTCTGGCTCTATCATCTCTGGCTCCATCATCTGGCTCCATCATCTGTCTCCATCATCTCTGCCTCCATCATCTCTGGCTCTATCATCTCTGGCTCCATCATCTGTCTCCATCATCTCTGGCTCCATCATCTGTCTCCATCATCTCTGCCTCCATCATCTCTGGCTCTATCATCTCTGGCTCCATCATCTGTCTCCATCATCTCTGGCTCCATCATCTGTCTCCATCATCTCTGGCTCCATCATCTCTGGCTCTATCATCTCTGTCTCCATCATCTCTGGCTCTATCATCTCTGGCTCCATCATCTGTCTCCTTCATCTCTGCCTCCATCATCTCTGGCTCTATCATCTCTGGCTCCATCATCTGTCTCCATCATCTCTGGCTCCATCATCTGTCTCCATCATCTCTGCCTCCATCATCTCTGGCTCTATCATCTCTGGCTCCATCATCTGTCTCCATCATCTCTGGCTCCATCATCTCTGGCTCTATCATCTCTGTCTCCATCATCTCTGGCTCTATCATCTCTGTCTCCATCATCCTGGCTCATCATCTCTGTCTCCATCATCCTGGCTCTATCATCTCTGTCTCCATCATCTCTGGCTCTATCATCTCTGTCTCCATCATCCTGGCTCTATCATCTCTGGCTCCATCATCTCTGGCTCTATCATCTCTGTCTCCATCATCTCTGGCTCTATCATCTCTGGCTCCATCATCTGTCCCTTCATCTCTGCCTCCATCATCTCTGCTCTATCATCTCTGGCTCCATCATCTGTCTCCATCATCTCTGGCTCCATCATCTGTCTCCATCATCTCTGCCTCCATCATCTCTGGCTCTATCATCTCTGGCTCCATCATCTGTCTCCATCATCTCTGGCTCCATCATCTCTGGCTCTATCATCTCTGACTCCATCATCTCTGCCTCCATCATCTCTGGCTCCATTATTTACAGAAAAATCGCATGCGTGCAAAAGCGCTGACGAGCGCAAAGCCATGCGCACGCCAGCGCCCCCATAGACTGCAATGTTATTTTTTGCGCATAGCAGCACACGTTTTTTTAAAGCGGTTGGGCGGAAAAAAAAATGCAACATGTAGCGTCTGGCGCGTATGGGCGCACACCGGGAAAATGCGCAGCGCACGACAAACGCACATGAACGCGTGCAAGTGCTAGACCCTGCGCCCGCCATGTTCAAGATAGGGGAACATTGCGCATGCGTCTGATAGCGCAAGATGCGCTGCGCAAAAAAACGCAAGTGTGAAAGTAGCCTAAGTTCTGCCAGGACTCAGATAAAGCCTGTGAGTCCTCTCCTTTTTACCCATACAGAGATGAAACTTGTGAATCCTGCTTCCTTGGAAACCCTTATAAGAAAAAACCTGTGAATCCTCCTATTTCCCACCCACTCATAGAGAAAGCCTGCGAGTTCTTCTTCCCCCACCTACTTATAGATAAAGTCTATGTGTCCTTCTTTCTCCTCTCACTCTTGAAAAAGCTTGTGAGTCCTACTTCCCGAGCCATAAACTAATAGCAATTCCCAGCTTCCCTACCCATCCATAGAGAAAGTTTATGAGTCCTGCATCTCCACCCGCTTATAGAGAAAGCCTGTGAGTCCCGCTTTCCCACTAATCTATAGAGAAAGCCTGTGGGTCCTGCTTCACCACCCACTTATAGAGAAAGCCTGTGAATCCTGCTTCCCCGCCCACTTATAGAGAAAGCCTGTGAGTCCTGCGTCCCCACCCACTCATAGAGAAAGCCTGTGAGTCCTGCGTCCCCACCCACTCAGAGAAAGCCTGTGAGTCCTGCTTCCCTACCCACTTATAAAGAAAGCCTGTGAATCCTGCTTCTCTGCCCACTTATAGAGAAAGCCCGTGAGTCCTGCGTCCCCACCCACTCATAGAGAAAGCCTGTGAGTCCTGCGTCCCCACCCACTCATAGAGAAAGCCTGTGAATCCTGCTTCTCCGCCCACTTATAGAGAAAGCCTGTGAGTCCTGCGTCCCCACCCACTCATAGAGAAAGCCTGTGAGTCCTGCTTCTCCCACTAATAGAGAAAACCTGTGAGTTCTGTTTCCCCACCCACTCATAGAGAAAACCTGTATGTGCTACTTCTCTTGTCCAATTATAGAGAAAGCCTGTAAGTCCTGCTTCCCCACCCATCCTTAGAGATAGCATGTAAGTCCTGCTTCCCTACCCACTTATAGAGAAAGCCTGTGAGTCCGGCTTCCCAGTCCATCCATAGAGAAAGCCTGCAGACTCTGCTTCCATGCCACCTTATAGAGAAAGCCTGAGAGTCCTGCTTCTCTTGTCCACTTATAGAGAAAGCCTGAGTCCTGCTTCCTAGTCCACTTAAAGAGCAAGCCTGCTTCCCACCCCATCTATAGAGAAAGCCTGTGAGTCCTTCTTCCTCACTCACTTAGGCCTCTTTCACACATCCGTGTCTCCGGTAGGTGTGGTGACAGTTTTCACATGTACCCGAGACACGTTCTCACGTAGACCCATTCAAATGAATTGGTCTGTGCACATGTCAGTGTTTTTCCACAGACCGTGGGTCTGTGTGCACTACATGTAGACATGTCCATTTTTTTACCGTCAGCACGGGCGGCAAAACGTCCCACACACGTGCACACGGAGAACACACATTTATGTCATCTGTGTGACACGCATCAGCAGCGGGGAAGAAGCGTTACAGTAAGTGCTGTTTCCCAGCGCCGAGTGCTGAAGACTAATCTCATCATTCTCCCTGCTCTGCCGGCGATCGGCGCGAGCAGAAGAGAATGATGAGAGATATATTAAAGTCAGAATAATGACAGCAGCGATGACCGCCGCCTGCGATAAGACTAAATAAATGAATGAAAAACCCAGCGTGGGTCTCCCCTATTTTCTTTAACCAACCAGGGAAAACTCACAGCTGGGGGCTGCAATCCTCAGCTGTCAGCTTCAGCAAGGCTGGTCATCAAGAATAGTGGGGTCCCCATGCTGTTTTTTTTAATTATTTAAGTAAATAATTCAAAAAATGGCATAGGAGTCCCCCTCATTTTTGACAACCAGCCTTGCTAAAGCAGAGAGCTGGGGGCTGGTATTCTCAGGCTGATAAGTGGCCATGGATATTGGCCCACTCAGCCTAAAAACAGCAGCCTGCAGCCGCTCAGAAAAGGCACAACTATTAGATGCGCCAATTACTGGTGCTTTGCCCGTTGTTCCCACTTGCCCTTTAGCAAGGGGTTCATATTTGTGGGGTTGATGTCACCTTTGTATTGTCAGGTGACATCAAGCCCCGAGGTTAGTAATGGAGAGGCATTAATAAGACACCCCCATTACTAACCCCATAGTCACATTGTAAGAAAACACAGACACCCAAATAAAGTCCTTTAATTGAAAAAATGACACAGACTCCTTTAACATTCTCAATTAAACCATACTTACAACCTCGCCTAATTCCACTGAAGCCCTCGTTCTCCTGTAATAAGAATAAAATAAAAAGCCAACAATATACCATACCTGTCAGTCGTTCTTTTTGAGCCATCAACTCAGCCAGTGATGAAACCATGAAATCCCATTCCCTATGACCTGCTAAAAAAATACACCCGCTCATTAGATCCTTCAGTGCAAAAGATAGGGTCAGTGTCTATTCATTGCTGCTAATGTACATGTGTTATTTCCTGAAACAACAGGAAGTTATAGCCTAAAAAAGCCCCAGTGGTCAGTGTGAGAACTGCAAGATTTCACTTTTTTTATTTTTAACATAGATTGTGTGATACGTAAAAAAAAACAAACGTTTACCGCTCAAAGAAAATTGTTTTAAACAATGGGTAATTTTCTGATAGCTTCCCTCTAAGATTTAGTTACATGCTTTAGTATAAAAAGAGAATTGGAAGGAGTATAAATCAGACATTATGTACTCCGAGTCAACCATCTTCCTTCATGTGAAAAACAAAGTTCCTAAATGAATGAAGAGGCGAGGTTCTTATCTCAGCGGGGCGACGCGCAGTAATAATATCCCGCTGGGCTGAACAGCACTAGACAAAATACACTCTCAGGGATTTCGGCTCCTATAATGGAACATTACCTGCTCACCTCCTAGGTGGTGGAGCATTGTACCCTCCTGCCTGGCATGAGTGGCATTAATTAATCAGTGGCTGGCTCTCATTAGCCGTGGGCTTGTGATCAGATGCAAGCCCTAACAGGGTTCTCTGCGGGGTCCGGGGGCTCGTCCGTGTGTTCATGTTCAGGCTGCTTTTTGTGCCATCAGCTCAGCCAGTGATGAAACCATGAAATCCCATTCCCTATGACCTGCAGTGAAACTCGACAAATCACCGCAGCAGATGCTTTAAAATTCTGCTTCATTATGGGCTTGACAGCTCACCCCGTTAATGGGACAAGCAAACACCCGTTACGAGGCGCTTATTAAAATAACGCGCATATGCTCGAAGACGGCGAGATCACACATCACTCGGTAATGTTGCTACATGTGTATCGAATCATCAGAATTCTGGGAATAAAGTATAACGCCAATATCTTCATTGTTTCATCTATAGAATCTTTTCTTTTTCCTTGAGCTTATAAATACCTTGTAAAATGTCGCCGGAACTTTGCTTATTTTACGTCCTAAAAATACAAAGTTTCATAAGTTATAAATGTAACAAATTGCAGTTTTATGTAACTTTGTGGAAAGGTTTCCTATTAATATGGGAATCTATATGGCAGAGGGTAACGAGTCGACTCCCAACTTATTACGGTTTGTAAGAAAGTGCAGATTGGGATTTCTAAAATTAAAGGGGTTGTCCCATAGGCATTGAATGGAGTGATGCTCTTGCTGTCAGACCTCCACCCATAATATATTCATCACCTATCCATTGACCTTCAAAGGGGTAGCTATAATCAGAAAATGATCTATCGATCAAATCAGGTTTTTGTGTTAACGGTATTTATTTTTTTGGAATTTTTTTTTATTTTTTGAACATATCACAATTTGTATTAAAAACTGGTGTTTTTTTTTTTAGACGAAAGCTCCCTGTTGTGTCAGGAAATAGCACATGAACATTAGGCACAACTGTGTATAGACTTGTAATCCTGTCTCTGAACATAAGGAAACTACTGAAAACTCTTCCAGATTGTGATATAAATTTTTTTTTAAATACATGAAATTAAAAAAAACTTTAAATAATAGTTTAATTTCTGATGATAGTTTTCTTTTAAGTGGGGAGAATTTATTAAGGAGTTTTCTGGAGTGAAAAAACATCACATTTTTTTTTTTGCTTGCTCTTTTTACAATTGCGACTTTTTGGGCAAATATAGTATTTTAAATATCCTGCTCAGAAATGTTGGGGGGGGTCAAAGACGTTGGACGCACATCTAAGTTGCTTTTAGAATCGATTCACAGAATACACTGTAAAATTTAAAAAATTAAAAATAGTAATTTTTTAAAAAAAAGTTAGAAAAACAGGAAAAAAAAATATCCAGGTTTTAAAACCAGTGTTAAATTTAGTTGTAAGGAATGTCTTTGTGGGAAGCTACCGAGGCTCCATCTGTCACTATTACTGCTGGATAAGATAGGCGTGAGCGCTCTGCTCGCATTCTCACTTTGATATTGTCTTCTAACACTTCTAGGTGAAACTTAAAAAGACTGAAAAAATATTTAGAAATATATTCTTGCGTGGTGGAGTGAAAGTAAGTGAAAACTTGTTTAATTCTATAGTTAAATAATAACAATAATAATAATAATATTATTATAGGTGTTGGACCATTAGTCACAAATTCTACACCATAGAGTTATTTCATGAAATTATGGCTGCCTACACCAACCACTAGGGGGAGCTCCCTGTATACAGAGACACAGGATAAGATTCTGTCTGCAGTCACCACTAGGGGGAGCTCCCTGTATACAGAGATATATGATAAGATTGTCTGCAGTCACCACAAGGGGGAGCTCCCTGTATACAGGGATACATGATAAGATCCTGTCTGCAGCCACCACTAGGGGGAGCTCCCTGTATACAGAGATATATGATAAGATCATGTCTGCAGTCATCACTAGGGGAGCTCACTGTATACAGAGATACACGATAAGATCCTGTCTGCAGCCACCACTAGGGGGAGCTCCCTGTATACAGAGATACACGATAAGATCCTGTCTGCAGCCACCACTAGGCGGAGCTCCCTGTATACAGAGATACACAATAAGATCCTGTCTGCAGCCACCACTAGGGGGAGCTCCCTGTATACAGAGATATATGATAAGATCCTGTCTGCAATCACCACTAGGGGGAGCTCCCTGCATACAGAGATGCAGGATAAGATTCGGTCTGCAGCCACCACTAGGGAGAGCTCCCTGTATACAGAGATCATAGAATCATAGAATCATAGAATGGTGGAGTTGGAAGGGACCTCCTGGGCCTTCTGGTCCAACCCCCTGCTCAAAGCAGGATTCTCTAAATCATCCCAGACAGATGTCTATCCAGCCTCTGTTTGAAGACTTCCATTGAAGGAGAACTCACCACCTCTTGTGGCAGCCTGTTCCACTCATTGATCACCCTAACTGTCAAAAAGTTTTTTCTAATATCTAATCTGTGTCTCCTCCCATTCAGTTTCATCCCATTGCTTCTAGTCTTTCCTTGTGCAAATGAGAATAAATATGATCCTTCTACAATGTGACAGCCCTTGAGATATTTGTAGACAGCTATTAAGTCTCCTCTCAGTCTTCTTTTTTGCAAGCTAAACATTCCCAAATCCTGCAACCGTTCCTCATAGGACATGGTTTGCAGACCGGTCACCATTCTGGTGGCTCTTCTCTGAACTTGCTCCAGTTTGTTGATGTCTTTTTTAAAATGTGGTGCCCAAAACTGGACACAGTATTCCAGATGAGGTCTGACCAAAGAGGAGTAGGGCAATAATGACCTCACGTGATCTAGACTGTATGCTTCTGTTGATACATCCTAGAATTGCATTTGCCTTTTTTGCTGCTGCATCACACTGTTGACTCATGTTCAGTCTGTGATCAATTAGTATACCCAAGTCTTTTTCACATGTGCTGTTACTTAGCCCTATTCCTCCCATTTTGTATATGCTTTTTTCATTTTTATTGCCCAGATGTAGTACTTTGCATTTTTCCCTGTTTAAATCCATTCTGTTAGTTGCTGCCCACTGCTCCAGTTTATGTATATCTTTTTGAATCCTCTCTCTCTCTTCTCTAGTATTAGCTACCCCTCCTAGCTTTGTGTCATCAGCAAATTTGATCAATTTACCCTCAATTTCTTCATCTAAATCATTGATAAAGATGTTGAACAATACAGGGCCCAAAACAGAGCCTTGTGGTACCCCACTTGAGACATTCTTCCAACTGGATGTGCAGCCATTTACAACCACTCTTTGGGTCCGATCACTAAGCCAGTTATGAATCCACCTAACAGTTGCCTTGTCCATTCCATACTTAGTCATTTTTTCAATAAGGATTGTGTGAGATACTTTGTCAAATGCTTTGCTGAAGTCAAGATATACTATATCTACAGCATTTCCCTGATCCACCCAGTCAGTGATTCTGTCATAGAAGGAAATTAAGTTAGTTTGACATGACTTATTAGTTACAAACCCATGCTGACTCTGTTTAATCACTTCATTCTTATCCAGGTACTTGCATACATGTTCTTTAATAATTTGTTCAAAGATCTTTCCTGGTATAGAAGTCAGACTCACCGGCCTGTAGTTCCCTGGGTCCACCTTCTTCCCTTTTTGAAGATAGGAACAACATTTGCTCTTCTCCAGTCTTCTGGGACTTCTCCTGTTCTCCAAGAATTTTCAAAGATTATGGACAGTGGTTCAAGAATTTCTTCTGCTATCTCCTTCAGTACCCTGGGGTGTAATTCATCTGGACCTGGAGACTTGAATTCATTTATGTTAGCTAAGTGTTTCCTCACTGTCTTTCTGTTTATAGATATCCTGGATTCTTCTATTCCTTTAATAGGACAGTGAAGATCAGTTGATGTTACATTTCCTTTCTGAGAGAAAACAGATGCAAAATAGGAATTTAAAAGTTCAGCCTTCTCAACATCCTGACTTACCATTTCATCATTTTCATCCTGTAAAAATCCTATAGCATCTTTGACTTTTCTTTTACTTTTGACGTATCCCCAAAATCCTTTTTTGTTGCTTTTGACGTCACTTGCAAGCCTTAATTCATTGTCAGCTTTAGATAATCTGATTTGTGCCCTGCAGGTTCTGCAGATGGCATTATATTCTTCTTTAGATATGCCTCCCTCTTTCCATTTGATAAACATTTCTTTCTTCCTTTTTAGCATGTGTTTAAGTTCTATGTTCATCCATCCTGGTTTCCTTAAATGCTTCCCATTCTTCCCTCTTTTCGGAATTGTTAACGATTGTGCTTTGAGAATCTCATTTTTCAAGATGTCCCATCCTTCCTGGACATTTTTGTCCTTAAGGATATCCAGCCATTGGATCCCTCCAATTCTCTTTCTGAGTTCCTTAAAATCTGCCTTTCTGAAATCTAACCTTGATGTCTGAGTCTTCACAGGTCTTCCTCCTCTTGTTATCCAAAATTCTAAAATAGCATGGTCACTACCTCCTAGAGTCCCAGCCACTCTTACCTCCTCCACCATTTCCTCCCTGTTTATGAGGATTAGATCCAAGGTAGCAGATCCCCTTGTTTTCTCCATTACCTTTTGGAAGATAAAGTTGTCAGCAAGAGAGGATAAGAATTTCCTGGACCTGTTAGTTTTGCCTGAGAGAGATTCCCAACAAATGTCTGGATAGTTGAAATCTCCCATGACCACTATGTCATATTTTTTGGAGAACTTGGCCATTTGATGCATAAAGAGTTCATCCATATCTTCAGCTTGCACAGGCGGCCTGTAGTAAATGCCTACAATGGTGTCCTTTCCATTGTTCTGTCCTTGTATTCTTACCCAAACAGTTTCCACAGAACTCCCAGTCTCTGAAGCGTCAATCTCTGTGCAGATATACGCTTTTCTAACATACAATGCAACACCTCCTCGTTTATCAAGTCTGTTTCTTGCAAATAAGTTGTATCCTTCTAGCCTTGTATTCCAATCATGTGTATCGTCCCACCAAGTCTCAGTGATTCCAATGACATCATATTTCTTCTCCTGTGTTAGTAGCTCCAGTTCTCCTTGTTTGTTGCCCATGCTTTGTGCATTCGTATAGAAACACTTTAGTTTGTGATTGGTTTCTCTTCCTTCAATATTTTTATTATGTAAATTTTTTTGTCTTTGTTCTTCCCCTTCACTTCTAATAGCAGAAATCTCAATAGTATTTGTCAAGTGTATGGCTTTTGCTGGCGTTTTGCTTCCCTTCCCACATTGTTCTAGTTTAAAGCTCTCCTGATGAGTGTAGCAAGGCGACTTCCAAATACATGTTTTCCAGTCTTCGTAAGGTGCACCCCATCTCTAGCAAGTAGTCCATCGTATAGGTAATTCACTCCGTGATCCAGAAATCCAAATCCTTGCTGACGGCACCATCGACGTAGCCAGTTGTTCACCTGCAGAATCTTATTCCACCTCCTTGTTCCATGGCCATCCACTGGGAGGATGGAAGAGAAGACCACCTGCGCTCCCAGTTCTTTCACTTCCTTACCTAAGTTTTCAAAGTCACTGCAGATGGTTTCCAGGTTGTTTCTAGCGGTGTCATTTGTCCCCACATGTATTAGCAGGAATGGGTAGTCATCTTTAGGTCTGAAGAGTTCTGATATCCTGTCAGACACATCTTTAATTTTTGCACCTGGAAGACAGCACATTTCTCTTGAGGTTATATCCGGTCTGCAGATAGCAGCCTCTGTTCCTCTCAACAGGGAATCGCCCATGACAACAACTCTCCGTTTCTTCTTCACAACAGTTTTCTTTCTCCATTCAGGAGGACTCTGAGGGCGTACAAGGTTGTTTGTGGGCAAAGTCTTATCCTGATGTATTTCTTCATCGTTCTCCTGTGTAAGAGCCTGGTATTGGTTCCTGAGCAGAATTGGTGCTGACTGCCTCCTGATCTTCCTGCTTCTCTGGGTCACATGCTTCCATTCCTCTGTTTCTTCAGTTGCACTTCGAATTTCTTCTCTTTCTGTACCATGAAGAGATAATTCTGCTCTGTCTAAGAACTCTTCACCTTCCTTAATGGTCTTCAATGTAGATAACCTCTCTTCCAGATTTTGCAACTTTTCCTCCAACAGGGACACAAGCTTGCATTTCTGACATGTGAAGTTTGGCTTTTCCACTGGTAAATCTGTGAACATGTAGCAAGAAATGCAGCTCACCACATGGCTCCTAGCCTCTTCCATGTTCTTATTGTTCAAGAGATAATCAAGCGGTGAAATATAAGCCAAAACTCGCGCGCCTAGCGGCGCACGGTTTACTGATATCCTCCTTTCAGCTGCAACAGCCAAAATCCAGTGTTCCTTGAGCTCGCGGAGACTCTTCACTTATCCCAGAAGGCACTGGGAATATGCAAATTATCTCCTCGGGACTCCTCCCCTGGTTTACTGATGTCCTCCTTTCAGCTGCAACAGCCAAAATCCAGTGTTCCTTGAGCTCGCGGAGACTCTTCACTTATCCCAGAAGGCACTGGGAATATGCAAATTATCTCCTCGGGACTCCTCCCCTGGTTTACTGATGTCCTCCTTTCAGCTGCAACAGCCAAAATCCAGTGTTCCTTGAGCTCGCGGAGACTCTTCACTTATCCCAGAAGGCACTGGGAATATGCAAATTATCTCCTCGGGACTCCTCCCCTGGTTTACTGATGTCCTCCTTTCAGCTGCAACAGCCAAAATCCAGTGTTCCTTGAGCTCGCGGAGACTCTTCACTTATCCCAGAAGGCACTGGGAATATGCAAATTATCTCCTCGGGACTCCTCCCCTGGTTTTGGAGATACATGATAAGATTCTGTCTGCAGTCACCACTAGGGGGAGCTCCCTGTATACAGAGATACATGATAAGATCCTGTCTGCAGTCACCACTAGGGGGAGCTCCCTGTATACAGAGATGCATGATAAGATCCTATCTGCAGTCACCACTAGGGGAGCTCCCTGTATACAGAGATACATGATAAGATCCTGTCTGCAGTCACCACTAGGAGGAGCTCCCTGTATACAGAGATACATGATAAGTGTTATAACCCTCTTGTCAGATTTTGTTTCAGTTTGCTGTCACATGACCTTTTTTCCCTATTTAGTCTGGCTCCGCCCTTCTGGCTTTGCTGGACTTCATTGTATTATCTACTCTTAAGCTAGCCGGTGCTTAGGTGCCTTACTCTGTCAGTTTTGCTTGATCTTAGGATCTCTTAGTATTTGTTTTCTGTTTTATTTTCCCTGCTACACTTTCTGTTAGGAGGTGTCCATCTTTTCTCCCAGTCCCTAGATCTTGTAGGGATTCCTCCCTCGCAACTATAGGTCTTCGTTCAGACTAGCTGAGGACTTTAGCGGGTCTGGTCGCAGGATCAGGTTCCCCGTTACATCGTAGGGATCCAGCTCAGTCCTATTGTAGGGACAGAATTCCCACCTTTTCTTAGTGCTTGTAGCAGATCATAACAGTAAGTCCAGCCAAAAGAAAAAAAAAAAAAAAAAAATCTCTAAGGAAAGATTTTCTGTTTTCCATCATGGTGTCGGTTCGGGATTTGGCTGAACGCCTGCAGGGTCTCTCTCTGGAGGTGGCTGAAATCCAGCAACACGTGAGTAGTTGTTCTGGAGCACATTTCGTGGAGCCAAAGGTACGTTTGCCTGATTTATTTTTTGGTGAACAACAAGATTTTTTTTCTTTTAAAAATGCTTGCTTGTTGTATTTTCGTTTGAGACCCAGATCCTCTGGTGATGAATCACAGCGCATAGGGTTCATAATGTCACTTTTGCGCAAAGAACCTCAGGACTGGGCCTTTTCTCTGCAGCCTAGTGATCCATGCTTTAGATCTGTGGATAGTTTTTTTTCTGCTTTGGGGTTGTTATATGACGATCCGGATCGTGTTTCATCAGCTGAGACAGAATTGAGACGTTTGAGACAGGGATCAGGTAATGTGGAAAAGTATTGTACTCACTTCCGAAGGTGGTCCACTCAGGTGGGCTGGAACGATTCAGCTTTGAAAAGTTTATTTCTTGCAGGGTTAAGTGAAAGGGTTAAAGATTTGCTGATTGCTTATCCTATACCTGGTAACTTGCAAGAGGCTATGCAATTAGCCATACGGGTGATAGGAGACTGCGTGCAAGGGTTAATGAGAGTAAATCTGCCTTGTCAGCTCCAAGTTTGGAGAAGGAATGTACTGACATTGCAGAGCCGATGGAAAATGGAGCAATGACACTTCACTCTCGAGAAAAAGAATGCAGATTTGCTAAGGGCTTGTGTTTCTATTGTGGTAAATCTGAGCATTTCATTAAGAACTGTGCGCTTCGAATGAATAAAGAGAAAAAAAAAATGAGGTCAGTTTCGCCCGTATAGCTTGTTTAAACAATAAAGGTGTCTTTCTTTCTGCTACCACTGCTGGTGAGGAGGAATTAATGGAGTTTCGGGTATTTGTGGATTGTGGTTCAACTCTCAATGTGATTGATGGGAAATTTTTGGAAAAACTAAAATTAAAACCCAAACTTCTGTCTTCCCCTATTAATGTGGTGTCTGTGGATGGTTCTCACTTGAAAAATGTTACTCACCATATCTGTGAATTTCCTCTTACTATTAATGGTGTTCATCAAGAGAATTTGGATTTGGTAGTTTTGAATAATTTGCCCTCACCGGTGATTTTGGGGTTACCCTGGTTAAAATTGCACAATCCGGTACTGGATTGGTCTACCAATGAAATTAAGTCCTGGAGTCCCAATTGTTATGACAAGTGTTGTAACGGGCGTATTGCTGCTGTAGTTAAGGGGGAGTTACCTGTACCTATTCAGGATTTTTGGAAAGTTTTTTCTGATAAGGAATCGCAGGTATTGCCTCCTCATAGAGATTATGATTGTGCAATTGAATTTGTCCCTGGAGCGACTCTTCCTAAAAGTCGTTTATTTAATTTGACTATTCCCGAGAGAAAGGCTTTGGAGGAATACATACAGACAAGCTTGGCCGCCGGTCACATTAGGCCTTCCAAATCTCCTGTGGCGGTTGGATTTTTTTTTGTTAACGGCGGTTTACGGCCTTGTCTAGACTTTCGTGAGATTAATAAGATTACTGTACGCAATCCTTACCCACTGCCATTGATTCCTGATTTGTTTAATCAGTTAGTGGGGGCCAAGTGGTTCTCGAAAATTGATCTTCGAGGGGCATACAATTTGTTGCGCATGAAGGAGGGGGATGAATGGAAGACTGCGTTTAACACTCCACTGGGTCATTTTGAGAATCTGGTCATGCCTTTTGGACTTTTCCAGTGCTCCGGCATTTTTTCAGAATCTTATTAATGACATCCTTAGACCTTTGATCGGCAGAAGTGTGGTTGTGTATTTGGATGACATTTGATTTATTCACTGGATTTGGAGTCTCATTGGAGGAGTGTGCGTGAAGTATTACAGTTACTGACTGATAATTCACTTTTTGTCAAACTAGAAAAATGTGAGTTCGCTGTACAGAGACTTAGTTTTTTGGGCTACATTGTCTCCAGTGAAGTTTTTGAGATGGACCCTGTGAAAGTGCAAGCTGTGCAGGATTGGCCTAGACCTATTGGTGTGAAATCAATACAGAGGTTTTTGGGGTTCGCCAATTATTATAGAAAATTCATAAAATTTTTTCTGTGATTGCCAAACCTCTGACCGATCTCACCAGGAAAGGTGCTGATGCGGTTCAGTGGACTACTGAGGCCATTGAGGCTTTTGTGTTGCTAAAGGACAGGTTCAGCTCTGCTCCATCCTTACGCAGCCTGATGTGACTAAACCATTTTTGGTTGAGGTTGATGCTTCTTCTGTGGGGGTCGGAGTGGTGTTGTCTCAGGAAAAGACGAATGGAGTACATCCCTGTGCTTTTTTTTCAAAGAAATTTTCTGAGTCTGAACTAAATTATGATATGGTAATCGGGAATTGTTGGCAATTAAACTCGCATTTGAACACTGGCGTCATTTTTTGGAGGGAGCGGAATTTCCCATTCAAGTCTTCACCGATCATAAAAATCTGATCTACCTTGATGCTGCCAAACGCTTGAATGCCCGTCAGGCTAGGTGGGCACTGTTTTTCTCACGGTTTAATTTTACCGTTACTTACATCCCAGGTTCTAAAAATGTTAAAGCTGATGCTTTGTCTCGCAGCTTTTCTCCTATGGTGGGTACTGAGGAGGAGGAGGAAAACATTTTGCAAGAGGGGTTGTTATTGCTGTTTTGGACTCCGTGTTGGAAGATGAGATTCTTAAAGCACAGGAGAATGCCCCATCTAACACGCCGCATGGGAGGTTGTTTGTGCCTGGTACCCTGAGGAGAGATTTGTTTGTTGAATGTCATGACTCTCGCTTGGCAGGTCATCCTGGAATCTCTGAGACCAAGAGACTTGTGGGTCGCAGTTTTTGGTGGCCAGGATGGCAGAAGGAAGTCATTAAGTGGGTGCGTCAATGCACTGTGTGTGCTAGATCTAAGTCTTCTCATACTCCTGCTGCGGGGTTGCTTTGCCCTTGGAGGTTCCTAGTGCACCTTGGACACATTTGGCTATGGACTTTATTACTGACCTTCCCCCCTCTGAGGGTTTCACTGTCATCTGGGTGGTCATGGACCGTTTTAGCAAGATGTGTCACTTGGTTCCTTTCATCAAACTGCCCTGCGCTAAGACTCTCGCTAAGGCCTTTCTCAAGGAAATAGTCAGACTACATGGTGTTCCTACTGACATTGTTTCTGATAGGGGACCTCAGTTTGTGGCTCGTTTTTGGCGCGCCTTTTGTGACAGGTTGGAGTTCATTTGTCGTTTTCATCCGGATATCATCCTGAGTCTAACGGCCAGACAGAAAGGAAAAACCAGGATGTTGAGCAGTTCTTGCGTTGTTTTGTGACTGATAATCAAGAGGGGTGGTCTGAGTTTCTGCCACTTGCTGAGTTTGCTCTTAACAATCATACATCCGCTTCTGCTGGTTGTTCGCCTTTTTTGTTGTTGTTCTGGGAGACATCCGTCTTTCGGTCATTTTCTAAGTTGGGATCGGCTGTACCTGAAGAGGAGAATTTTTCTGGTGTTTTGGAGAGAGTTTGGACTGATGTGCGTGGTAATCTTCAGGAGGCTAACAAAAGATCCAAAGTGTATTTTGATAGAAAACGACAAGAGGTTTTGTTTGCTATTGGTGACATGGTTTGGTTGTCCTCTAAGAATCTGCACTTGAGGATTCCGTCTAAGAAATTGGGTCCCAAGTTTGTAGGGCCCTTTAAGGTGCTTCAGGTTATTAACCAATCTGCTGTTAAGTTGGAGCTTCCCACCTCCTGGAAGATTAATCCGGTGTTTCATGTTTCTCTCTTGAAAAAAGCTGAGGTCTCAGATGGAGACGTCTCGGCCACTGTTCCCCTGGTGGTAGAGGACGGGCAATATGAGATTTCCCGCATCCTAAATTCTAGACGGTATAGAGGGGGTTTACAGTACCTCGTCGCTTGGAAGGGTTATGGACCCGAGGATAACTCATGGGTGAGGGCGGATGATGTTTCTGCATCTAGACTTGTCAGAGCGTTTCACAAGAGATTTCCGGATAAGCCTAAGTCCTAGGGGATCCGGAGGATCCTTTGGAAGGGAGGGTACTGTTATAACCCTCTTGTTAGATTTTGTTTCAGTTTGCTGGTCACATGACCTTTTTTCCCTATTTAGTCTGTCTCCGCCATTCTGGCTTTGCTGGACTTCATTGTATTATCTACTCTTAAGGCCTCTTTCACACTTCCGGCGGCCGCATGCGTTTTTTTGCCGGATGGTTTCTGATGCCCGGAGACATCAGAAACCATCTGGCAAAAACAAAAAACGTTACATGCTGCGTTTTGTCCGGCCGCCGCAATGTACATTTGCGCCGCATCCGGACAAAACCGCATGCAACGCACTGACATGCGGCGCCATCCGGCGCTAATGCATGTCAATGCGAAAAAAGCCGCATGCGGCGCATCAGGTTTTCTGATGCGGCTCTGTGGCAAAATGCCGGGGGCGCCGCAAGGCGCCCGCCGGATGTGTGAAAGAGGCCTAAGCTAGCCGGGTGCTTAGGTGCCTTACTCTGTCAGTTTTGCTTGATCTTAGGATCTCTTAGTATTTGTTTTCTGTTTTATTTTCCCTGCTACAATTTCTGTTTATGGAGGTCCTTTTACCTCTTCACATGCCGTCCTAGATCTTGTAGGGTCCGTCCCCGCACATGGTCTTCGTTACAACTAGGGGATTCAGCGGGTCCTATGTGCGAGACGAATTCCACCTTTACAGTGCGTAGGATCCACATGATCCTATTGTAGAGGAACAGAATTACAACCTTTCCTTGAGCTTGTACAGATATAACATATAAGATCCTGTCTGCAGCCACCACTAGGGGAGCTCCCTGTATACAGAGATACATGATAAGATCTGTCTGCAGCCACCACTAGGGGGAGCTCCCTGTATACAGAGATACATGATAAGATTCTGTCTGCAGTCACCACTAGGGGGAGCTCCCTGTATACAGAGATACATGATAAATCCTGTCTGCAGCCACCACTAGGGGGAGCTCCCTGTATACAGAGATACATGATAAGATCTGTCTGCAGCCACACTAGGGGGAGCTCCCTGTATACAGAGATACATGAAATATCCTGTCTGCAGCCACCACTAGGGGGAGCTCCCTGTATACAGAGACACAGGATAAGATTCTGTCTGCACCCACCACTAGGGGGAGCTCCCTGTATACAGATTTACTATTTGTATTTTCAAACATTTCTCTAGTGACACAAGTTGTAATATAAAACTCTGATATTAGGGAAATGGAGTTCTGATCCATTTATGGATATATTATGAAAGGAAAACACAAGTATGGTCTATTTTATAGAATCATAGAATGGTAGAGTTGGAAGGGACCTCCTGGGCCTTCTGGTCCAACCCCCTGCTCAAAGCAGGATTCTCTAAATCATCCCAGACAGATGTCTGTCCAGCCTCTGTTTGAAGACCTCCATTGAAGGAGAACTCACCTCACCACCTCTCGTGGTAGCCTGTTCCACTCAGTGATCACCCAAACTGTCAAAAAGTTTTTTCTAATATCTAATCTGTGTCTCCTCCCATTCAGTTTCATCCCATTGCTTCTAGTCTTTCCTTGTAACATAGTAACATAGTTATTAAGGTTGAAGGAAGACTTTAAGTCCATCTAGTTCAACCCATTTCCTATCCTAACCTGCCCTAACATGTTGATCCAGAGGAAGGCAAAAAAAACCCAAGTGGCAAACAGTAAGCTTCACATTGGGGAAAAAAATTCCTTCCCGACTCCACATACGGCAATCAGACTAGCTCCCTGGATCAACGCTGTATCTAGGAAACTAGTGAATATAGCCGTAATATTATACTTTTCAAGAAAGGCATCCAGTCCCTCTTAAATTTTAGTAAGGAATCACTCATTACAACATTAGACGGCAGAGAGCTCCATAGTCTCACTGCTCTTACAGTAAAGAATCTGCGTCTGTGATTATGCTAAACCTTCTTTCCTCCAGACGTAGAGGATGCCCCCTTGTCCCCGTCACAGGTCTAAGAGTAAATAGATCATTAGAAAGGTCTTTGTACTGTCCCCTCATATATTTGTACATTGTAATAAGATCACCCCTAAGCCTTCGTTTCTCCAAACTAAATAACCCCAAGTGTAATAACCTGTCCTGGTATTGCAGACCCCCCAGTTCTCTAATAACCTTGGTCGCTCTTCTCTGCACCCGCTCCAGTTCAGCTATGTCTTTCTTATACACCGGAGACCAGAACTGCACACAGTATTCTAAGTGTGGTCGCACCAGTGACTTGTATAGAGGTAAAATTATGTTCTCCTCATGAGCATCTATGCCTCGTCTAATGCATCCCATTATTTTATTTGCCTTGGCAGCAGCTGCCTGACATTGGCCACTAAATGTGAGTTTGTCGTCCACCCATACACCCAAGTCTTTTTCAGTGACAGTTTTGCCCAGTGTTTTACAATTAAGCACATAATTATACATCTTATTTGTTCTACCCAAGTGCATGACCTTACATTTATCCCCATTAAAGCTCATTTGCCATTTATCAGCCCAAGCTTCTAGTTTACATAAATCCTCCTGTAATATAAAATTATCCTCCTCTGTATTTATTACCCTGCAGAGTTTAGTGTCATCTGCAAATATTGAAATACTACTCTGTATGCCCCCTACAAGGTCATTAATAAATATGTTAAAGAGAAGCGGCCCCAATACTGACCCCTGTGGTCCCCACTGCTAACCGTGACTCAGTCCGAGTGTGCTCCATTAATAACCACCCTTGTTTTCTATCCATGAGCCAGTTCTTAACCCACTTACACATATTTTCCCCTATCCCCATTGTTCTCATTTTATGTATCAACCTTTTGTGTGGCACTGTATCAAAAGCTTTTGAGAAGTCCATGAACACCACGTCCACTGCATTCCCTTGGTCCAGTACTGAACTTACCCCTTCATAAAAGCTTATCAGATTAGTCTGACAAGAACGGTCCCTCGTAAACCCATGCTGATACTGTGTCATGAGGTTATTCAGCCTCAGATACTCCAATATAGTATCCCTTAAAAAACCCTCCAGGATTTTACCCACAGTAGATGTTAAGCTCACTGGCCTATAATTTCCAGGTTCAGTTTTTGCCCCCTTTTTGAATATTGGCACTACATTTGCTATACGCCAGTCCTGTGGTACAGACCCAGTTATTATGGAATCTTTAAAGATTAAAAATAATGGTCTATCTATAACTGTACTTAATTCCTGCAGTACTCGGGGTGTATCCCATCCGGACCCGGGATTTGTCAACTTTAGTGATTTTTAGACGCCGCCGTACTTCCTGCTGGGTTAAGCATGTGACATTTAATGGAGAAATTTTTTTTATCTCTGATCATGTTATCTGTCATGGGATTTTCTTGTGTAAATACAGTTGAAAAAAAAGTCATTTAGCATATTGGCTTTTTCCTCATCCTCATCCACCATTTCACCCAGACTATTTTAAGGGAACCAACACTATCATTTTTTAGTTTCTTGCTATTTATGTAGTTAAAGAATATTTTGGGATTATTTTTACTTTCTCTGGCAATGAGTCTCTCTGCCTCAATCTTTGCTGTCTTGATTTGCTTTTTACAGAATTTATTCAGTCTTCTGTATTTATTTAATGCCTCATCACTACCTACTTGCTTTAATTCCCTAAACGCTTTCTTTTTGTCCCTTATTGCGCCCCTTACAGCTCTATTTAGCCATAGTGGTTTCCTCCTAATTCTAGCATGTTTATTCCCATAGGGTATATACTGTGCACAGGTCCTATTCAGGATACTAATAAACGTCTCCCATTTTCTTTGTGTATTTTTATGTCTCAGGATATCGTCCCAGTTTATTGCACCAAGATCATCTCTCATCCGTTGGAAATTTGCCTTCCTGAAGTTTAGTGTCATTGTAACCCCTCGACTACACATCTTATTAAAGGATACATGAAAGCTTATTATTTGTGATCACTATTACCCCAGTGACCCCCAACCCTTATATTTGATATGCGGTCTGGCCTGTTGGATAATATTAGGTCTAGCAGTGCCCCCCCTCTTGTTGGGTCCTGAACTAGTTGTGAAAGGTAATTGTCTCTCATAGTTGTCAGAAACTTATTACCTTTGCTGGAGCTGCAGGTTTCTGTTCCCCAATGTATTTCAGGGTAGTTGAAGTCCCCCATAATAATGACTTCTCCTTGAGTTGCTGCTTCATCTAGTTGCTTTACGAGGATATTCTCTGTTGCTTCCATTATTTTAGGAGACTTATAACAAACCCCTATCAATAATTTATTATTTTTCCCCCCTCCCCTAATCTCCACCCACAGAGACTCTACATCTTCATTAGATTCACAGATATCACGCAGGATGGGTTTTAAGGATGATTTTACATATAAACACACACCCCCACCTCGCTTATTTATACGGTCATTTCTAAACAGACTATAGCCCTGTAAATTAACCGCCCAGTCCCTAGTTTAAAGACTCCTCCAACCTTCTAGCCATTTTCTCCCCCAGCACAGCTGCACCCTCCCCATTGAGGTGCAGCCCGTCCCTAGCATAGAACCCGTAGCCAACTGAGAAGTCGGCCCAGTTCTCCAGGAACCCAAACCCCTCCTTCCTACACCAATTCTTGAGCCACTTATTAACCTCCCTAATCTCCCGTTGCCTCTCTGGTGTGCCACGTGGTACCGGCAGTATTTCAGAAAATACCACGTTGGAGGTCCTTGCTTTAAGCTTGCAGCCTAATTCCCTGAAATCATCTTTAAGGACCTTCCACCTGCCTCTAACTTTGTCATTTGTGCCAATGTGCACCATGACCGCTGGGTCCTCACCAGCCCCTCCCAGTAATCTGTCAACCCGATCAGCGATGTGTCGGACTCGAGCCCTATCTGTTCCCCTAATAATTGAGTCCCCCACTACCAGCACCTGTCTGGCCTGCCCTGCTCTCCTAATTCCCCCCTTACTGGAGCAGACACTCCCCCGGCTTTCAGAGGACATGCCTGGCTGCAGCAGTGCTACCCCTGTACTGACATTGTGCAAATGAGAAAAGATGATCCTTCTACAATGTGACAGCCCTTGAGATATTTGTAGACAGCTATTAAGTCTCCTCTCAGTCTTCTTTTTTGCAAGCTAAACATTCCCAAATCCTGCAACCGTTCCTCATAGGACATGGTTTTGCAGACCGGTCACCATTCTGGTGCTCTTCTCTGAACTTGCTCCAGTTTGTTGATGTCTTTTTTAAAATGTGCCCAAAACTGGACACAGTATCCAGATGAGGTCTGACCAAAGAGGAGTAGAGGGCAATAATGACCTCACGTGATCTAGACTGTATGCTTCTGTTGATACATCCTAGAATTGTATTTGCCTTTTTTGCTGCTGCATCACACTGTTGACTCATGTTCAGTCTGTGATCTATTAGTATACCCAAGTCTTTTTCACATGTGCTGTTACTTAGCCCTATTCCTCCCATTTTGTATATGCTTTTTTTATTTTTATTGCCCAGATGAAGTACTTTGCATTTTTCCCTGTTAAAATCCATTCTGTTAGTTGCTGCCCACTGCTCCAGTTTATTTATATCTTTTTGAATCCTCTCTCTCTTCTCTAGTATGATTATATCAATATTTAAGAAGAAAAAAACCACAAAGAATAAACAAAGGGTAAATAAAGCTGAACCTTCCCTAAAAATATTCTTTATTTTATTAACCGTTACAATTGTTAGGAATAAATAGACAACAAATAAACATACACAGACAATAACTGAGGTTAAAGGGTGAGAGATGTGTTAATATTGTGGACTAAGCACAGGGTTAATCTGCTTCTGCTTAGTTCCATCCTCAGCTGGTGGGTGGATGAAGCTCCTCCCTGTGACCAAGAGGGTGTGGCTTGGTTTTCTCTTGTATTACAGGGCAGTGGGGGAGGCTCCTGCTGCAGACAGTTGTCTGACAGCCACACACAGGACAGTAAGAAGAAGGAGGCTGGATATGACTGATCCCCTGACACACACTGCCCTGTGATTTCTTTTCGTATTTTTCAGTTTTAATTGTAATATGACACCAAATAGGATCAGAGGAAAAAAACGAGGATCAAGAGAAGAAATTATGGGATATGATTAACCCCTCTCTGACATTAGACGTACTATCCCGTCCATAAAACCCGTGACAATCTGACCATGGACGGGATAGTACGTCATAGCGATCAGCTGCGCTCCTGGGGGGAGCGCAGCTGATCGCCGCCGGGTGTCAGCTGATTATCACAGCTGACACCCGGGACTGTGTGCCAGGAGCGGTCACGGACCGCTCCCGGCACATTAACCCCTTGCACACCGCGATCAAACATGATCGCGGTGTACTGGGGGCACTGTTATGTTTCGGTAGCTGAGGAGTGCAGGTAAAAAAGGAAATACACCAGAGCAGTTGGAATCTATGAGATTGCAGTACCCTGACTAACCACCACAACTAGAGGCAGCCGTGGAGCGTTCCTACGATGGTCCTAGACGCCTCGTCACAGCCTGAGAAACTAACTACACCTAAAGATAGAAATAGGAAAGCTATCTGCCCCGGAGCAGAACCCCAAAGACAATAGAAAGCCCCCAAACATGTAATGGCGGTCAGACAAGAGGAAATACTGACACAGAAAGAAAATAGTATGAGCAAACGCTGGGGCCCAAACTATCTAAATAGAAAAGGACAGGAAGGGTACTTACTGCAATCCCAGAAAACCCTGAAAAACACCAACATACTAATTTCAAAATCACCTGAGATCACACGACCTCTACCACCTAAATTAGTTCTCTGGTGTAACAAAAACAGCAGCCACTGAAAAAACTGCAAAAAGCAAAAGTACAAAACACAGTGGCTGGACTAAACTGAGAGGGCAAAAGCCCCCGGAGGGGACCCAGAAGGCCCCCACAGAAGTGCAGGACAAAATGCAAAAATATAGCAAAAACACAAAATAAGAAATTGTCTTATCTGACAGCAGGAGATGCAGACACGACACAGCAGGCTACAAGGGAAACTGGAAAGAAGGATTCAGACCAGAACAATTGATCACCGGCAACCCTGATGGGAAAATGATTCCCTTAAATAAGACCAATCAGTAACACCTGATTCCCAATCCTCACTAGTACCGCTTGTAACCACCAGAGGGAGCCTCTGCTCAGAACTCATCTCAAACCCATTCACAACAGTACCCCCCCCTTGAGGAGGGTCACCGAACCCTCATTTGAGCAACCAGGTCGGTCAGGATGAGTTCTATGATACGCACGGATAAGTCTCCTAGCATGGATGTCCGAAGCAAACACCCAAGAATTATCTTCCTGACCATAACCTCTCCATTTAACCAAATACTGGAGTCTTCGTCTAGAAAAACGAGAATCCAATATTTTCTCAACCACATACTCCAGATTGCCCTCAACCAAAACAGGGTCAGGAGGCACAGCAGCAGGAACCACTGGCTCAACAAACCTCTTCAACAAGGACTTGTGGAACACGTTATGGATCTTAAATGTCCCTGGAAGAAGCAAACGAAAAGAAACAGGATTAATAATCTCCATGATCTTATAAGGTCCAATGAACCTAGGCTTAAATTTAGGAGATGCTACTCTCATAGGAATATTCTTTGAGGACAACCAGACCAAGTCCCCCACTTTAAACCGAGGACCATCAGTCCTATGCCGGTTAGCAAACCGCTGGGCCTTCTCCTGAGAGAGGGACAACCTCTCCACTACCTGGTCCCAAATCTGCTGCATACGCTCAACAACAGAGTCAACACCTGGACAGACAGAAGCCTCCGTCTGTCCTGAAGAAAATCGAGGGTGAAACCCAGAATTACAGAAAAACGGAGACATCAAAGTGGCAGAGCTAGCCCTATTATTAAGAGCAAACTCAGCCAAAGGCAAAAAAGAGACCCAGTCATCCTGATCAGCAGACACAAAGCATCTTAGATAAGTCTCCAATGTCTGGTTTGTTCTCTCAGTTTGACCATTGGTCTGAGGATGAAATGCCGAGGAGAAAGACAATTGAACACCCAGTTTAGAACAAAAAGTCCTCCAAAATCTGGAAACAAACTGGACTCCTCTGTCAGACACAATGTTCTCAGGAATGCCGTGTAAACGAACCACGTGCTGAAGGAACAACGGCACCAATTCAGAGGAGGAAGGCAACTTAGGTAATGGCACAAGATGTATCATTTTGGAAAACCTATCACAAATTACCCAGATGGTGGTCATTCTCTGAGAAACAGGAAGATCGGAAATGAAATCCATAGAGATATGGGTCCATGGTCTCTTGGGCACAGGCAATGGCATCAACAAACCACTAGAGCGAGAGCAAGGCTTGGAGCGAGAGCAAGTCCCGCAGGACTGCACAAATTCCCTGACATCGCGAGACAAGGTAGGCCACCAAAAGGACCGACTAACCAAGTCTCTGGTACCAAAAATTCCGGGATGCCCAGCCAATGCGGAACAATGAATCTCAGACATCACACTCTTTTTCCATTGGTCCGGGACAAACAATTTTCCAACAGGGCAGCGCTCTGGCCTATCCTCCTGACACCCCTCCAGAGCAAGTCTCAAATTAGGCGAGATGGCGGAAAGAACTACACCCTCCTTCAAAATAACAGAGGGATCAGATAGCTCAGGAGAGTCCGCAAGGAAACTCCTCGAGAGGGCATCCGCCTTAACATTCTTAGTGCCAGGAAGAAAGGAAACCACAAAATTAAAACGTGTGAAAAACAAGGCCCACCTGGCCTGTCTAGGATTGAGTCGCTTGGCAGATTCCAGATAGACCAGATTCTTATGGTCCGTAAGGACCACCACCTGATGTTTGGCTCCCTCCAGCCAATGTCTCCACTCTTCAAAAGCCCACTTCATGGCCAATAACTCCCGATTACCCACGTCATAATTACGTTCAGTAGGAGAAAATTTTCGAGAGAAAAAGGCACAAGGGTTACTTTTAGAGGTCTCTGGATCTTTTTGGGACAAAACGGCACCTGCCCCAATTTCAGAGGCATCAACCTCCACCTGAAATGGCAGAGAAACATCAGGCTGCCGTAGAACAGGAGCAGAAGTGAATCTCTGCTTAAGTTCCTGAAACGCAGAGACTGCCTCAGGAGGCCAATTCACCACATCAGAACCCTTTCTGGTCAAATCAGTTAATGGTTTAACAATAACAGAGAAATTACCAATAAATTTACGATAAAAATTGGCAAAACCCAAAAATCTCTGAAGAGCCTTTAATGAAGTAGGTTGGACCCAATCACAGATGGCCTGAACCTTGACCGGGTCCATTTCAATAACAGATGGGGACAAAATGAATCCCAGAAATGAGATCTTCTGTACGCCAAAAAGACACTTTGATCCCTTCACATACAGAGCATTCTCTCTCAAAATCTGGAATACAGTTCGAACATGTTTCACATGAGAGTCCCAGTCATTAGAAAAAATCAAGATATCATCCAAATAAACAATCAGAAACTTGTCCACAAAATCCCTGAAAATGTCATTCATGAAGGACTGGAAGACGGAAGGAGCATTAGTGAGCCCAAAGGGCATCACAAGGTACTCAAAATGCCCTTCAGGGGTGTTAAATGCCGTCTTCCATTCATCCCCGTGCTTAATGCGAATAAGGTTATACGCCCCCCTGAGGTCAAGCTTGGTAAACCAAGTAGCGTTTTTCACCCTGGAAAACAGGTCAGAAATCAAGGGTAACGGGTATTGATATTTCACAGTAATATTGTTCAAGAGACGATAATCAATACACGGCCTTAATGAACCATCTTTTTTGGCCACAAAGAAAAAACCGGCACCTAAGGGTGAAGAGGATGGTCTGATATGACCCTTCTCCAATGATTCCTTGATATAAGACCGCATAGCGTCATGTTCAGGTACAGACAAGTTAAAGAGGCGACCCTTAGGGAATTTACTACCTGGCACTAATTCAATAGCGCAGTCATAGCTCCTATGGGGAGGTAAGGATGCAGATTTACTTTCGCTAAACACATCAGAAAAATCAAACAAAAAGTCAGGAACATCCTCAGCCTGGGGGGAGGCAGAAAAAACAGGAGTGTTGGTATTAACACATTGGCAGCCCCAACTGGTTACAGACACAGATTTCCAATCCAAAACAGGATTATGAGACTGTAACCAAGGGAAACCCAGCACGATAATGTCATGCAGATTATATAGAACCAAAAATTTGCAGCACTCCTGGTGATCAGGTTCAACCCTCATTATCACCTGAGTAGAAAACTGGGGTTTATTCTCAGCCAAAGGGGTAGAATCGATCCCCAGTAGGGGAATAGACTTCTGTAGGGGTATCAAGGGAAATCCACAACGTTTAGCAAAATCATAATCCATCAGGTTAATAGCTGCTCCAGAATCAACGAAAGCCTGAGCAGAAAATGAGGACAGAGAGCATATCAGAGTGACAGTTAATAAAAACTTAGTCTGAACACTACCCAAGACAACTGAGCGTGCAAAACGTCTTCCCCGCTTAGGGCAGACTGAAATAGCATGAGAGGCATCACCACAGTAGAAACATAACCCATTGCGCTTTCGAAACTCATGACGCTGTGCCCCAGACACCACTCCATCACACTGCATGGGCTCAGCAGCTGGCTCACAAGGCAACACCACTCCACGCATACTTCTCCGCTCACGCAAACGTCTGTCAATTTGAATCGCTAATGACATAGAATCATTGAGACCAGAGGGGACAGGGAATCCCACCATAACATCCTTTACATTATCCGACAGACCCTTCCGGAAAAGGGCCGCCAAAGCGTCGTCATTCCATTTGGTCAGGACTGCCCACCTACGGAATCTCTGACAGTATAACTCAGCGTCATCAAGCCCCTGATTTAATGCCAACAAGGCTTTTTCAGCTTGATCAGTGATATTAGGCTCATCGTACAATAACCCCAAAGCCTGAAAAAATACATCAACATCACTCAAAACAGGATCCCCAGGTGTCAGGGAAAAAGCCCAATCCTGAGGATCGCCGCGCAGGAGAGAGATGATAATTTGAACCTGCTGCGCTGCGTTTCCTGAGGACTTAGATTTTAAGGCAAGAAACAATTTACAATTATTTTTGAAATTCTGAAACTTAGCTCGATCCCCTAAAAACAAATCTGGCATGGGGATCCTAGGTTCCACAACAGGCAACCTAGCAAGATATGCAGCAATACTCCGAACCTCAGTGGCAAGCTGATCCACACGGCCAGACAACTGTGCAAACTCCATTGGGAGAAAAGATCCTCCCCAGCACCCAGAGATACAGAGGAAAAAAAAAAAAAAAATGCAACAAACAGAAAAATATCTCTGACAACTTTTCTTCCTTCAAAATATTTTTTTTTTTTTTTTTTCCCTTCTGTGAGTACCATACAATTTTTAGGCCGGTGATACTGTTATGTTTCGGTAGCTGAGGAGTGCAGGTAAAAAAGGAAATACACCAGAGCAGTTGGAATCTATGAGATTGCAGTACCCTGACTAACCACCACAACTAGAGGCAGCCGTGGAGCGTTCCTACGATGGTCCTAGACGCCTCGTCACAGCCTGAGAAACTAACTACACCTAAAGATAGAAATAGGAAAGCTATCTGCCCCGGAGCAGAACCCCAAAGACAATAGAAAGCCCCCAAACATGTAATGGCGGTCAGACAAGATGAAATACTGACACAGACAGAAAATAGTATGAGCAAACGCTGGGGCCCAAACTATCTAAATAGAAAAGGACAGAAGGGTACTTACTGCAATCCCAGAAAACCCTGAAAAACACCAACATACTAATTTCAAAATCACCTGAGATCACACGACCTCTACCACCTAAATTAGTTCTCTGGTGTAACAAAAACAGCAGCCACTGAAAAAACTGCAAAAAGCAAAAGTACAAAACACAGTGGCTGGACTAAACTGAGAGGGCAAAAGCCCCCGGAGGGGACCCAGAAGGCCCCCACAGAAGTGCAGGACAAAATGCAAAAATATAGCAAAAACACAAAATAAGAAATTGTCTTATCTGACAGCAGGAGATGCAGACACGACACAGCAGGCTACAAGGGAAACTGGAAAGAAGGATTCAGACCAGAACAATTGATCACCGGCAACCCTGATGGGAAAATGATTCCCTTAAATAAGACCAATCAGTAACACCTGATTCCCAATCCTCACTAGTACCGCTTGTAACCACCAGAGGGAGCCTCTGCTCAGAACTCATCTCAAACCCATTCACAACAGGGCACAGGGGGCATCGCGCGGGGAGAGCGCTCCCTGCGCGCCCCCCTGAGACCCTCAGAACAGCGCGATGTGATCGCGCTATTCTGAGGGCTTCCTCCCTCCCAGGACCTGGATCCAAGATGGCGCCGGGGTCCTGGAGGGAGGCGGCTTCCTCAGTGCCTGCTGAGAGCAGGCACTGAGAAGCTGCAGCGCTGCCTGTGAGATCGCTGGTCTCACAGAGTGCTGTGCACACTGTGAGACCAGCGATCTCACATTTTACAGTGATGTCCCACCCTGGGACAATGTAAAAAAGTAAAAAAAATAAAAATAAACGTGTAAAAAAAAAAAATTCCAAAATAAGTAAAAAAAAAAAAAAAAAATATTCCCCAATAAATTCATTTTTTCCTGTAAATAAAAAAAATAAAACAATAAAAGTACACATATTTGGTATCGCCACGTCCGTAACGACCCCCCCTATAAAACTGTCGCACTAGTTAACCCCTTTAGTGAACCCCTTAAAAAAAAAAATAAAAACAAAGCAAAAAATCAGTGCTTTATCATCATACCGCTGAACAAAAAGTAGAATAACACGCGATCAAAAAGACGGATAAAAATAAACATAGCACCGCTGAAAACGTCATCTTGTCCCGCAAAAAACGAGCCATCACACAGCATCATGAGCAAAAAAATAAAAAAGTTAAAGCTCGCAGAATAAAGCGATGCAAAAATAATTATTTTTTCTATAAAATTGTTTTTATTCTATAAAAGCGCCAAAACATAAAAAAACGATATAAATGATGTATCGCCGTAATCGTACTGACCCGAAGAATAAAACTGCTTTTATCAATTTTACCACACGCGGAACGGTATAAACGCCTCCCCCAAAAGAAATTCATGAATTGCTGATTTTTGTTCATTCTAACCTCCCAAAAATCGAAATAAAAAGCGATCAAAAAATGTCACAGGCTCAAAAATGGTACCAATAAAAACGTCAACTCGTACCGCAAAAAATAAGACCTCACATGACTCTGTGGGCCAAAATATGCAAAAATTATAGCTCTCAAAATGTGGTGATGCAAAAACTATTTTTTGCAATAAAAAGCGTCTTTTAGCGTGACAGCTGCCAATCATAAAAACCCGCTATAAATAGTAAATCAAACCCCCTTTATCACCCCCTTAGTAAGGGAAAAATAATAAAATTACAAAAATGTATTTATTTCCATTTTCCCATTAGGGTTATGGTTAAGGTTAGGGTTGCGGCTAAAGTTAGGGTTAGGGTTGGCGCTAAAGTTAGTATTAGGGTTATGGTTGGGATTAGGGATAGGGGTGTGTTAGGGTTACGTTTGTGGTTAGGGTTCGGACTAGGGTTAGGGGTATGTAGAGGTTAGGGTTGGAGTTAGAATTGGGGGGTTTCCGCTGTTTAGGCACATCAGGGGCTCTCCAAATGTGACATGACGTCTGATCTCAATTCCAGCCAATTCTGCGTTGAAAAAGTCAAACGGTGCTCCTTCCCTTCTGAGCTCTGCCATGCGCTCAAACAGTAGTTTGCTCCCACATGGGGTATCAGCGTATTCTGGACCCTAAGAGTTATTGTGCAATTTGTCCTATTTCTTCTGTTACCCTTGGGAAAATAAAAAACTGGGGGCAAAAATATCATTTTTTTTTAAAAAAAAATATTTTTTTTTGTTTTTACGGCTGTACATTATAAACTTGTGTGAAGCACTTGGGGCTTCATAGCGCTCACCACACATCTAGATAAGTTCCTTGTGGGGTCTAATTTCCAAAATGGGGTCACTTGTGGGGGTTTCCACTGTTTAGGCGCATCAGGGGCTCTCCAAATGCGACATGATGCCCCCACACCATTCCATCAAAGTCTACAATCCAAAACGTCACTACTTCCCTTCCGAGCCCCAACGTGTTCCCATACAGTAGTTTTCTCCCACATATTGGGTATCAGCGTACTCAGGACAAATTGGACAACAACTTTTGGGTCCAATTTCTCCTGTTATCCTTGTGAAAATAAAATATTGGGGCGAAAAAAATAATTTTTGTAAAAAAAAAATATATTTTTTTATTTTTACGGCTGTTCGTTATAAACTTCTGTGAAGCACTTAGGGGTTCAAAGTGCTCACCACACATCTAGATAAGTTCCTTGTGGGGTCTATTTTCCAAAATGGGGTCACTTGTGGGGGGTTTCCACTGTTTAGGTGCATCAGGGGCTCTCCAAATGCGACATGACGCCCCCAGAGCATTCCATCAAAGTCTGCAATCCAAAACGTCACTACTTCCCTTTCGAGCCCCAACGTGTACCCATACAGTAGTTTTCTCCCACATATTGGGTATCAGCGTACTCAGGACAAATTGGACAACAACTTTTGGGGTCCAATTTCTCCTGTTACCCTTGTGAAAATAAAATATTGGGGGCGAAAAAAATAATTTTTGTAAAAAAAAAAAATTTTTTTGTTTTTACGGCTGTACGTTATAAACTTCTGTGAATCACTTGGGGCTTCATAGCGCTCACCACACATCTAGATAAGTTCCTTGTGGGGTCTATTTTCCAAAATGGGGTCACTTGTGGGGGGTTTCCACTGTTTAGGCGCATCAGGGGCTCTCCAAATGCGACATGACGCCCCCAGACCATTCCATCAAAGTCTACAATCCAAAACATCACTACTTCCCTTCCGAGCCCCAACGTGTACCCATACAGTAGTAGTTTCTCCCACATATTGGGTATCAGCGTACTCAGGACAAATTGGACAATCACTTTTGGGGTCCAATTTCTCCTGTTACCCTTGTGAAAATAAAATATTGGGGACGAAAAAATCATTTTTGTAAAAAAAAAAAAAAAATTTTATTTTACGGCTGTACGTTATAAACTTCTGTGAAGCACTTGGGGGTTCAAAGTGCTCACCACACATCTAGATAAGTTCCTTGAGGGGTCTAGTTTCCAAAATGGTGTCATTTGTGGGGGGTTTCCACTGTTTAGGCAGATCAGGAGCTCTCCAAACACGACATGGCATCCAGCCAATTCTGCGTTGAAAAAGTCAAACGGCACTCCTTCCCTTCCAAACTCTGCCATGCACCCAAACAGTGGTTTACCCCCACATATGGGGTATCAGCGTACTCAGGACAAATTGCACAATAACTTTTGGAGTCTTGTTACCCTTGGGAAAATAAAAATTGGGGTGAAAAGATCATTTTTGTGGAAAAAATATGATTTTTTAATTTTACGGCTCTACGTTATAAACTTGTGTGAAGCACTTGGGGTTCAAATTGCTCACCAAAGATCTAGATAAGTTCCTTAGGGGTCTAGTTTCCAAAATGTGGTCACTTGTGGGGGGTTTCCACTGTTTAGGCACATCAGTGGCTCTCCAAATGCAACATGGCGTCCAATCTCAATTCCAGCCAATTTTGGTTGGAAAAAGCCAAATGGTGCTCCTTCCATTCCGAGCTCTGCCGTGCGCCCAAACAGTGGTTCCCCCCCACATATTGGGTATCAGCGTACTCAGGACAAATTGGACAACAACTTTTGTGGTCCAATTTCTCCTGTTACCCTTGGGAAAATAAAAAATTAGTGACTAAAAATAATTTTTGTGGGAAAAAAATAGGATTTTTTATTTTCATGCCAGGGCATTATAAACTTGTGTGAAGCACTTGGGGGTTCAAAGTGCTCACCAAAGCTATAGATAAGTTCCTTAGGGGGTCTAGTTTCCAAAATGTGGTCACTTGTGGGGGTTTCTACTGTTTAGGCTCATCTGGGGCACTGCAAACGGAACATGACCCCCATCAACGTCTGCATTCCAAAACGTTACTACTTCCTTTCCAAGCCCTGCCGTGCGCCCAAACAGTTTCCCCCCCCCACATATTGGGTATCAGCGTACTCAGGACAAATTGGCCAACAACTTTTGGGGTCCAATTTCCTTGGGAAAAATCAAAAATTTGGGACTAAAAAATCATTTTTGTGGAAAATTGTTTCTTTTTTTTTTCACACCCAGGCATTATAAACTTTTGTGAAACACTTTGGGATTCAAAGTGCTCACAACAGATCTAGATAAGTTCCTTAGGGGGTCTAGTTTCCAAAATGGTGTCACTTGTGGGGGTTTCCACTGTTTAGGCGCATCAGGGGCTCTCCAAACGCGACATGGCGTCCAATCTCAATTCCAGCCAATTTTAGTTTGAAAAAGTCAAACGGCGCTCCTTCCCTTATGAGCTCTGCTGTGCACACATACAGTGGTTTTCCCCCACTTATGGGGTATTGGCGTACTCAGGAGAAATTGCACAACAACTTTATGTGTCCATTTTCTTCTTTTACCCTTGTGAAAATAAAAAAAAAGTTTGTAAAAGATCATTTTTTGTGCTAAAAAGTTAAATATTCATTTTTTCCTTCCACGTTGCTTCAGCTCCTGTGAAGCACCTGAAGGGTTAATAAACTTTTTGAATGTGGTTTTGAGTACCTTGAGGGGTGCAGTTTTTATAATGGTGTCACTTTGGGGTATTTTCTGCCATATAGACCCCTCAAAGTGACTTCAAATATGAGGTGGTCCCTAAAAAAAATGGCTTTGTAAATTTTGTTGTAAAAATGAGAAATCGCTGGTCAACTTTTAACCCTTATAATTTCCTAAGAAAAAAAAATTTTGATTCCAAAATTGTGCTGATGTAACGTAGACATGTGGGAAATGTTATTTCTTAACTATTTTGTGTGACATATTTCTCTGTTTTAAGGGAATAAAAATTCAAAGTTTGAAAATTGCAAAATTTTCAAAATTTTCGCCATATTTGCATTTTTTTCAAAAATAAACGCAGGTATATCGAAGAAATTTTACCACTAACGTAAAGTACAATATGTCACGAGAAAACAATCTCAGAATCGCGCAGATCCGTTGAAGCGTTCCAGAGTTATAACCTCATAATGAGACAGTGGTCAGAATTGTAAAAATTGGCCCGGTCATTAACGTGCAAACCACCCTTGGGGTGAAGGGGTTAAATTTTGGGGGGAGGAATTTTTTACAGTGAGTAAAATTAATAAAAAAAAGGAAACACTGAAAATCCATTCTGCTTTCGTAGCATATCTACAAGTTATATCATTAGATATTACAAGGTGATATATTTCCGTTTCTTTTCTAATGCTGAAGAATATCTGGGCTTCAAAGGCTGCAAATATGAAAGCACAAAGCTTCCCAAACCTTAACTTGAAGCAGCTAATAACAGAGAGCACAAGATTGCGGTCAACTGCTTAGCAAATTGTACAAACAGTTTTGCCAGTTAAATGGCCGCAGTGTGAACATGTTCCTACACATCGCATACACACCAACTTGTGTCCCGGCTCATTTCTTTGATTTTTACAAACGTAGACGAGCTAGACTATAAACGGTATTCCCATCTCCAAGATCCTATCCCCATATGTAACAGGTCTAATAATAATAATAATAATAATATCAACAAATACCTCCAATTACAAATGTAGTATAGTTATTCTAATTCGCTATGTCTCTTTCCTTTTGTGCAGGCATCGCAAGAACTTAGGTATCCATGGTTACAACCACTAGCAGCTAGCTGTCACTATAGAAATGCTCGTAACCATGGACACCTAAGTTCTTGCAATGCCTGCACAAAAGGAAAGAGACATAGCTAATCTGAAGAACTATACTACATTTCTAATTGAAGGGATTGCTAATAAATATTATTATTACACGTACTACATATTGGGATAGGATCTTGGAGATGGGAATAATACGGTCAGTTTTTGTGTGCTTTATGACATGCTGGAATCCCCTTATAGAACCTTGGGCTCATAATATGGATCCACAGGCACATCATAAAGCCTGACCATTGCTAAGGCTTAACTTTGAGAAGGATTTGTCGTCTTCTAAAATTCGAACTAAATACAGTCATGGCCAAAAATTTTGAGAATGACAAAAATATTAATTTTTACAAAGTCTACTGCTTCACTTTTTCTAATGGCAATTTGCATATACTCCAGAATGTTATAAAGAGTGATCAGCTTAACAGCAATTACTTGCAATGTCAATATTTGGCTAGAAAATGAACTTTATCCCCCAAAACACATTTCAACATCATTGCAGCCCTGCCTTAAAAGGACCAGCTAACCTCTTTTCAGTGATTGCTCCATTAACACAGGTGTGGGTGTTGATGAGGACATGGCTGGAGATCAATCTGTCATGATTAAGTAAGCCCCGAACACTAAAAAATGGCGGTGCTGAAACAAAAATCTCTCTTTAACCAGGGTTTACTCTAAAGAAACACGGCAGCACAGAATACCAAAAGTGGCCTAACAGAAGATACGCAGCTAAAAGATTGCACCTCAGTCAACAATCTATCGCATCATCAAGAACTTCAAGGAGAGAGGTTCCATTGTTGCCAAAAAGGCTTCAGGGTGCCCAAGAAAGACCAGCAAGCGCCAGGACTGTCTCTTAAAAGTGTTTTCAGCTGCGGATCGGGCTACCAGCATGCAGAGCATGCTCAGGATGGCAGCAGGCAGGTGTGAGTGCATCTGCACGCACTGTGAGGCGGAGACACTTGGAGCAAGGCCTGGTCTCAAGGAGGGCAGCAAAGAAGCACTTCTCTCCAGAAAAAACATCATGGACCCGACTGATATTCTGCTAAATGTACAGGGAGTGGACTGCTGAGGACTGGGATAAAGTTTATTTTCTCTGATGAATCCCCTTTCGATTGTTTGGGGCATCAGGAAAACACCTCATTCGGAGAAGACAAGGTGAGCACTACCAACCAGTCTTGTCTCATGCCAACGTTAAGCATCCTGAACCATTCATGTGTGGGGTTGCTTCTCAGCCAAGGGAATCGGCTCTCTCACAGTCTTGCCTAAAAACACAGCCATGAATAAAGAAATGGTACAAGAATGCCTCCAAGAGCAACTTCTCCCAACCCTCCAAGAGCAGTTTGGCGATCAACAATGCCTTTTCCAGCATGATGGAGACCTTTTCCAAAAGCAAAGGTGATAACTAAAATGGCTCAGGGAAAAAAACATAGAGATTTTGGGTCCATGGCCTGGAAACTCCCAGATCTTAATCCCATTGAAATTGTGGTCAATCATCAAGAGACGGGTGGACAAACAAAAACCTAAAATTCTGACAAAATGAAAGCATTGATTTTGCAAGAATGGACTGCTATCAGTCAGGATTTGGTCCAGAAGTTGATTGAGAGCATGCCAGGGAGAATTGCAGAGGTCCTGAAGAAGAAGGGTCAACACTGCAAATATTGACTTGCTGCATTAACTCATTCTAACTGTCAATATAAGCTTTTGTTACTCATATGTTTGCAATTATTATATTTCTGTCTGTGATAAAAACATCTGTCAAACACACATAAAAACCAGAGGGCAGCAGATCATGTGAAAAATAATATTTGTGTCATTCTCAAAACTTTTGGCCATGACTGTAGGTTGAACCCTATAAACCTTTGTCTTTTTTTCACCTCCATGAATTGTTCCTATTGTAGGATTAAACATGGCGAGCGCGGTATCAGCTTCTTGATGTATTGTGCGCTCTGATACTGACGATACATTTTTTCCTTCCCCGCACGTTAGTAACGCTCAGCTGTATCTGCCCTGTTTGATATGCATTGACTTTTAATTTACTTACCTGTAAATGCCGTGTTTTGATAACCGCGGCGCGGATCAGTATCGGCTGCTGGAGAGGATGAGATGTAGCAGCGCACAGCCCCTAAAGATCTGCAGC
>JARQOD010000006.1:8510354-8542681 GCA_033576555.1 Oophaga sylvatica | reverse complement strand
CAGGTTAGTGAGCCCCGCTCACTGGTCAGCAACTGTTTTGTAACAAAAATACAAACTTAAATGGACTTTTAACCCCCCAGTCCAGTAAAAGGGAGCCACACTGAAAATAAGGACTTTAACCCTTTCCAACAAGGGTGGAGCCACTTGGAAAACAATCTATGGATCGGGGAAGTCGCACTAAAACAGGGGTCATAATCAGGGGCCCGAGGAAGCTCCGCTTTGATCCCAGCAGCGGGGGAGTTTCCCCGCACTGATCCCCTTGGGTGGGAAATTCCCAGCAACCCCTTTGGGGCGGGGAAAGCCCCCAGCACGACCCACGGCTGACCAACATCAGTCGGAGACTGTTCCCCCAATTCACAGACATGAAACCCCCACCCTCAGAGGAGGAAAACCCAGCGGGGAAAAATACAGGGACCAAGGAGAAAATCCATCCGGGACAATAGGGAAAATTCTCTAAAAATAAAGTTTATGGTTTTTAAGGCGTCGAGGCTACGCTCTGTCCTGCCCCACCGCAGATCTAGACATAGTTTTAAAGCTTCAGGTGACGGATCTGTTCTGGAACTCTAATGTACAAGAAATGAACGGATCCTTCCATGATCCAGCGTCAAAGCCGCGGAAATAACGGCCACTGTCCTTTTCCAGTCGAGGTGGGGGGGCCGCGGCGATCGCAGCATGGCTGGCCCAGTGGGATAATTATCCGGGAAAAACTATGATGGGGAGCAAATAGGGAAAATGGGGGATATTCTTTGAAAACCCAGTTTTCTACAAGAGAATGTGTAACCAACACTCCCCGCACTCCTTTCCCGGGGGCCAGAGAGGGATATCTATTTAACCCCGGGCCCCCCCCCCCCGTGCCTGATGTGGGGGGCAGGCACCTTGCCATGACCCTTATCCCTTCCAATTTTGGGAAAACCATTTTGGACATACAAAGGACAAATGCACAGGACCCTCATCTGTAACCGGGCTCAGGACCGGGCATACTTCCGGGGATTGTCCCATGCAGAACATAAAAAAATAAAATGACCAGCCCTTCCCTAAATGATGAAAAAAGATGTCCCCAAGGTGCAGATGTTGCCCCAAAAAACCGGCACGATGGGGTATAAACATAGTAACAGTCAAACGCCCCCCAAAATCTGATGTGTTACTAACAATGCTGCCTACAGGGCCAAAACCCCCACTGAAGAAAACTAAAGTACCACCATCTCTAAAGACAAAGGTTTTTAAAACCCCCATCCGCCACTAAAGTGAATCTAAAACAAAGGGCAGCTGCCCAAAATAGCCCTAAAAAAATCTACACTAAAAGAAACCTAAAGGGGTTTCCAAAAACTTGTCACAAAAAATGTCCCCCATCACCCAGACTCTATAAGGCAATGAAAAGTCCGCATGTCCATGTGGAGAGGGGTGGTTTTTTGTGACCTAAAAAGGAAAAATGTTTTGTGGATTTTCCAGAAAAAACACAAACCAGGAAAACCTCTGACCCCAACTGGGGGTAATTTTGGGCGTTACATGTTGGGAGAAAAGAACCAAAAGAGGCACAAAAAGGACAAGTTTCTGCCCCCCATAAAAAAAAGTTCCCTGAAGGGGGATCCGACTCCCGGTGTCCACAAAGAGTGGGGCACTCAGGGTTTTACAGCAGTGGAAAAAGGAAAAAAACCCAGAAACTAAGTGATAGGGTTTTGGCCCCGAGAAAAAGCTCATTAATGTGAACAGTGGAGGAAGGGAAGCCGGCGGCAGGCGATTACCCCGTTTTGTTTCTGACGGAATCCATCTTCTTCAAAGGGAATCTGAAATGCAATGCTCAGTGTATGAGCAAAGAGAGACTGGAGCTGGTCCATCTTCTGGTCCTTCGGGCTGGGGAGGAATGACGGGGGGGGGATCCTCTTTAAACCATGATGCAGGGGGACAAGCCCCCGGAGATCTGTCCGGGCGCTGTCTAATCTGGACTTTACATTGACTCCACCCATTATAAGCAATAAACATTTATGCCCCAGACCAGGAAAAGAGCGGGGGGGAACTTTTTTACACATTAACCTATTGCTTTACCTCTAAATGTTTATTTGTGTGGGGATTCAATATGTGTTTTTTGTAAGTGGACAAACCGCATCACAAAAACGAGATATGAGAATTTTTTCTTAATAACAATCCAGCGGGCCCACCTAGTAGCCCCCCGGTTCCCATCAAACCTTTAAGACATACACAACCTAAAGGGTGGTAAACCCCAGTAGAATAGCCGGGGTGTATATAAAGAGAGAAGCGAATGCTCTCAGTACGGATCACCCTCTGGAGTTCTCGCCCCTTTGTAGGGTGACGTGAGCGGGTCGGGCCCCAAGCTATGGTTTGGGGAAAAGGGGACGGGAGGTGAAAAGATCTGGACCCCCAAACCCCAGGGTTCAGAGGGGGCCCTTTCCCCCTTTCAAAGACGTAGGACCACCCAATGTATTGTGATGACACAGCCAGTTGGGAACCTTAAATTGACACAAGCGTTATTTTACAGCAGCCAGGAAATAAAATGGCTTTTAAAGGGGATCTGTGCCCGAGAGCACTGAGCCGGGTTTATAGCAGGTGAATGTGGGGGGAGGGGGGAAGGACAGGTCACCCTAAAAAACACGAAAGAGGGCGCCCGTATACCCTCAAGTCCTCAATGCGGAGGGGGTTTTTTATAATTTTGGGGGGTCCATTAACCCCGATCCCTTTTTTCCTGTAAAAACAAAGGTTAATAAAAAAATCACTGGCTTTTTTTGGATGGAAAAGGGGTGGACATCACAGCAGAAAAGTCCACAAGACATTTGGATTATTATAGAGATCGTAAAAAAGGGGCTCTATCAATGGGGGAAAATAAGGCTTACTAAAGGGGGGGTGTCCCTACCAATTTTTAACCCGGCACGGCAATAGATGGCCGCCCATAACTGGGGAGGGGGGTAAAGAAACATGACCTTAAAGGCCCAAAACAAAGGCCCGGGGCTGGCGGCCTCCCCACGATTTTATAGGGGATTTCAGGGACTTATTAAGCCCCCGGTTTCGGGTGCAAATGTATTGATTGCCTCTCGAGGGAAGCTCCTACATCCCAGTAAAAGTCTGTTCGTTCTCCTAGAAAAAAGAAGGGAAAAATTCTAAAGAAAAAGAACTGGGTCCTTGTCTTTGCTGAACCGGATTAAAAAATTTTGCCAAGATCTTGTATTACGGCTGGTGGAGGGGGCAGGTGGGCTCATCATCCCCAAACCCCAGACTTTTGGGTTGAAGGGGGGGAATAGAGGACCATTGCTGTTGGTGAAAAGCTTTACTACATTAAGCACACCATTGGGGGGCGAAATTTTGTGGGCTTAGACCAAAAATAAACCCTTTTTGAAGATCCATCAGATACCTGTATCAGGTGCTTTTTTACAGTATGGCCCCCCAAATTGGGGGTTTTTTTTGGGGCAGTGGCGGGGTGTTGTATAAGGGGCAATAACCAAACCAAAAAAAATTAAAGGGCCCACTTGGCCACCCCTTCAAGATCCGTCAGGGGGGCGGGTTTTCCCCTCTCAGCCCGTTTTGATCCTTTCCCCAGTCTACCCCTTTCCTAAAAAGGGTGCGGTTCGGGGGAATTTTACGGGGCAGGGGGCCCGCCTGCAAAAAAGGTGGGGGAGGAAAGTTCTGCGCCTATGGGGAAAGATGTGTCCAGTTTGTTTTCTTCTAAGATGTTTGTGGGGTTTTTACAGCGGGAGATAAAGTCTTTTTTCCCAATGTACAACTCCCTGGAACAGGGGAGAAACGAGGCCCTGGGCGGGGGGTGCCCGGTGTCTTCTCTTCCCCTTCAGAACATTTCCCAGGGGTAGATAAAGATTCGGGGGTTTGTTTTTGGGTGCTGTAGAGGGGGGGAAAGGGGAAAAATTGGGGGGAGAAGGGTGGTGTGGGAGGGGAAGGGGCAAGCTGGGGAAAGGGGAACTGACGTATCTGAAAAGATCCGCCTGCTGAAGCCCTTTCCCCGCCCCCGGCTCTTTCCCTATACATGTGGTGTTCCCGGTCCCGAAAACTTTTCCCCCCCAGATTCCCAAAATGTTTTCCCTTTTATCTTGGGGGGGGAAACAAGTAAAATGTGGGGGGGAAAAAACTTTGTTACCCCCCATAACTGGTGGCTCTCCCCCCCTTTGGGGCCCCAAGCTCTTTTTTAATCTTTTTTTTTCTTAAAAATTTTTTTTTTTTTGAAAAAATTTTTTAGAAACGCCTTGGTCTTTTTTTTTTAAAGAGCCGATCCAGCTTTTTGTGTTTTGGGGTCGGTGGGGGGCCCCCCATCAAGGGGAACTCAGGACGACTGAAGAAAAATGTTTTTTGGGTAGGGGCCCACATAATAATAAGGTCGTCAATGGAGGATCCTGTAAAAAGAGCAAGCAGCTCAGTAGAAGGACTTTAAAAATGCCTTTTCATCTCATTTTCGTGTCCGGGGTAAAAAACTGAGGGGCGCTCCGAGTCTAGATGTAAAACAGGCAAAAAAAAACTTGGTCATCCCAGGTTCCCCCTCATTTTAAGACGTAGCGGGGCGGGCGCCCAGGGTAAAAGTAATTTTTGAGATAATCAAAAGGGGGGGGAAGATCAAAACCGCCCAGAGAAACCCCCCCCCAAAAACGGGAAAAACCCGATCCCCCAACCCGTTTTTTAGAGTGCCCCTTTTTATTTAACGGTAATGGGGGTCATGCCCTTTCCCCCTAAATTTTCCCGGGCCCCGGGGGGACAGTCGTATGGTCGGTGTACGGAGACTTCCAACTGAGCTCGGGTTTAAAACAGAAGCACTCTGTATAAAAAAAATTGGTGACCCCCTCCCCCCCGGGGGTTGCACGGCTGCCTCCCCAAAATAAGAAGTCCGTCCTGTGACCTGTCGGGAAAAAGACCCTTTGGAAATTCAAGACCAAATATAAGGGGAAAATTAAAGAAAACCCAGGTAATTTGTTTGGGAGGAACATCCATGTGGGGGGGGATTTTCAATGTTTTTTTTTAAAATGTTTTCGGGTTTTTTAAAATTTTAATAACACAATTTTTATCTTTTTTAATGTTTTTTTCTGAAATAATTTTTTTGTCATTTTTAAAAAAAAAAAGATAATTAGTAGCTATATTCTTACATAGGAGCATTTTTAAAAAGTAGTTATATTCTTGAAAAAAAGGGGCGTATATATTAGAAATATTCCTGTACATAGGAGCATTTTAATTTTTTTAAAATTTTTTCTTGAAAAAGGGGGCAGTATTAAAAGTATTATATTCTTGCCCCTAAGAAATTTTAAAAGTAGTTATATCTTGTACGGGGGACAAATTTATTTTTTTTTAAAATTTTTTGTACGGGGGGGGCAGTTTTAAAAGTTTTAAATTTTCCCCCGTACATAGGCGAAATTAATTGTTATATTCTTGTACAAGGACAGTTTTTAAAAAGGGGGGCCCCATATTCTTGTACAAAGGGAAAGTATTAAGTAGTAAATTCTTGTACAAGGGGCAGAAATATAGTATTAATTCTTGAAACATAAGCAGTATTAAAAAAAAATTATTTTTCTTGACGGGGGGCAGTTTTATAGTAGCTAAAACCCTGTCCCAAGAGCAAAAATTTATAAAATTATATTTTTTGTACATGGGGGGCAGTTTTGGGGGAAATATTCTTTCCATGGAGCAAATTATAGTAGTTATATTCTTGTACATAGGGGCAGTATTACAGTAGTTATATTCTTGTCCATAGGGCAGTATTAATAGTAGTTATATTCTTGTACATAGGGTAGTATTATATAGTTATATTCTTGTACATAGGGGCAGTATTAAAGTAGTTATATTCTTGTACATAGGGGCAGTATTAAGTAGTTGTATTCTTGTACATAGGAGCTTATTATAGTAGTTATATTCTTGTACATAGGGCAGTATTATAGTAGTTATATTCTTGTACATAGGAGCAGTATTATAGTAGTGTATATCTTGTACATAGGGGCAGTATTATAGTAGTTATATTCTTGTACATAGGGCAGTATTATAGTAGGTATATTCTTGTACATAGGGGCAGTATTATAGTAGTTATTTCTTGTACATAGGGGCAGTATTATAGTAGTTATATTCTTGTACATAGGAGCAGTATTATAGTAGTTATATTCTTGTACATAGGAGCAGTATTATAGTATTATATTCTTGTAATAGGGCAGTATTATAGTAGTTATATTCTTGTACATAGGGACAGTATTATAGTAGTTATATTCTTGTACATAGGAGCAGTATTATAGTAGTTATATTCTTGTACATAGGGGCAGTATTATAGTATTATATTCTTGTACATAGGGCAGTATTATAGTAGTTATATTCTTGTACATAGGGCAGTATTATAGTAGTTATATTCTTGTACATAGGAGCAGTATTATAGTAGTTATATTCTTGTACATAGGAGCAGTATTATAGTAGTTATATTCTTGTACATAGGAGCAGTATTATAGTAGTTATATTCTTGTACATAGGGGCAGTATTATAGTAGTTTATATTCTTGTACATAGGAGCAGTATTATAGTAGTTATATTCTTGTACATAGGGCAGTATTATAGTAGTTATATTCTTGTACATAGGAGCAGTATTATAGTAGGTTATATTCTTGTACATAGGGCAGTATTATAGTAGTTATATTCTTGTACATAGGGGCAGTATTATAGTAGTTATATTCTTGTACATAAGCAGTATTATAGTAGTTATATTCTTGTACATAGGAGCAGTATTTATAGTGTTATATTCTTGTACATAGGGCAGTATTATAGTAGTTATATTTTTGTACATAGGCGCAGTTTTATAGTAGTTATATTTTATATATCCTTTTTATTTATGTGTCTTTCTCTCTTTCTAGCTATTTTGTTATGGTTAAATACAGCTTATACATATCAGAAGTTTCCTTCGGTTCTTTATTGAATTCTAGGCTCATTGTCAAACTGGAGTATTGACTACTTTGATCTGACAGGGTGTAGTAATGATTGAAGAGTATTTAAAGTAAAAATGAATCCTAAGTGCCTGTTGATCTATATTGTGCAGCTTCATTTTACATCATTACAGTGGTGCACAATTAGCCCCCTGCTGCTCCCGGGATCTTTAGGCTCCAGTTCATACAATAGGAGGCCACATCCTGACATAAAATCCTATTGTGCAGCTTGTAGTAAGTACAATAGATCATCCATTTACTTGGAAATATTTAAGAATGGTTCTAGCGGTTCCTTATTTTTTATATAGATTTTTTCACACTGGACAGTAAAGCGCCATGTAATGTGTGTCGGGGTATACTGATTAAAGAGGTTCTCTGACCTCTTTCCTCTCCAGATTTCTTACATGTGAACTTTTGTCTTCAACACTCTACATTGATATTTTACTGAACTTATTCTGGTCTTTTTCAAGTACACAGAAGTCTATGCTTAGAAGCAGAGCTGCAGTGTAAAGCATGCGGTGGATAAAGGCCGATCCTAAGATACTTACATGATGAAGTTGACTTTTAACTCTAACATGCTAAATATGTTATCTGTTTGGTAAGCTTCTGCTGTGCTTTTACTGATACGCAGCTGCCATTGTGTGTAGGCAGCGCTGCAGTGTAAAGCATGGAAACTGATAAAGGAAGAGCCTAAGCCTCTTATATCATCAGGTTGATTTTTGCTCCCAATATAGCACGTAATCCCAATATCCTAGTGAGTTTAGGAAGTTTAAATAGCACAGTGCAGGCAACATATAGAGGCGCACCTGCAGTGCAAAGCATGGGGGATGGACAGCGGCAGAGTGGCTTACACATCTGTAAAGTGCAGTGAAACTGGCGACTGGACGTGTGCTGCTGATTGTGCATGTTCCTGGAAGAAGCAGAGCTGAGAAACAGTCGATTAGATTGGAATTGTTACATTTTGCTGGCTATTATATAGATATATGCAGCAGATAATGATCGTGATGATGATGGCGGTATTATCGAGTACTATCGCATTCAGAGCCCCAGGCAGATCGGAATATAATAGGGTGTCACTTGTGATATCGATTCGCACACTTACGGTACAAAAGAGGTTCGTGTCTGAGCGGTGTAACAAAATAATAGAGACCATTTGGCTCCAATGTGTTCATTATCCCTCACTGAGCTCCTAATAAATATTAATAACCGTGCTCCGCTCCCCGTTAGACATCTTTTCGCTACAAAGTAAAATAAACCCCACAATGTTTTAATTAGGAAAATAAATAAAGATGCAGCAGAGCTGAGTTTGTCAGTGCCGCGGAGATAAGTTAGCAATTGGCAATTGCATTTTTGTTCACTCCCCCAATCACATAACTTCCCTATGTCGGCATATTTGCCAATTACTTGCTCCTCCATATCGGTTTCTGGTCACCCATCGTCATCAATTACCTGTCGACCAGACACAATTACACCCAATCTTTTTGCAGGGGAGGGAGGAGGCAGATGAGAAGGATGGAGCCAGGCTCGGACTGGCCGACAGGAGAACAGGAGAATCCTCCGGTAGGCCGCTGTGAAGGAGCGCTAATGAGTAGTGCTATTACACTTCATTCACAATTTGCAGAAAATTGTATCTAATCATTCATTAAACTAGTCGATATAATATTATATAGAACAAAATAAATTTGTGCACTAGGGTCAGGCTATTGCTTCTGGTGGGTCTTTACCAATCAGTCCAATACTGGATGCAGCTGCAGCTTCTTAGTATTTCCGTGGAACAGCAGGAAGGGGCAATGATGGGGCAGCAGCAGGAAACATCTTACTGGAATTGATGAAGACACACTGTATTTCTAGGTGCATGAGCCGAATCTGCCATCATCTACTTACCCAGGCAATTAAATGGTGCTTCTTCCCTGGTCCCAATTTTTGGGGTCATGAAAAAAGCATTTAGGGTCCCCCATATTATATTTCTACACTCATGGCAGCATCTTATATAGAAAATAATCAGTGATCAGAATAAAACATGTCTGTGATGAGACAATCCCTTTAAAGGGGAATTCTAGTTATTAACATGTATCACCTATCAATGTATAGGAAATGATATCAGTGAGGGGTCGGCCTCCAATCACTAGAATAAGGGATTAGTGTTCCCCTTTCCCATCCTTCCCAGCCAGACCATTATTGACAAGTGGGTATCCTGGTGTTCTGACCCCAAAGGTCTGGCATTGATTTATTTATTTTTTATTAATAGATGATACATCGTTATTTTTTGAACGCCTCATTAAATTGTTTTAACAGATTGGTAGTATAAGAAAATATAAGATACTTTGTAATATATATTCTGAGAGAAATCGTCTTCTTTCTCCACTTATGAGCCACTTCTTATCATTTTCCCTACTACCTCAACTCACTGCTTAAATTTATCTTACGCAAAACAACCTGGAGCCAAAAGAATCTTCTGAATTTGACGTCTTCAGTGATTAGTAGTGCGAACAAATCCACAAAACCCCTTCTGGCTGCTCAAGACAAGATGGGACCGCTGGCTCACTGAGAGATTAAATTGCAGGTCCCCTCTGAAGTACATGGAGCAGAGAGGGGGAAGATAAAAGTGAGAAAGAGGCATTGATGCACACAGGGGGTTTTCCTGCTTTCTAGTATGTGTTTAGGTCACTCTAAGTTGGATTCCCATCTACACTGCTCAGTACTGCTGCATAATATCCTTAATGCTGCTGCTTTCTATTACTCTCACCGCAGTGCTGGATTCACATCTACACTTTTCAGTCCTGCTGTATAATACTTTATGTGGTTTTCCAGTAAGTGTTGATATGATGTTTTGATATGTTGTAAGTGTTTGATATATTTGAAGTGTTTTGATATGATGTACCCAATGCACATCACACCAGAACTTAAGGGATTCCTGCTCACCTTGTCTCTATGTAGCCCTTGGCCAGCAGCATGGAGGATGATATGCAGCAGTCCTGATATCACAGCTACACTGCTCAGTACTGTTGCATAATTTCCTCTATGCTGCAGCTGCTTCTGACCGACTGCTACATAGTGACAGCAGAGCAGGAATCCTTCATGTTGGGTGTGATGTGTATAGGATACATCATATCATCTAGTCTCTACCCACCAGCTCAGAAACAACTGCTACTGCTATACGAACAACGCCTGCGCCTGTGGCATTTCTCTACATGTTTATCAAATCACATTCATTAATTTCTAAATTAACTGCGTCCTAGCGGGATTTTGTTTTCTAATATTTGAAAGTCTCTGGTACTTGAAAGTCTTCTAACCTCGCCGGTAATGGAACACCATATCGGTTACAAATGCGGACTGACATTGTCAGCGCGAGGAGCTATAATTACACGGCATTTGTGGAAATAAATTAGCATTTGCATAAAACGCGTTAGGAGCAACAATCTCTGTCATCTGTTGTTTCTGAAATTATTTAGGAACGAAACAGCCAAGAGTTAATCTCTGAACTTCAGCAAGATATTGACATTGGGTTCGGCATACAGCTGTCCGTGTCATCTCTAATTAATGTTGTCAGATTTTTAATTATGGTTACAGTGCGGTACTGTTTAAAGCACAGCAATCGTCCATTATCCGACCAGACAATGTATGGTATATGAGCATGCACTGTATGGAGCCGGTACTTCGCATCCAGCCACATTGAAACAATAGCTTCTAATGTAAAGTTACCTGCATTATATGCAACGTACACAATAAAATATTCTACTACGCCGCTCAATGCCAGATGCTGCACGGTAAATAAAGATGTATAATGAATATTGTGATCAGTCCTTGAGAAAACAAGACCTGATTGTGCCAGCAGAGGGGGAAAGGATTCTTGGAGTCTGAATTCCTAGCGCCCATCAGAGTTTTTATCCTTTGTGATATATTTTTTGGGGGTAGATTTAGGTTTTGTAATTTTGTGATCTTTTTATCGATAGGAACCAAATATAGTATTCGGAAATTGGTAGATAGCGAAAATTTCCTCTTAGGTTTTATACCCATAGCTTAGTTGATGCTATAAGAAGCTCATATAATTCTTATAGGTCCATATTGTGACGCTGAGTCACTTCTTACAGCCAAGCCGTGAGACGGGATAGTCGGGAGTCCGAGGTCAAAAGCCAGGAAGGAATGTCATAAGGAGAAGGAAGAGACAAAAGCATAGTCAGGTACTGTTCTCAGGTCAGAATACGAGGAGGATAGCGGATTAGAGCAGAAGGGTTAAACAGGTGGATGGTCAGTACTAGGTCCAAGGTCAACAACGAAATATCAACATACAGAACGCAAGGCACAGAGAGACAAACCACACAGAAACTGAATGTACGTCTGGCAGAGGTCTGGAACTAACAGCCCAGTTAAATATCCTGGCAAATACCTGGGATAATGAACACCTGGAGACAGCCAGCACCTCCCAGTCTCAGATTGGACAGCGGAGCTGTCAATCAACACACTGACAGCTCAACACGCCCCTGCACAGACTGAATGACTGAGCTGTCAATCAAAGTACTGACAGCTTCAACACGCTCCTCTACCAGATTGGACGGCTGAGCTGTCAGTAACTGCAGCCCAAACACACTGAGGGGTGGAACATATTATGTTGGCATTTTCTGTTCATTTTGTCTCCTAGGCACCATATTAAAATCCTGAAAATTTGTAGCAATTTTAAAGGGGTACCAACTGCTGGGACCCCCTCTCATTGCCAGGATGGTATTATTTCCATTAGAATGGAAGGGCAGTGCTCATGTTCTACCTCTGTTCCATTAATTTCATACGAGACTGTTGGTGATAGCCAAGTGCAGCGCTATAGAATTACCATATAGAACAAGTGGCGCTGCAGTTGAGCATACGCACTGTTATTTCACTCTAGTGGGAGCTGTAGTGCTACGTCCTATGGATCGTTGGAGGGACCAGTGGTGGAAAAAAGATCACGTAACCATGGATAGGTGATAACTTCTTCACACCAGAACAATCCATATACAATGAAAAGATATTTCTTAAAACAATCATTTTTCTTTGGGAGGTGATTGAGAAGGACAGTTCCGGCAGGGCAACACCTAGATAATACTTATCTCAATGTTGTGATCCATAGAAAGAAAAGAACAAACATTAAGTTCTGATGTCCTTAAAGTGTTACATTCATGTTACTGCATGGTGTGAGACAGTGAGAGTATGTGTGTTGAATGGGGTGTACATTTCACCTAGATACTTTGCTGACTGGTATAAGGGAAATGTATGGCTTTGTAAACCTAGTGGTAGAGAAAGGTCACTACACCTTACATTCAGTACACACTTGCAGCTCAGGCCTGAAACCACTCAGCTGTTAATTAGGAGACCAGAAATAGGTGTCTGCGAACACAGACAGAGAGCTCGCTTAGTCTGGACAGGGAGTCCAGGCACAAGAAGGAGTCTCCAGGAGTTTGAGCTGTCTCAGTCTGGTGCTCATGTACCCCGGGACACAGGAGTAGTCTCTGTGAGAATCCATGCGGATAGCTGCTGAACAGGAGGGGAGCTCTCTCAAGTCTGGATGTTGAAGGTGCCTTCAGACACAAGGAGGAGACTCTGTGAAACTCCATGCTGGTAAATGCTGAAAAATATGTGTTGTTTTGGCCCCGGCTGGTAGAGTCTGGACCTGGATAGATAGGGAAATCTATCTAAGTGTAGTAAGTGGCTAGACAAGCCCAGGTTTATGTTATGATTTGTTTTTATCTGTTTGCTGTGGACTTTAATAAAGCTGGTTGCGGCCAGTTTTCACCAGAACTGCTGTCTGAAGGAAAATGTTTCCGTGCCACTCCGCTTTCCCGGACGGCGAATCCCAGAGCTATATCCCTGAAAAGCTTACAATTGGCGGAGAATGCTGGGGCAGCACAGTGGCTGATACAATTGTGTGCTGGAATGTGCGTGCAACACAAATGGCGAGAGACAGCAATAAAAGGTGAAGTCTGTTGAAGCAGCAGCAGAGAGAAAAAAAAAAAGTGTGTCAGAGAAAAAAAAAAGAGAAAACGTCTGTTGGGGCATCTTAAAGAGACAGTGGCCCTAATAGAGTTTGCAGAGAAAAAAAAAAAAAAGTGTGTCAGCAAAGAGAAACGTCTATTGGAGCAAAAAAAAAAGGGGGGGGGGGGGGGGGGAAAAGCTTTCAAAACTTTCCCTGCGGACCCAAAATGCGTTGTTTTGCCCCGGAGATTGGATTGTTAGATAGGCTTGAAGGATAAGTTAACCATCCCGCAAAAAAAAAAACGTTGCATGCAGCGTTTTTTCCCGGACGCCGCAATGTCACTTTGCCCGATCGGACCAAAACCGCATGAAACGCATTGACAATGCGGCGCATGCGGGCGCAATGCATGTCAATTGGCTGAAGCAAAAGCCGCAGCGGCGCAATCAGAATTTTCCAGATGTGGACGTTGCGGGAAAATGCCGGGGGCCGCTAAGAGAAGGGAATAACAGAGATGTGGAAAACCAGCCTTAAAGAGACAGTGGCCCTAATAGAGTTTGCAGAGAAAAAAAAAAAAAAATGTCTGCACAGCAAAGCTGAATTTTCTGTGGAAAAGACTGTGGAGTGTGTATGTCTTGAGTGAAACTCCGTTGTTGAGACAGAGAAGTCTGACAGCATGGATGACAGCATGGAGGCGCTGTTTGAACAAATGGCGCAAGTTAATGTGCAACATAAGACTGCCGTGGTTGAGACAGATTAAGTCCGGCAGTATGGAGGACTCGTTGAGTACCTGGTCCAGGCCCAGCGAAGCATGCAGCAGAGCATGGAGCAGCAGCGCCTGCAGCACCAGCAGCGCATGCAGCAGGCCAGCAGCAATTCCTGCAGCAGCAGCAGGAGAATAATCGTGTTGTTTTTTGAGCAGGTTGCAGCACTACAAAAGACTTGCAGCGCATCGTCCCAAAGTAATGTTGCAAAGTCACCTGCATTGTCCGCTGTAAAGAAGGCGGTAAGACGGTCCCTGAAAAAGATGACACCTCGTGATGATGTGGAGGTATATCTCACTAGGTTTGAGAGATTGGCAGAGAAGGAGAATCTGCCCCTATCTGAAGGGCCATGATGGTCGCACCCTATCTGATTGGAGAACCCCAAAGGGCCTATGCTGACCTGAGCGAGCAGGACAGCCAAGACTATGCCAAGCTGAAAGCGGAGATTCTTACCCGGCTGGGTGTTACGGTGACAGCCCGTGCCAGGGGAGTTCATGACTGGAGATGCAGTTGGGAGTCTGCAGTCAGCAAACCTGATTATGGAGTTGAAAAGGTGATAGTGAACCGCTACACCCGAGCATGTCCTCCTGAGGTACAGCCAGAGATCGGACAAGGAGACCACCAGGACGCCAATCGTCTGGTCAGCCTGATGGAGAAGGCCTTCGCCAGCAAAGACTGTCTCCGTGACCAGCCGTCTGAGAGGTCATCACTTCAGAGTTCCCGGACGCTGAACTCTCGCGGTAAGAGCGTTCCAGCTGTTGGGGACATGGGGTATGCTGATAAGCGGGTTCAGGCCCGAGGGGACATGTGGGTGGAAAAGTGTGATGGACAGTGTTGGAGATGTCGTGAAATTGCAGCCAACTGTCCAATAGAGGGGGAGCCTATGTATTGTGATGTTGGCAGATCCCTCTCTCTCTGCGCAGAACCTGTGTGTGTGTCCACCTCAGCCGAAGAGACTGGACCACAGGTGTCCCCGGTGGTTGTAAATGACTGCCCAGCACAGGCCCTCTTGGACTCAGAGAGTCCAGTGACTTCCGTATGTGACAGCCTGATTGATAGGGACTTCATCCCTGATAAGCACCTGAGTATGGTGTGCATCCATGGAGACACCAAAGTCTACCCAGAGACTGCCGTGGACTTGGTCCCCAAACTCGGGGAGGTTTCATATGAAGTGGGGTAGTGAAGAACCTGGTGCAACCCGTTATATTGGGTAATGACTTTCCCCGATCTAAGGATCTCTGGGGGAAAAATGTTTCTGATGGACAGTGTGATGAAGCTCCTACTGAGGGTGCGCAGTCCCGAGGGGCGGAACACAATGCTAGTGGGCCGTTAAACTTATGTGATAATGATGATGATGATGATGAAATGATAATGATGATGATGATCATGATAATGATGATGACCATGATAATGATGCTGATAATGATAATGATGATGATCATGATAGTGATGATGATACTGATCATAATCAGGATAATGATATTGATAATAATGATGACTGTGATAGAGATGAAATTCCTTTGCAGGTGATGTTGGGAGACGAGGATGGTGGTTCTCGGGAACCGAGTGTCCCTGACTTACCTGTGTCCTGTGACAATTTTGAGAGTGAACAATGGCGAGACCCCACTCTTAAAACGGCACAGGAAAATATAATTGTTCTAAATGAGGTTTCCCAAGAGCCTGGCTCTGAGGAGAGGTTTCCTCATGTTGCCATAAACACTCACCTGTTGTATAGGGACACTGAAGTCCAGGGAGAGGTCGTGAGCCAGCTCCTAGTACCTGAGCTATATAGAAGTATAGTGCTGGGGTTGTCACATAGTCACATACTTGAGGGACCAGATGGTGAAGTTAATGTTGTGGATGACATGTTAACTAAGGTTCTAGATCAGGATGTGAATGAGAATGAATTGTACACCCCTGAAAGTGAGCAGGATGAGAATGAGAATGAATTGTATAACCCTGAAAGTGAGCCGGATGTGGCTGAGAAAAAGGGGTCAGACAGGGATAGTGGTAGTGATAGTGAATCATCTGATGACAATAAAGCAACCAGTGCAAATGAGGAAGGCATGGTAGCAGAGGAGGTTGAGAGTCCTGAGAAGAAAGCTGATGCGACCTTACAGCCGACAGAAGATGGCATCTGAAGATGTTTTACAGTTGGCCGGTTCCCTGGCGAAGACTAAGGTGAAAGGAGGAGAGCTGAGCTTTGAAGGCAGGACTCTGAGACTGAACACAGCACAAGTGGAGGCTGTTGGAAGTGGGAAGTTGTCGACGTGTGGTGTGGATCTGCATCATGCCAGGGACTCTGAAGGTAATGCTGCAGAGGTGGAAAAAGCCATGGAAGTGGTGGTCACCAAGCCAGATGCCTCATCAGAAGCTGAGGTCTCAAGTGAAGCTGTGAGGAACAAGACTGAAGATATGGGGACTGACTCTGTCCAGGAATCTGTTTCTGCCGAAGACAGCGGCGTGGACAGGTTACGGTCCGGATCAGTAGCTGCAACTCGTGAAGCTCAGGCTGGAAGTTCGGCGCCGGAGCCCCAGCAGTGTTCCCGAGTGATACCAAGGATCTGGATAAATCACAAGATAAGATTTTGAGACATCAGGCTGGCATTGGTGAGCTCAAGCGCACTTTCATGGAGTCTACATCGGAGCCACGTCCCAACAAATGGGAAAAGCGGTGTGTCACTCCGTTGCCGCTGCAGACACACGGGAGCTCAGATGGGATGCAGAACGTGGTGGAAGAGAAGAATCCGGCGGGTTCTGAGTATACAGATGCAGCTATCAAGGAGAACTTGAGAGCTGGAATAAATGGAGATATTGGAGACCATAATGATGTGACTGAAGAGGTAGAATGTAAGACTGACGGTAGGGCTTCTGAGCATGTTCTACCAGAAAAGCCTGAAGAAGGGGCCGAAGACATAAAGGACGTCCAACAGGTACCAGATAATTGATTACTTCTCAGAAAAAACTCCAAACTGTGATGAAGGAGTGTGATGAAAGCCATGAGCATCTTCGTGAGAAGGTAATGAAGTAAAAGGAAGGATACAGAGAATCTCTTCGTTGCAAGAGCAAATGCTGCTCAATAAGTCTAAGGCTCTATATAAGAATGCTGTTGTTACGGTAGAACATTACAATTCAGCTGGAGACTTAGCAGATGAATTATGTGTACTGCAAAAGAAAAACGATAGCTCCTTCTACAGTCCCAATCATTTGAACAGTGTAGCTTAAAATGGTCAGAGACCATGGCAGAGGAGCTTAAGGTCTGTGAAATAGACTTTATGAGTCAACCGATATTCAAGAAAATAGATGTGCTAAAGAGGGTTCAAGGGGAACTAGAGAAAAGTGAAAAACCCCCTATACCTTCTGTGATAGTTGGTGACAAATGGTCAGTGCACCAGGGACAGGAGGTAGTGAGTTTCTGAGGAAGAGTCAGCAGAAGTGTTCTGATGTGCCGGGTCGTACTTCTCTGGCCAGGCACTATATCGAAACTGAGCCCGGCCCTAAGGTCAAGATGAAACCGTGCAGGATACCCGAGGCCCGCAGAGAGCATAGGCCTGGGAGGGTACAGGGTAGTACAGATGCTTCAGATGAAGAGAAAGCTGATGTTGGCTATGGCTCAGGTGAACATACAGATGACAGTAGTGAAGATGAAGCTGATGAGGGCCATGACTGGTCCAGAGTTCACTGTCTCTTTTGGATTGTTGACCAGCCCTCCGGTCTGGATGACCAGCCCTCCGGTCTGGAGAAGAGGGGGGGGATATGTGAGACAGTGAGAGTATGTGTGTTGAATGGGGTGTACATTTCACCTAGATACTTTGCTGACTGGTATAAGGGAAATGTATGGCTTTGTAAACCTAGTGGTAGAGAAAGGTCACTACACCTTACATTCAGTACACACTTGCAGCTCAGGCCTGAAACCACTCAGCTGTTAATTAGGAGACCAGAAATAGGTGTCTGCGAACACAGACAGAGAGCTCGCTTAGTCTGGACAGGGAGTCCAGGCACAAGAAGGAGTCTCCAGGAGTTTGAGCTGTCTCAGTCTGGGTGCTCGATGTACCCCGGACACAGGAGTAGTCTCTGTGAGAATCCATGCGGATAGCTGCTGAACAGGAGGGGAGCTCTCTCAAGTCTGGACGTTGAAGGTGCCTTCAGACACAAGGAGGAGACTCTGTGAAACTCCATGCTGGTAAATGCTGAACATATGTGTTGTTTTGGCCCAGGCTGGTAGAGTCTGGACCCGGATAGATAGGGAAATCTATCTAAGTGTAGTAAGTGGCTAGACAAGCCCAGGTCTTATGTTTATGATTTGTTTTTATCTGTTTGCTGTGGACTTTAATAAAGCTGGTTGCGGCCAGTTTTCACCAGAACTGCTGTCTAAGGAACTGTTTCCGTGCCACTCCGTCTACCCGGACGGCGATCCCAGAGCTATATCCCCTGAAAAGCTTACAATGGATATAGATATATCTCAGCTGTGGTCTGATTAAGAAAGAAGATCCCGGAAGGTCAGTACATAGAAATGTCATATCTCATTGTAGTAACTAAAAATGGGAGTTTTGTAACACAGATCCATTTCTGAAGACACTAAAGAGTCCTGTAAAGTTGAAATTGTTAGCATAGGTATCGTTATAGCTTAGTTGGCATGTGATTGAGGAAGAAGGTCCAGGCGGGGCAGCGACTAGATGTTTCCTTTCTCAACATAGTAATAAAAAAATATTTTTTTTATATACATTAACACATTTCCAGTTCTCAAAAACTACAAAGTAACCTTTTTTATGTTGAAGTTGTTGGCATGGGTGTATTTATAACAGGTGGATTAGATTTTGGAAGAATCTTCTGGCAGGGGACAACCTAGATATCTCCGATCTCAATACAGGAATAATCTGTACTTAGAAAAATAGCTTTATTAATATACTTTGTAACACACCTCCAGTTCTGAAGACTAAAGTGTCTACTTTGTATTGAGTTTGTTGGGATTGGTGTAGTATAAAGGCTCATAGATGCCTGATTTGTCACATGGCATGGGGTGGGGTGGGGGTGATTGATGGTATAGAGCTGAGTGCAAAATTTTATGGGTATTCAACACTTTCAGTGTTAGGGCTACAGTTATGCATAGGGCTAGAAGTATGGTTAAGGTTAGAGTTATGGTTAAGGCTAGAGTAAGGGATAGGGCTATTGTAAGGGTTAGGGCTAGAGTAAAAGTTGGGGCTATAGATATGGCTAGGGCTAGAGTTATGGTTAGGGCTAGAGTAAGGGTTAGAGCTAGGGTAAAAGTTAGGGCTAGAGCTACGCTTAGAGCTAGAGTTATGGTTAAGGCTAGAGTAAGGGTTAGGGCTAGAGTAAGGGTTAGGGCTATTGTAAGGGTTAGGGCTAGAGTAAAAGTTAGGGCTATAGTTATGGTTAGGGCTAGAGTTATGGTTAGGGCTAGAGTAAGGGTTAGGGCTAGAGTAAAAGTTAGGGCTATAGTTACGCTTAGGGCTAGAGTTATGGTTAAGGCTAGAGTAAGGGTTAGGGCTAGAGTAAGGGTTAGGGCTATTGTAAGGGTTAGGGCTAGAGTAAAAGTTAGGGCTATAGTTAGGGCTAGAGATATGGTTAGGGCTAGAGTAAGGGTTAGGGTTTGAAGTTATAGAGTAGTTAGGGTTAGTACTAAGATGGTTAGGGCTATAGAGTTATGGTTAGGGGCTAAGCTAGGAAGTTATGGTTAGGGCTAGAATCTAGAATCATAGAATCTAGAATCATAGAATGGTAGAGTTGGAAGGGACCTCCTGGGCCATCTGGTCCAACCCCCTGCTCAAAGCAGGATTCTCTAAATCATCCCAGACAGATGTCTGTCCAGCCTCTGTTTGAAGACTTCCATTGAAGGAGAATTTACCACCTCTCGTGGCAGCCTGTTCCACTCCTTGATCACCCTAACTGTCAAAAAGTTTTTTCTAATATCTAATCTGTGTCTCCTCCCATTCAGTTTCATCCCATTGCTTCTAGTCTTTCCTTGTGCAAATGAGAATAAAGATGATCCTTCTACAATGTGACAGCCCTTGAGATATTTGTAGACAGCTATTAAGTCTCCTCTCAGTCTTCTTTTTTGCAAGCTAAACATTCCCAAATCCTGCAACCATTCCTCATAGGACATGGTTTGCAGACCGGTCACCATTCTGGTGGCTCTTCTCTGAACTTGCTCCAGTTTGTTGATGTCTTTTTTAAAATGTGGTGCCCAAAACTGGACACAGTATTCCAGATGAGGTCTGACCAAAGAGGAGTAGAGGGCAATAATGACCTCACGTGATCTAGACTGTATGCTTCTGTTGATACATCCTAGAATTGTATTTGCCTTTTTTGCTGCTGCATCACACTGTTGACTCATGTTCAGTCTGTGATCAATTAGTATACCCAAGTCTTTTTCACATGTGCTGTTACTTAGCCCTATTCCTCCCATTTTGTATATGCTTTTTTCATTTTTATTGCCCAGATGTAGTACTTTGCATTTTTCCCTGTTAAAAACCATACTGTTAGTTGCTGCCCACTGCTCCAGTTTATTTATATCTTTTTGAATCTTCTCTCTCTCTTCTCTAGTATTAGCTACCCCTCCTAGCTTTGTGTCATCAGCAAATTTGATCAGTTTACCCTCAATTCCTTCATCTAAATCATTGATAAAGATGTTGAACAATACAGGGCCCAAAACAGAGCCTTGTGGTACCCCACTTGAGACATTCTTCCAGCTGGATGTGCAGCCATTTACGACCACTCTTTGAGTCCGATCACTAAGCCAGTTATGAATCCACCTAACAGTTGCCTTGTCCATTCCATACTTAGTCATTTTTTCAATAAGGATTGTGTGAGATACTTTGTCAAATGCTTTGCTGAAGTCAAGATATACTATATCTACAGCATTTCCCTGATCCACCCAGTCAGTGATTCTGTCATAGAAGGAAATTAAGTTAGTCTGACATGACTTATTAGTTACAAACCCATGCTGACTCTGTTTAATCACTTCATTCTTATGCAGGTACTTGCATACATGTTCTTTAATAATTTGTTCAAAAATCTTTCCTGGTATAGAAGTCAGACTCACCGGCCTGTAGTTCCCTGGTCCACCTTCTTCCCCTTTTTGAAGATAGGAAAACATTTGCTCTTCTCCAGTCTTCTGGGACTTCACCTGTTCTCCAAGAATTTTCAAAGATTATGGACAGTGGTTCAAGAATTTCTTCTGCTATCTCCTTCAGTATCCTGGGGTGTAATTCATCTGGGCTGGAGACTTGAATTCATTTAGGTTAGCTAAGTGTTTCCTCACTGTCTTTCTGTTTATAGATATCCTGGATTCTTCTATTCCTATAATAGGACAGTAAAGATCAGTTGATGTTACATTTCCTTTCTGAGAGAAAACAGATGCAAAATAGGAATTTAAAAGTTCAGCCTTCTCAACATCCTTTCTTACCATTTCATCATTTTCATCCTGTAAAAATCCTATAGCATCTTTGACTTTTCTTTTACTTTTGATGTATCCCCAAAATCCTTTTTTGTTGCTTTTGACATCTCTTGCAAGCCTTAATTCATTGTCAGCTTTAGATAATCTGATTTGTGCCCTGCAGGTTCTGCAGATGGCATTATATTCTTCTTTAGATATGCCTCCCTCTTTCCATTTGATAAACATTTCTTTCTTCCTTTTAGTATGTGTTTAAGTTCTGTGTTCATCCATCCTGGTTTCCTTAAATGCTTCCCATTCTTCCCTCTTTTTGGAATTGTTGACGATTGTGCTTTGAGAATCTCATTTTTCAAGATGTCCCATCCTTCCCGGACATTTTTGTCCTTAAGGATATCCTGCCATTGGATCCCTCCAATTCTCTTTCTGAGTCCCTTAAAATCTGCCTTTCTGAAATCTAATCTTGACGTCTGATGTCTTCACAGGTCTTCCTCCTCTTGTTATCCAAAATTCTAAAATAGCATGGTCACTACCTCCTAGGGTCCCAGCCACTCTTACCTCCTCAACCATTTCCTCCCTATTTATAAGGATTAGATCCAAGGTAGCAGTTCCTCTTGTTTTCTCCCCTACCTTTTGAAAGATAAAGTTGTCAGCAAGAGAGGATAAGAATTTCCTTGACCTGTTAGTTTTGCCTGAGAGCGATTCCCAACAAATGTCTGGATAGTTGAAATCTCCCATGACCACTATGTCATATTTTTTGGAGAACTTGGCCATTTGATGCATAAAGAGTTCATCCATATCTTCAGCTTGCATAGGTGGCCTGTAGTGAATGCCATTTGTTCTGTCCTTGTATTCTTACCCAAACAGTTTCCACAGAACTACCAGTCTCTGAAGCATCAATCTCTGTGCAAATAAACGCTGTTCTAACATACAATGCGGCACCTCCTCCTGTTTATCAAGTCTGTTTCTTGCAAATAAGTTGTATCCTTCTAGCCTTGTATTCCAATCATGTGTATCGTCCCACCAAGTTTCAGTGATTCCAATGACATCATACTTCTTCTCCTGCGTTAGTAGTTCCAATTCTCCTTGTTTGTTGCCCATGCTTTGTGCATTTGTATAAAAACATTTTAGTTTGTGATTGGTTTCTCTTCCTCCAATATTTTTATTATTTAGATTGTTTTGTCTTCGTTCTTCCTTTCCACTTCTAATAGCCGAGTTCTCAATAGCATTTGTCAGGTGTATGGCTTTTTGTGGCGTTTTGCTTCCCTTCCCACATTGTTCTAGTTTAAAGCTCTTCTGATGAGTGTAGCAAGGCGACTTCCAAATACCATGTTTTCCAGTCTTCGTAAGGTGCACCCCATCTCTAGCAAGTAGTCCATCGTATAGGTAATTCACTCCGTGATCCAGAAATCCAAATCCTTGCTGACGGCAACATCGACGTAGCCAGTTGTCACCTGCAGAAACTTATTCCACCTCCTTGTTCCATGGCCATCCACTGGAGGATGGAAGAGAAGACCACCTGCGCACCCAGTTCTTTCACTTTCTTGCCTAAGTTTTCAAAGTCACTGCAGATGGTTTCCAGGTCACTTCTTGTGGTGTCATTTGTCCCCACATGTATTAGCAGGAATGGGTAGTCATCTTTAGGTCTGAAGAGTCCTGATATCCTGTCAGACACATCTTTAATTTTTGCACCTGGAAGACAGCACATTTCTCTTGAGGTTATATCCGGTCTGCAGATAGCAGCCTCTGTTCCTCTCAACAGGGAATCCCCCACGACCACAACTCTCCGTTTCTTCTTCACAACATTTTTCTTTCTCCATTCAGGAGGACTCTGAGGGCTTACAAGGTTGCTCGTTGTGGGCAAAGTCTTATCCTGATGTATTTCTTCTTCAGGCTAGAGTAAGGCCGGTTGTCACACTTGTGAGTGTGATGCGAGAAACTTGCTTGAGTCTCTCACGTCAAGATGTGTGGCCCAGCTGCGCTTGGTACACATGTTCCCAGGAGTATGCACAAAAAGGTAATTACAAAACCTGATATTCATTCACGCTCACACTTCCCAACATTACCACTAGAGGGAATCTTAGACTATTTAAGGGTGAGTTAGGTAGCAGTAGCCATTCAAGAGAGCGGGGGCATTCTGGCCAGTGCAGACCAGTTCAGTCTGGTTTAGTTCCTGTCAGAGCTCAGTTAGAGCTGAAGTGATTCCTGTCACAGACAGAAGGAGAGAGATTGAGCTGTTATTCAGAACAGACAGACTGCTAGTATCCCATGAATGTGGAAAGTGACTCTCGGAGCAAGCGTGTATTCAGTCTGACGAAATGTCCTGAGAGCTGCTCTGGACAGAGTCTTTGAAGGAAAGAAGGAAGGGGACTACAGTTTGTCAGAACATCGAGTTAACTGAGAACAGTCAGTGAGCTGGAAAGTAAGAAAGCTGACAACTACACCTACTGCTACCCGTGCTTATGTTAAGGGTAAGAGTGAGGCGACGGGCAAGTGGTGACCCAAGAAAGGAGTGACTTCGGTGACAGACCACCTTCACTGACTAACCGGACACCGGGGTCCGAAGTATTGCTAGAACCTTCAGGCTAGTGAGAGAAACACCGGAATCCTTGCTGGACTTCAAGTCACAGAAGGTAGCCCTAAGTGCCGATACGTAACAGGAGTCAGGGAGAACAGGAGTCCGGCCTGATCAGCCACAAGGGCTTAGTTCTTTCCAATATCTGGTCACCAGATCAAGCAAAAGGCTCTACCACAATGTCGACCGGGCGTAGCTGTTGCATCAAGAGTTAAACTTGACTTCACGCAAGTTAGGACTCAATACATTGAAAAGGGAAAGGAGGCCTTAAACTCACTCAGTGATTACCTGAATGTGCATTCTCCACCCTGACCAGCTTCCCGGGATATACCTGCCAACAACATCAGTAAAAGGTATGGACAGAGACTGACTTGTGTGTGACTGCGTTATTGCCTGAACCCTGCACCACCATAGACTTTGAGGGATAAGTCTCACCTGTGGGAGACTTAACATCTTGCTGCCCCATAACATACCCTCAGAAGATTCACCCTGCAGCGCTGGTCAAAGTGATCAGAAACCACAGGTGGCGTCACGAACAGTTCCTAAAATCCCCTGTAAATATCCCCCTTTGTATGAGCGCCCAGGGCCACGGACCGAGCTGTGCTACTTGTGACATCCCCCATAGACTTCAATGGGCTCGGTGCCGAGTACCCCATAACCCTGGTGTTGTGCGACTCAAATACCCGGCACTGCCGCCGGCACTTGAGACCGGAGTGTGAGGCTGCATGTATTTCTATGTAGCTGAACGCTCTGGTCCGAGTACTAGCGCGAGTTTCTCGCATGGCACTTGCAAGTGTGACCCCGGCCTTAGAGCTATACTTAGTAATAAGTCTAGGGTTTGGTCTAAGGCCAGGGTAATAAAATAGTTACATATAAAAAATACATAAAGCTGTATTTAAAAAAGTAAAAAATATAACAATGTACAACTTTTTAATTGTTGGATTTCAGCAACAAGCAGAAAATAACTAGAGAATCAAAGGTCAAACTATAATTCAATAAGCATTTTCTTCTTAATATAATACATGTGCTTGGGGGGAATAAAGGGTACAATACTTGAGTGGTGGAAGGAAATCAGGGAGCGCTAACGGTCCACAGGTTATGGAGTGCAAAAAGTACATGCTTTAGCCAGGGTGCTAGCAACTCACATTGCACCACAGTGCCGAATGTACTCTGAACTTTGCTGCCTGAAAAGTCCCCAAATCTCCTCCGCCACATAAGAAGACTCCAATAGTATCGATGGCACATACAACGTAGGGTCCCGGAGACCGACTTTCCACTTGCATTTGTGCCTCTGGTTATGATTCTGTCTTCACATCTTGTTTTTGACTTTTTCCATATTTTCCAGCATAAACAATCAGAGATCCAACGGCCATAACTCAGTATCAATGCCCGATATCTTGACATTATTTAAGTAGGACGCTGGCTTAATTTTTGCCGTACACTGTTTTCGACCTTGGCAGAATCTCTTTATTGCCCTCATCCCTGTTGTAAATACAAGTTCTATTTTTCCGCGCAGATTTATTTCACCCTTACGAGGGCCTAAAATGTAAATAAAAATTGCTTCTTGAAAATGTTATAGACGAAGGTCACGGTTTTCCACGGTCTTTAAAATGTCATCTGACCCATCAGCTCTTCAGAAGATAATGCATTCCATAAGTCGTCGGTGGGGCTTCCTCTCCAGTGTTTTATGCTTTACTGTTTTTATGTGGCCTTACAACTTTGTGATATTAATCTTGTTAGAACTCGTTGTGTTAGTAAAGATTGTATAATCCATCAGCGGATTCAATCTGTGATCTCTTTAGGCCTGAACTGATCGCATAGGATATTCAAAATGAGCAAATGAAACAGAAAAAATGCAATGTTTTCTCCAAAATGCTTCTACTACAGGTCTACATACAGCACCACAAAAATTCTAAAAATTGCAAAATGTACAGATTTGTCGAATCTTAACTTTTAGCGTAGAGAACTCCAGTTTTATATGATGCATGCTAAGAAGTCTTGACGGGCTGTAACTTACATTGCAAAAACTGGGTGCTCAGACATAGACACATGTAACACAAATATCACCCAACAGAGCATCACCAAAATAGGTTTTGTCAAAGCCTATATATATTGATGCCATGTCAAGCCAAGAGGAAAAGTAATTAAGGAGACATCCGTAGCAAGCAAAAAAACACACAAAAAACCCTAAACAAGCAATAACTCTTGAGGAAGGAGTGGAGCATAAGAGCTATTCCCAGACATCAGACATCGGACATAGCAGGTCCTTGTCTCCCTTGACATCATCTGTCGGGGGACAATCGGGTGGCCAACATACACTTCAGACTGCTGGACGAACCCTATGAAATTGATGGGTTCAGCCAAGATTAGTCTGATGTGTTTGGGGACCTTTACTTTACCACCATAAATATTCCTCCAATGATTACATTGCTGTCATGTCCCAGCCTACACAGCAAAGCAACAAGTAAATAGCAGGAAACAATAAATATTAGTTTATTATGTGCTCTCCTATTTCAGGAGTGAAAATCAGCACCAATAGTATTGCTTAAAAAAATTGAGAAAAATGAAAATCTAATTGAAATGATAAATAATTTCCCTTCAATTGGTAAAATACAGAACAATGAATTCTCATATATGGGATAAAAAAAAGTATCAGCTGAGATTCCTGGGAATTTGGCCACGATGGGGCTGAGCGGCTGTAACAATGTAATGATTTTTTTCATTAATGATGTTTTCACGAGAAACAACTTTGCTATTATCTCATCACCTCTATAGTAATTAAAGTTCATTCTCCACATTTTTCTTCCCTGAACATTTTACAGACAACAGTTTTTATGATGAGGTGTTGAGATTTTATAACCAAAGTGTTATAATTATAAACCTACCAGACACCACAGGGTTACAACACTGCTATCTATTTATCTATCTGTTTATCTATCATCTATTTACTATCTATCTATCTATGTATCTATCTATTATCTATCTATCTATCTATCTATCTATTATCTATCTATCTATCTATCTATCTATCTATCTATGTATCTATCTATGTGTATCTATCTATCATCTATCTATCTTCTATCTATCTATTATCTATCTATCTATCTATCTATGTATCTATCTATTATCTATCTATTGTGTATCTATCTATCATCTATCTATCTATCTATCTATCTATCTAATTATCTATCATTGTCTATCTATCTATTATCTATCTATCTATCTATCTATCTAATTATCTATCTATTATCGGTCTATCTATCTATTACTATCTATCTATCTATCTATCTATCTATCTATCTATTATCTATCTATCTATTATATATTGTCTATCTATCTATCTATCTATTATCTATCTATCTATCTATCTATTATCTATCTATATATCTATCTATTATCTATTGTCTATCTTTCTATCTATCTATTATCTATTATCTATCTATATATCTATCTATTATCTATCTATCTGTTATCTATCTATCTATCTATCTATCTATCTATCTATCTATCTATCTATTCTATCTATCTATCTAATCTATCTATCTATCTATTATCTATCTATCTATTATCATAATCTATCTATCTATCTATCTATTTTATCTATCTATTATCTATCTATTATCTATTTCTATCTATCTATCTTATATTTCTATCTATCTATCTATCTATCTATCTATTTCTAATTATCTATCTATCTATACTATCTATCTATCTATCTACTATCATATCTATCTATTATCTATTCTATCTATCTATCTATCTATCTATCTATCTATCTATCTATCTATCTATCTATCTTATTATCTATCTATCTATCTATCTATTATCTATCTATCTATCTATCTATCTATCTATCTATTCTATCTATTATCTATCTATCTATCTTATACTATCTATCTATCTATTATATCTATCTATCTATATCTATCTATCTATCTATCCTATCTATCTATCTATCTATTATTATCTATCTATCATTATTATCTATCTATCTATTATCTATTATCTAATCTATCTATCTATCTATCTATTATCTATCTATCTATCTATCTATACTATCTATCTATATCTATCTATCTATATATCTATCTATCTATCTATCTATTATCTATCTATCTATCTATCTATCTATTATTATCTATCTATTATCTATATTATCTATCTATCTATTATCTATTATCTATCTATCTATCTATCTCTCTATCTATCCTTTCTGCTGTCGTCATACTTTGCTTTATTACATGTTATTTCCGTTTCCCTCGCTCGTGTTGTGTATTTAGTAATGAGACATAATTCACTAAAGTTGTTGAACTCGATTATTCCGGAATCTTCTAGACACAATTGTGTTTATCTGGATATTACACAACAATCCTACTTTGTTTTATAATTTGGCCCTTATGAAGTGACCCCATGCCACGCCGTGGTTGGAGAGCAGTGAGTTATAGGAGGCAGTGATGCAGGCTCTTTCTTTAATGGAGACATTGTTATTCTTGCCAGGTATTAGCCATGAATCTTATAAACCGCTCGCATGCTTTATGGCCGTTCTCGGGGAGTCATTTAACAACATATTGTTTATAAATTTTAATGAGCAAACATTAACAAGGAAGAAGGCAGAAAAAATGAGAAGCCAAGAAATGGAATGCAATTTAAAGAGCTAACGAGCAGCGGGGTGTGTTCACTGTCCGGGGGAAACCGAATGTACAGTAATCAACCGAGAACGTAACCATATCCATCCTGCAAAAATAAAGATTATATTCTAACATGATCCCATAAGATTACCTTTATTTCAGACTTTTATGTTTTTGTTTTATTTCTATACGTTATTTATAGCAATAAAGGAACTTTTTTTATTGTTAATTTTTTTCAATATTTTGCTTGGCGCATTGAATATAAATCTTATATTAAGTTCCTATTAGTGCTGAATATTTGCAGCAAACATCTGCAAAGCTCTGGATATTTGTGTGACATTGATTCACCAGGTTCAATTGGCTTTTAGAAAGGGTCCTGTTAGCGTCTCCCCGACTCCTACACATTGGTTTACCTTTTTTATTGCTGTATACAATAGATATAGTCTAAAAAAAAAAATGAAAAACTATTGTGGTGGGAAGGGGTTAGCATGGTAAAATAATATTATTGTATTATTAATGTATTATTATTAGCATTGTATTATTTATTATTTTTGGATTATTATTATTATTTTTATTAATATTATTTAATTATTATTATATTTTTTAGTATTACTATTTATTATTTTATTGTTGTATTATTATTGTATTATTTTTGATTATTATTATTACTATTATTTTTGTGTTATTATTGTTGTAAAATCAGCATTGTATTATTATTTTGTATTATTATATATATATATTTTTATTATTATTGTATTATTTTTGATTATTATTATTACTATTATTTTTGTGTTATTATTGTTGTAAAATCAGCATTGTATTATTATTTTGTATTATATATATATATATATTTTTATTATTATTGTATTATTTTTGATTATTATTATTCTTAAATAATTTACATCTTGGACCCACGTTAAATCAAATTTGGAAGGTTAGCAACATAAGTTAAGAGTGTATCAAATTGAACCTATGATGATTCTTGATTGTTGATCAAGAGAATGCAAAAAACAATCCATATGAGGCACTTGCTTATTACCCCATATTGTAAGGAAATATCCTTCTCAACTCCAAGTCAATACATTTCTGTATCGACCACTCCTCTCCTGTAATCTGCTTTTCAGAACTCATATAGGAGATTACAGTACACCATAAGAACTGCAGAGGGATTTTTTCCTTCACTGCTGTTACCGTAGAGAACCCTCTATACGATAATGATGTAGAACCCTCTTTTGTTTAAATGCAGAGGTTGTTCCCTTATGTCTAATTGTATTATTACACATTTCTTTGTCCATTGATGCATTTATGATAATTAGTTCATCTTTTCTAAATAAAATAGACTAAAGTTTGTAAGCATGTGGAGGGAATCATATCTGCTTCCATAAAGGCTGTGCACACGTCAAGTCAAGAAACATGGTTTCCATCTCACCTATTTCCAGACCAGTCATTGTGGTTGTGTCGTCACGTTTTGTCCATTCTGCTGCCATTTTTACTACTCCAAAAAAAATAATAAAGCACCTTGGCAAAAAAATCACAAAACATCTTGATTAAAATTATTCTACTACCTTAAAACTTGCAAGAATAATGCAAACCTTTGTGTCTCCATTGCATCAAACTATAAATAAATCCTTTGTACGCCCTTTTTTATGTCCACTACTGTTTCTTACTTAGAGAGCAAAAAAGAAGTAAAAAAAAAATAGAGCTGTGTCAGACTACAGATGGTTCATTTGTTGTCTGAAACCGTAGAAACGCATAGTTCTGCAGAGGGGCTGTGTACCTAAAACGGTAGATTTTATATTCATGACTAGTTAGAATGTGGCTTCATTTGTTTTATTAATTTAAGAAATATTGTAGCAATAAATAATCAGAAATCAATATTAAAACTTTTGGAATTGGATCCCAATATCAATTTTCATGCAAAATATCAAGTATCCTTCCTCTTTTCTTACACTTTTTCAAAGCTGTGCACCCTTTAATTATTGCTATGTAATAAAACACAGCAAAAGTGTTTTATAGTAATAAATTAATGTTGTTTCGTTAAAGGGATTGTCCCACTCTGCTCACTTCTGTATCTGGAGGTGGGCGCCACATGTCGGGGGGATCCATGCACTGCTGGCGGATATTGTGCACCTGTTTTATTCTAATGATACTTGTCATATGGGAGCGACATCACCGGTATAATGTGCACCTGTTCCATTTATTAGAATTGGACAGATGCATGACATCGGACAATCGTGCAAGCACCTAGATGTGTGCAGACAGGATGTCACCGCTGCTTCCTTCACAACGTAGAAGTGAATAGGGCTCTGACAACCCATTAACAGGTTTGTCCACTTCTAGGACAACCCCTTCTTGAACTAAATGTTTGGCCCCGATAAAATAGTAAAACCTATACTCACCTCCAGCACTCGAGGTCCTGGAGCTCTCGTCAGGGATCAGTTGATCCCCGACTTCCTGTCACGGATGTGTCAGAGGCTGCAGACCGTTGCACTGCATCTGTCTGCATAAGGTCTCAGCAGTTTGCTGACGCTAGGACCCAGTGGCCACCTCCCCCGCCTCCAATGGTTACACCTGGATCTGGGTGTTTATAACGCCTAACTTGCTGTTGGGAGTTGCAGGTGATATTTTCTATTTGCACTTCCCTGTTAAGGCTTGGAGCTGCAGCAGTCGGCTAGCATCTTCTTTGGAGTTTGGAGGACTCTCTGAGTCTAAATTTTCCCTTGTTTTGTGTATCCTAGCTGTCTTTAGCGGTAGTGGGTATTGACTAGTTCTCATCCTGTCCTTCCCGATTCAGGCCTTATTGCCAGGGTCAGGCAGGGATTAGGTATCCTGTTTGGCGATAGGTGCGGAACCTATATAGGGACGATAGTGCAGACAGGGTGACGTTTGATCTGTCTAGGGGTCTCCACACCCCCCTCCCTAGTGTTTGGTTCCCTTTCCCTTATCACTTTGTGTTGTACTTAGTCTGTCCTACATTGTGCGTGACACTTCCTTTTCATGTTCAATCTGTACAAAGGTGGAGACAGTGATGAAAAAAAAAAAAAAAAAAAAGCAGGAGCTCTAGTGTCGGCCAGAGCAGTTGATAGACAGTATTCACCAAATCAAATATAGTATAAAGCAAAGGTGAACTTAAAACATAACCTTTAATAAATTCATAAAAAACAACCAAAAATGTGAGTCACCCAATCTAAAATGCAATAGAAGATGCTAACAATTGGATCAATATTGTTTATGCTCTCCTATAGTTCATATAGGATGGATAAAACCACTCATAATAATCTGGTGGTAATTACCGTACCCAAGTACAACCATTTGGAGAGGATATAATATAAACCAACCTCCACAATACATATAGGGTCACACTGGGAACACATATATATCACATGATAATTCTTAATATTGATGAGGAAGAAAAAAGGAACAATCTCACCATATCATATGAGAAGAGAGCAGGAGCCTTTTCAGAAACCACATGTGTTGCACTGGATCTCTGATGCTTCAGACAGGAGGACAATTCCCTGTCACTCCCTAAGGGGCTATCAATAGACTGACCCCCGAGCTCCTGCCCTAACAAGGACAGTCCACAACTAGCCCTATAACATAATACGCCCTGCACTTGCCCTAAAGAGGTGTCCCGACGCGTTTCCTCCAAGCGATTTCATCAGGGGACTAGCTTGTATTAAAGTGCTGTGGTGCTATACTATAGAGATATGAGGCCCTTCTACTCTCAATGCTGTCTGCAGACACATGTGGTTTCTGAAAAGGCTCCTGCTCTCTTCTCATATGATATGGTGAGATCGTTCCTTTTTTCTTCCTCATCAATATTAAGAATTATCATGTGATATATATGTGTTCCCAGTGTGACCCTATATGTATTCTGGAGGTTGGTTTATATTATATCCTCTCCAAATGGTTGTACTTGGGTACGGTAATTACCACCAGATTATTATGAGTGGTTTTATCCATCCTATATGAACTATAGGAGAGCATAAACAATATTGATCCAATTGTTAGCATCTTCTATTGCATTTTAGATTGGGTGACTCACATTTTGGTTGTTTTTTATGAATTTATTAAAGGTTATGTTTTAAGTTCACCTTTGCTTTATAC
>JARQOD010000006.1:8351803-8510254 GCA_033576555.1 Oophaga sylvatica | reverse complement strand
TTTGCTTTATACTATACTGGAGACAGTGATGTAAGCACTGATTGGACGCCGGGCATCACGTGTCACAACCTCATAAAAGAGTTCCGGGACTGAGAGTGCCGACACCCTGGAACGGCGCCAGCACGCGGTGATATAGTTTTTTTATTTTATCGGGACCAAATATTTAGTTCAAGAAGGGTTGTCCTAGTAGTGACTCAGTAACTCAGAAACGGACTATTAATGTAAAGGTATTGATGGATTTGCCTTTTGAAAGAGGTACAATCACATATAAATAGTTAGGGTTTAAATCCAGATGACAGATTCCCTTTAAGGACCGTATTTTTATTGCCACAGGTTTACTACAACAGAGAGGAGGCAGAAGACGTAGCATCTGATTTCTCCTACTTCTGCACTGATAGAACACTTCAACCTTCTATTAAATGGTGCGGTTTCTTTTAGCAGTGCAGGGGTTAATCTGCTCAGTTGCGAGCTCCTGGAAGCTTTCCCTGCATTAAGAGTCTCATCAGCTGTGCATTGTATGCCATCTCATCTCCTATATAATCTGGGCCCTGGCTAGCAACCTTTGCCAGTGCTAGCTTATGCTGCATAGCTGAAGGTTGCTGTTGGTAATAATAGGTGAAAGGCGTTTGATGGATTTAACTGTGACTGTTGCTAGGTTTTGAGTGTGTGATAATTCCCTTCTCCTAATTTGGTTTAACCCCATCCTCCACTCTCCAGTGGATTTCTCTGTTGTTTATGCGTGTATATTTGTATGATTGTTATTTTCCTTATCCCTGTTCATATTACCTTGTTAGTCTGGTTGGTGTTTACGATACACTACTACTCTCCTCTTCCCTGGGTGGGAGAAGGGTACAGACTTAGAGTGATTTCAGGAGATATGGCAAGGTACGTGGCCCCGGCATCTTCACCATCAGAAGTAATTTGGGGAACAGGGCGAACTAGGGTGCTCCTAGCATTAGGGGCAGAGAAGGAGCCCCTGGTCCCGTGACACTGAACAACAGAGTCGTGACAATTACATTATGACAATATAATAGCAAAATGCTCAACAGGTTGCAATTCACATCACAGCCACCATCCACAATGGGTGATAACGCCTCTATATACATTAAATAACACAGGATCCACCATTCACAACAGATGATGTCACAGCTCACCTCCTCCTGTGCAATGATGATAACACCTCTGTATACAGTAGATAACACATAATCCATCATTCACAAAAGGTGATGTCACAGCTCACCTCCTCCTCCTGTACAGTGACTGATAAACACCTCTATATACAGTAGATAACACGGGATCCACCATTCACAAGAGGTGATATCACAGCTCACCTCCTCCCCCTCCTGTACAATGACTGATAACACCTCTATATACAGTAGATAACACAGGATCCACCATTCACAATAGATGATGTCACAGCTCTCCTCCTCTGTACAATGACTAATAACACCTCTATATACAGTAGATAACACAGGATGCACCATTCACAATAGATGATGTCACAGCTCACCTTCTCCTGTACAATGACTGATAACACCTCTATTTTACAGTAGATAACACAGGATCCACCATTCACAATAGGTGATATCACAGCTCACCTCCTCCTCCTCCTGTACAATGACTGATAACACCTCTATATACAGTAGATAACACAGGATGCACCATTCACAATAGATGATGTCACAGCTCACCTCCTCCTCCTGTATAGTGACTGATAACACCCTCTATATACAGTAGATAACACAGGATCCACCATTCACAATAGGTGATGTCACAGCTCACCTCCTCCTCCTTTTCTGCACAATGATGATAACACCTCTATATACAGTAGATAACACAGGATCCATCATTCACAATAGGTGATGTCACAGCTCACCTCCTCCTCCTGTACAATGACTGATAACACCTCTATATACAGTAGATAACACAGGATCCATCATTCACAATAGGTGATGTCACAGCTCACCTCCTCCTCCTCCTGTACAATGACTGAAACACCTCTATATACAGTAGATAACACAGGATCCACCATTCACAATAGGTGATGTCACAGCTCACCTCCTCCTCCTTTCTGCACAATGACTGATAACACCTCTATATACAGTAGATAACCAGGATCCATCATTCACAATAGGTGATGTCACAGCTCACCTCCTTTTCCTGTACAATGACTGATAACACCTCTATATACAGTAGATAGCACAGGATCCATCATTCACAATAGGTGATGTCACAGCTCACTCTCCTCCTCCTGTACAATGACTGATAAACACCTCTATATACAGTAGATAACACAGGATCCACCATTCACAATAGGTGATGTCACAGCTCACCTCCTCCTCCTGTACAATGACTGATAACCCCTCTATATACAGTAGATGACACAGGACCCACCTTTCACAATAGGTGATGTCACAGCTCACCTCCTCCACCTGTACAATGACTGATAATACCTCTATATACAGTAGATGACACAGGATCCACCATTCACAATAGGTGATGTCACAGCTCACTCCTCCTCTCTGTACAATGACTGATAACACCTCTTTATACAGTAGATAACACAGGATCCACCTTCACAATAGGTGATGTCACAGCTCACCTCCTTCTCCTCCTGTACAATGACTGATAACACCTCTATATACAGTAGATAACACAGGATCCACCATTCACAATAGGTCAGGGTCTCAAACTCGCGGCCCGTGGGCCAACTGCGGCCCTCGGGACACGAGTTTGCGGCCCCCACCTCATGGGCCCTCGGTATATACTTTGCGGCCCTCGGCTGGGATCTCACATGCGAGAAGCACCGCATGTGAAATCCAGTCACTCGTAGTACCGGTCATTAAGGTCATGTTATATGGACGCCACTCCTCTCATAGGCGTGCCACCCATATTCATAAGCTTAATGAGCGGTACTACAGAAAGATGGCGGTGCCGGGCATACTCCCCTCATCTCCTGCTGCTGCCTGCGCTTCCTGTCTCTGACACAGAGAGCAGCGCCGCTGAATGACGTCATCATTCAGCGGCCTGCTCTGTCAGAGCGAGGAAGCGCAGGCACCGGCGTGATGCTGCGGACAGGTGAGAGGTGGTGTGTGTGTGTGTGTGTGTGGACAGGTGAGAGGTGGTGTGTGTGTGGACAGGTGAGAGGTGGTGTGTGTGTGTGTGTGGACAGGTGAGAGGTGGTGTTTGTGTGTGTGTGTGTGTTGTGTGTGTGTGTGTGGACAGGTGAGAGGTGGTGTATGTGTGTGTGTGTGTGTGTAGGAGAGCGATGGGGAAAAGCAATGATGGAAGTAATGGGGAAAAGCAATGGGGAAAAGCAATGATGGCAGTAATGGGGAAAAGCAATGGGGAAAAGCAATGATGGCAGTAATGGGGAAAAGCAATGGGGAAAACAGTGATGGGAAAAGCAATGATGGGAGTAATGGGAAAAGCAATGATGGCAGTAATGGGGAAAAGCAATGATGGGAGTAATGGGGAAAAGCAATGGGCAAAAGCAATGATGTGAGTGATGGGGGAAAAGCAATGGGCAAAAGCAATGATGTGAGTGATGGGGGAAAAGCAATGATGGGAGTGTGTCACGGGTGTATCGCTACGAAGATCGTCGCGATTGCACAGCCTGACTTCTCACAGCTGAGTTTCTGGTGCTGGATGTTTTTCGGCAGTGAGGGAGTTAATTCTCCCTCTCTCTGTGCTAGACGAGGCCATTCTCGCCCAGCTGCAATTAATGTTGCTGTAATGGGATTCCTTCAAATACCTGCCAGTCTGCTAGGGAAGTGTCGGTGAAAGCATTCCTGGCAGACAAACAGAGCGGCTTGTGGTATTTTGGAGTTTGAAGTGAAGTGTACTTTGTGTGTGGTTTTTCCCCTTCCTCGCTTTATCATTTATCTCCTTACCCGTTGGTGTTCCCTCTGTTGTTTTGGTGTAGTTTTGTATGCAAGGTGGTAGTTGATTTTCCCCTTGTACTGTCTCGTTCGTCTTGTACTGTGTGTGGGCTTATATTATCCCGTTCCCTGTTGTTGTGATCGGGGTCCTTCTCAGGACTAGATCACTGAGGTTCAGGGATCCTCAGGAGGTAGGGATTACGCTGGCGGCCTGGACCTCTGTACCTTTAACAGTACCTCCAGGTAGAGGGATTAGTCAGGGCCCCAGCTTAGGGTCAGCTTAGGCCCCTAACCTCCGGTACGCAGAGACAGCGTGACATTTTCACCGACCGACAAAAGATTCTCTCCAGCTACCATGGATCCAGTAGCCAGTCTTGCTCGGCAGTTGCAGAATTTGTCCATGGAGCTGGCGGACGTTAAGTCCAAGGTTTTGTTCCCCCCCGGAGCAAGCCGGACCAGAACCTAAAGTAGCTCTCCCTGACAGGTTCACTGGGGGGCGGGACAAGTTTTTTGTTTTTTCGGGAGGTATGTAAATTGTACTTTCGGCTGCGGCCACAGTCATCGGGGAGTGATGAGCAAAGGGTGGGAATTGTCATCTCGCTCCTACAAGGGGACCCACAATCATGGGCGTTCTCCCTTCCCCCGGACTCCCCGGCTCTCCAGTCAGTGGATAGGTTTTTTGCAGCTCTGGGTCTTGTATATGATGACCCGGATCGGATCTCCCTTGCTGAATCTAAGTTACGTAGGATCCAGCAGGGAGATCGTCCGGCGGATGAATTCTGTTCGGAGTTCCGTAGGTGGGCCACGGACACCCAGTGGAATGACCCGGCTCTTAGGAGCCAGTTTTGTCAAGGTTTATCTGACAAATTAAAGGATGTATTGGCACAGTATGACCCTCCCGCGTCACTGGAAGCCGCTATGGCCTTTGCTATTCGTATTGACAGACGGCTTCGGGAGAGGTGCGGGGTAACTCCGCCCCCTGTGATGACTCCACCTTCCTCAAGGGTCCCTTATATGGAGGTTCCCCTGGTCAGTCCAGAGGAGCCTATGCAATTAGGAGGGACATCATTTTGGGGAGGGGACCGGCGCGGCGCCACAAAACAGGAAGTTGTTTCTTCTGTGGGAAAAAGGGACATTTTATTGGGGGGTGTCCATCCCGTCCTTTGCAGAGTAAAGGGTCGTCGGAAAACTATTGATCCCAGGTTGTGTGGTGGACGGCAATCTGGGAGTAAGTATTTCGTCCCTAAGTTCGTCTCAGTTTCTCGTACCGGCGGAGGTGGTGGTGGGTACGAGAACTGAGAGGATATCTGTTCTTCTGGATAGTGGGGCCGGGGCTAATCTGGTGGACGCTCGGTTTGCCCGGTGCAAGGTATTGAGAACCTTGTCATGCCATTCGGTCTGACTAATGCACCGGCGGTGTTCCAACACTTTGTAAATGACATTTTTCGCCACCTGGTGGGACAGTTTGTGATCATACATCTGGATGATATCTTAATTTACTCGCCGGATCTTGTGTCTCATCAGAGCATGTTAGGCAGGTGTTACAGATCTTGTGGGATAATAAACTGTACGCCAAATGGGAAAAGTGTGTATTTGCCGTACAGGAACTCCAGTTTTTAGGCTTTCTGGTTTCAGCGTCCGGTTTTCGTATGGACCCTGGGAAAGTACGGGAGGTTCTTGAGTGGGATCTGCCAGAGAATCTTAAGGCTCTACAACGTTTCCTGGGGTTTGCTAATTATTACCGGAAATTTATTCGTAATTTCTCGTCCATGGTTAAACCTCTCACAGACATGACAAAAAAGGGGACGGATTTTTCTAGGTGGTCTGACAAGGCTTGTCAAGCATTCTCCTCCTTGAAAAAATGCTTTGCCTCGGCACCCATACTTATTCAACCTGATGCGTCACAGCCGTTCATTGTAGAGGTAGACGCTTCAGAGGTAGGGGTGGGAGCAGTATTGTCACAAGGTTCGTCCCCTGGTAAGTGGCATCTGTGCGCATTTTTCTCTAAAAAACTGTCGTCCGCTGAGAGGAATTACGATGTCGGCAATAGGGAACTCTTGGCCATTAAGTTGGCTTTTGAGGAGTGGCGCCATTTTTTGGAGGGGGCAGTCCATCCGGTCACTGTCATCACCGATCACAAGAACCTGCTATATCTGGAGTCTGCAAAACGTCTGAATCCCAGACAAGCTAGGTGGTCATTATTTTTACCAGGTTTAATTTTGTCGTCACATATCGTCCTGGGTCAAAAAATGTAAAGGCGGATGCCTTATCTCGTAGTTTCCCTGGGGCCGGGAATACGGAGGACCCGGTTCCTATCCTTCAGGAGGGGGTGGTGGTGTCGGCAGTATGCTCTGAGCTTGAGGAGGAGGTATTGGAGGCTCAGGGGGACACCCCTGTAGGACCTCCAGGGAGACTGTTTGTTCCAAATCAGTTGCGACAAAAGGTGATCGAGGCACACCATAATTCAGCTTTGGCAGGACACCCAGGGAGTAAAGCAACTGAGGATCTCCTCTCGCGTCGGTTTTGGTGGCCTAACTTACATAGGGAGGTGGTAACTTTTGTCACGTCCTGCGAGGTTTGTGCGCGCTCTAAGACCCCACATACCCGTCCGTCTGGGGCCCTCTTACCTTTGAAGATCCTGGAGCGTCCGTGGACTCATCTGTCTATGGACTTCATTACGGACCTCCCGCCATCTTCGGGTAAAACAGTCATACTCGTTGTAGTGGACAGGTTCAGCAAGATGGCACATTTTATCGCTCTTCCTGCTCTTCCTAATGCTAAAACTCTTGCGCAGGTGTTCATTGGGGAGATTGTAAGGCTTCACGGGGTACCCTCCGATGTGGTGTCGGATCAGGGGTCTCAGTTTGTGTCCAAATTCTGGAAGGCATTTTGTACACGGCGGGGGATGCAGTTGTCATTTTCATCGGCTTTTCATCCACAGACCAATGGTCAGAGAGAGCGTCTGAACCAGAGCTTGGAGACATATCTCCTGTGTTTTGTGTCAGAGAACCAGGAGGACTGGGCTTCTTTCTTGCCTCTGGCGGAGTTTGCTCTTAATAATAGGCGGAGCGAGTCCACTGGTAAGTCCCCGTTTTTTGGGGCATATGGTTTTCACCCCCAGTTTTGTACTTTCAATAGGGGGGGCTCTTCTGGGGGTCTTGAGGAGGAACGATTTTCGTCGTCACTTGCTTCAGTGTGGAGAGGAGTGCTGAATAATCTGAGTACTATGGGGAACCGATACAAATGTATGGCTGATAGGAGGAGAGTGTCTGGTCCGGACCTAAGTGTGAACGATCTGGTATGGTTGTCTACCAAGAATATAAAACTTAAGGTTCCCTCCTGGAAACTGGGTCCCAGGTTCATCGGGCCATACAAGATCAGTTCTATAATTAATCCGGTGGCATTCCGTCTTGACCTCCCTCCTACATTTAAAATTCACAATGTGTTCCACAGATCGTTGCTTAAGAGGTATGTGGCGCCGGTGATACCTTCACCTTTACCTCCTCCTCCTGTGGTGGTCAATGGTAACTTGGAGTTTCAGGTGTCGAGAATCATCGATTCATGTCTGAATCGCCGGTCCCTTCAGTACCTGGTTCATTGGAGGGGGTATGGTCCTGAGGAGAGGACGTGGGTTCCTGCGTCGGATATTAACGCAGATCGATTAATTCGGGCCTTCCACACTACTCACCCAGATAAACCCGGCCCTGAGGGTCCGGAGGCCCCTCGTAGAAGGGGGGGTAGTGTCACGGGTGTATCGCTAAGAAGATCGTCGCGATTGCACAGCCTGATTTCTCACAGCTGAGTTTCTGGTGCTGGGTGTTTTTCGGCAGTGAGAGAGTTAATTCTCCCTCTCTCTGTGCTAGATGAGGCCAGCCTCGCCCAGCTGCAATTAATGTTGCTGTAATGGGATTCCTTCAAATACCTGCCAGTCTGCTAGGGAAGTGTCGGTGAAAGCATTCCTGGCAGACAAACAGAGCGGCTTGTGGTATTTTGGAGTTTGGAGTGAAGTGTACTTTGTGTGTGGTTTTTCCCCTTCCTCGCTTTATCATTTATCTCCTTACCCGTTGGTGTTCCCTCTGTTGTTTTGGTGTAGTTTTGTATGCAAGGTGGTAGTTGATTTTCCCCTTGTACTGTCTCGTTCGTCTAGTACTGTGTGTGGGCTTATATTATCCCGTTCCCTGTTGTTGTGATCGGGGTCCTTCTCAGGACTAGATCACTGAGGTTCAGGGATCCTCAGGAGGTAGGGATTACGCTGGCGGCCTGGACCTCTGTACCTTTAACAGTACCTCCAGGTAGAGGGATTAGTCAGGGCCCCAGCTTAGGGTCAGCTTAGGCCCCTCACCTCCGGTACGCAGAGACAGCGTGACAGAGTGATGAGGGAAAAGCAATGATGGGAGTGATGGGGAAAAAGCAATGGGGGGAATGAGCGCTGGGGGGAGGATGAACGCTGGGGAGGATGAGCGCTGGGGTGGATGAGCGCTGGGGGAGGATGAGCGCTGGGGGAGGATGAGCGCTGGGGAGAATGAGCTCTGGGGAGGATGTGCGCTTGGGAAGAATGAGCGCTGGGGGAATGACTTCTTGCTGTTAACCAGTTAATGTTTACTTGTCCACCACACTGCAGTGTCAAAAGAGGAAGACAGCGAGACAGGCAGCAACATCACATCAGAGAGCTCTTGACCTCGAAACAGAAAATCCTCAGATCCTGGTATTGTAACCTAATACCATCAACACTGTCCCCATTGGGACATTTGATAACATTGGAATGTTTTTGTAAGAGCTTTTCTTGTGGAAAACCTGATGCGGCCCAGCCTCACCCAGATTCTACCTCCAGCGGCCCCCGGTAAATTGAGTTTGAGATCCCTGCAATAGGTGATGTCACAGCTCACCTCCTCCTCCTGTATAGTGACTGATAACACCTCTATATACAGTAGATAACACAGGATCCACAATATATGTCATCTGTCATTTCTCCTGTGGTGTCGCTGTAGGGAAAATGAATAGTTATATCCAGATTACCACACTGATCACTTGGGGTCCCAGTAGGGTGGTATTTTATGATTAACTTCTAACCCTTCTACCAAGTAGAGATTATCCAAAGCAAAGCACAGACGTCCTATGGATAACTATTAGAAAAAAGAAGTGATACTAAAGGCAGAGCAATAAGAATAAAGTACCGTATATAAAGTATTCTTTCTTCTGTATTATTTTCTGCAGGACTTCATCACCGTTCATAATAGTTCAAGCATTTTTTTTTACCATTGTTCTGTGTTTTGACATTTCTTTTTTCAAGTATGGATAATTCTCACACCTTGGATGAAAATAGTAATGTTTTATCTTAACAATGTACTGACCAAGAGCCCTAACTAGGATCCTATTAATAGCATCTTCAAGGCAGACCTTCAGAAAAAAAAGTTAAGACAAAAATAATTATAAAAAAAATCCTAAATATTTCCATAGCAAATTCTTATTTGTATTTATTTTTAAATGTAATAATAATAATAATAATAATGATAATAATAATAACAAAAAAATATCTTTATTTGTTACTATATTGTCTAAATCTAAATTAAATAATTATTTATTCATTTAAATTTTCTTTTTTATTCATTTCTAATTCATTTTAGACCTTTTTTAAATGATTTTCCAGAAATATACATATTTTTTATCTTTTTTTTATTTCATGACTTTGATCAGCCGGCATGTTTCTATGTTTCTGCCACCATTGATAGGCTCTATTATAGTTCATTAGCGGTAACCATGGTAATGACATTTAGAGACACTGATTAATTACACCACCTAATGAATCAAGTCTCAAGATTAGGCGAGCCATCAAAGAGAGAAAAGTTATTATATGAAAACACAATCACAATAGAGCGAGGAAAGCGATCCGACATAAACCGCCATTGCGTACATACGGAAATATAAACAACGAGGGCTGTATTCACTGAAGGGGGCACAGCTGCAGTTTCGCCATGAATGGGAGTTAAAGAGGACCTTTAATTAAAAGCTTAAACCCAAGTCTTTCTTTTAACCTCCAAATAAATAATATATATATTTATTTAACGGAAAATTTCATAGCTCCATTTTACAAGAAATGGGACCAGCATTAGAATCATAAACAGATAATAATAGGTAAAAATGATAAAAAAAACAATCAAACAGAAAAAGAAAAAATAAATGAAAAAAAAAAAGAGAAAAATCACAGAAAAATAAAACATTAAAAAAAAAACTTGGGAAAAAAATGTATATTTGGTCTCAGGTCTGTTTTTGTTGCTTTTCGTTTCCTGTGATTGTCATGATAAGAATATAACATACTTATCTATGTCACTTCAGTGCTGTCATATGCAGTCCCTCCGATCTTCGTGGGATGGTACTGACAGCGAGGGCGGTGATGGGCAGTGCACTCTCAAGAGCCTCCACCCAAGAGGCTCAAAAGTCAGTTTCACTACCGTGCACTTGATGCCTGGCACTCTAGACTCAATCCAGTTATCCCCGAGACTATGAGTACAACACATATCTTTTCAGCGCTGTCATCCTCTACCATCCAAATTTTGGGGGTGTCACTGACAGCAAGGGAGGTGCTATCCAGTTCCACTGGAGGTCACTCTTTGCATGATTCTCTAGAATTAAATTCAGCTATTCCCTGAAGATGCATTTGCATATGATTTTGTCATTGTGCTCATGTCTTGGTTTGTAGACACTTTTCTTTTCAACCCAACAACCAGCCAGCAGCTACTCCGTGGACACAACCCAGGGGCCTTCTGTTATGTTTTGGTAGCTGAGGAGAGTAAAAGCAAAAACGGCAATACATCAGAGAGGCTGGAACCTATTGGATTGCAGTAACCTGAACTAACCACACAACTAGAGGTAGCCGTGGAGCGTTCCTACGTTGATCCTAGACGCCTCGTCACAGTCTGAGCGATAACTACACCTAAAGGCAGAAAGATGAAAGCTATCTGCCCCGGAGCAGATCCCCAAAGAAAATAGGAAGCCCCCAAACATGTAATGGCGGTTAGACAAGAAGAAACACGGACACAGACAGAAAATAGAATGAGCAAACGCTGGGGCCCAATCTGTCTAGACAGAAAAGTACAGGAAAGGATACTCACTGCAAGCCAAAAAAAACCCTAAAAAATACCAACTCTACTGATTGCAAAAACACCTGAGATCACACGACCTCTACCACCTAAATCAGTTCTCTGGTGTAACAAAACTAAGCCGCAGCCACTGAAAAAACAGGAAAAAGCAAATGAACAAACAACAGTGGCTCCAGATAAACTGAGAGGAGCACAAGCCCCCCGGAGGGGACCTGGCTGACCTCCACAGAAGTGCAGGGAACAATGCAAAAAGCAAGCACAAAAATAAAAGCAGAAAATATCTTATCTGATAGCAGAAGATGCAGGCAAGACTCAGCAAGCTTCCAAATGAACCAGGAACCACAATTGAGACGAGAACAATTGATCACCGACAACCGTCATGGGAGGGAACCTCCCTTATATCAGACCAGTCCGTGATCCCAGATTGCCACTCCTCGCTGAAAGGTTCAGTACTGTCAGTAACCACCAGAGGGAGCCTCTGCCCAGAAACCATTTTTAGCACATTCATAACAGCCTTCCAAAGCAAAAAGACCAGAGTTCTGTATTGTTTTGAAAAAAAAAAAAACAGCAAGGAGCGCCTGGAACCTTCTAAGTGGAGTAAATAGTCCTAAGACTGTCCGTGGTAGCCTTTTAGAGTTGTCGGATTCATTACAATTAGTCACCTCAAAAAGACCCAGTTCCAGTATGTGACAATAATTCCAAAAGATTTCCAGTCCAGTTCCTCTTTCGGGGATCTGTAGATTTTTTTTTTAATTATACAAAAAAAAGCAAAACAGTAAAAAAAAAAAATGAAGTTCAAAAAATGGCAACATAATAAACAACTCAGCATTGGGAAGCGTTTACTCACATATATTGTCTTCTGACTGTACAGCCATACAGCTTTTTCAGGGGATACAACTACATCGTAGTAGCAGCAACGCAGGCGCTTCAGCCTTTCACCAATCCCATGCAGTCTGTTGTCGGGGTCGTGGAGGTTTGGTCAGTCAAGCAAAAGTGATTGCCCATCTAACAAATGAGAAGTTAGTAGGATGGACAAAGAGAATCCCTTGAAAACCCATTTTTAGAATAATCTTTTAAGACTGATCCATGACCTCAAAGGGAACCTGATACGTTGTTTTGTTTTAATTTTACTATGATTTCTATTGATTTATTGAATCTAAGTTAATAAAAAATAAAGAAAGAAACATTGCAATTAATTTTGTTTCAAAAATATCCAACCTTTTTGGGTATACAGCTTCTCTGCAGAGCTATGCTTCTACATAAATACAGTGGGTACGGAAAGTATTCAGACCCCTTTAAATTTTTCAATCTTTGTTTCATTGCAGCCATTTGGTAAATTCAAAAAAGTTCTTTTTTTTTCTCATTAATGTATACTCTGCCCCCCATGTTGACTAAAAAAATAGAAATGTAGAAATTTTTGCAAATTTATTAAAAAAGAAAAACTGAAATATCGCATGGTCATAAGTATTCAAACCCTTTGCTCAGTATTGGTAGAAGCACCTTTTGAGCTAGTACAGCCATGAGTCTTCTTGGGAATGATGCAACAAGTTTTTCACACCTGGATTTGGGGATCCTCTGCCATTCTTACTTGCAGATCCTCTCCAGTCCCGTTAGGTTGGATGGTGAACGTTGGTGGACAGCCGTTTTCAGGTCTCTCCAGATTACTCAATGGGGTTTAGGTCAGGGCTCTGGCTGGGTCAGTCAGGAATGGTCACAGAGTTGTCCTGAAGCCACTCCTTTGTTATTTTAGCTGCGTGCTTAGGGTCATTGTTTTGTTGGAAGGTGAACCTTCAGCCGAATCTGAGGTCCAGAGCACTCTGGAAGAGGTTTTCATCCAGGGTATCTCTGTACTTGGCCTCATTAATGTTTCCTTCAATTGCAACCAGCCGTCCTGTCTCTGCAGCTGAAAAACACCCCCATAGCATGATGCTGCCACCACCATGTTTCACTGTTGGGATGGTATTGGGCAGGTGATGAGCTGTGCCTGGTTTTCTCCACACCTACCACTTAGAATTATCACCAAAAAGTTCTATCTTCATCTCATCAGATCAGAGAATCTTATTTCTCATAGTCTGGAGTCCTTCATGTGTTTTTTAGCACACTCTATGCAGGCTTTGATATGTCTGGCACTGAGGAGAGGCTTCCATTGAGCCACTCTGCCATAAAGGCCCGACTGATGGAGGGCTGCAGTGATAGTTGACTGTTGTGAATGTGTTAGAAATGAATTCTGAGCAGAAGATCCCTCTGGTGGTTACAAACAGTACTAACCATTCAATGAAGATTGTGAAGATTGGCAATCAGGAGTTACAGACTGGTCTTATATAAGGGAGGTTCCCTCCCATCAGGGTTGCCGGTGATCAATTGTTCTTGTCTCAACTTTGGTTCCTGGTTCATTTGGAAGCTTGTTGAGTCTTGCCTGCATCTTCTGCTAACAGATAAGATATTTTCTGCTTTTATTTTTGTGCTTGCTTTTGCATTTTTTCCTGCACTTCTGTAGAGGTCAGCTAGGTCCCCTCCGGGGGCTTGTGCTCCTCTCAGTTTATCTGAGCCACTGTTATTTGTTCATTTGCCTTTTCCAGTTTTTTCAGTGGCTGCGGTTTAGTTTTGTTACACCAGAGAACTAATTTAGGTGGTAGAGGTCGTGTGATCTCAGGTGTTTTTGCAATTAGTGGAGTTGGTATTTTTTTAGGGTTTTTTGGATTGCAGTAAGTGTCCTTCCTATCCTTTTCTTTCTAGGAAGATTGGGCCCCAACGTTTGCTCATACTATTTTCTGTCTATGTCTGTATTTCCTCTTGTCTAACCGCCATTACATGTTTGGGGGCTTCCTATGTTCTTTGGGGATCTGCTCCAGGGCAGATAGCTTTCCTCTTTCTATCTTTAGGTGTAGTTAGCCTCTCAGGCTGTGACGAGGCGTCTAGGACCAACGTAGGTACGCTCCACGGCTGCCTTTAGTTGTGGTGGTTAGTCAGGGTACTGCAATCCAGTAGATTCCAACCTCTCTGGTGTATTGAGGTTTTTGCCTGCTCTCCTCAGCTACCAAATCACAACAGTATCACCGGCCAAACTGAAAATTATATGGTACTCACAGAAGGGAAAAATAGTGTGAAAAAAAAAGTTGTCAGAGTTGTCAGAGATTTTTTTTTTTTTGTTTGTTGCATTTTTTTTCCCTCTTTTTCTCTGGGTGCTGAGGATTTGTTTTTTCTCCAATGGAGTTTGCACAGTTGTCTGGCCGTGTGGATCAGCTTGCCACTGAGGTTCAGAGTATTGCTGCATATCTTGCTAGGTTGCCTGTTGTGGAACCTAGGATCCCCATGCCAGATTTGTTTTTAGGGGATCGAGCTAAATTTCTGAATTTCAAAAATAACTGTAAGTTGTTTTTTGCCTTAAAACCTAAGTCCTCAGGGAACGCAGCACAGCAGGTTCAAATTGTCATCTCTCTCCTGCTCGGCGATCCTCAGGATTGGGCTTTTTCCCTGACACCTGGGGATCCTGTTTTGAGTAATGTTCATGCATTTTTCTGGCTCTGGGGTTATTGTACGATGAACCTAATGTCACTGATCAAGCTGAAAAAACCTTGTTGGCATTAAATCAGGGGCTTGAGGACGCTGAGTTATGCTGTCAGAAATTCCGAAAGTCGGCAGTCCTGACCAAATGGAATGATGATGCTTTGGCAGCCCTTTTTCGGAAGGGTCTGTCAGAGAATGTAAAAGATGTTATGGTGGGTTTCCCTGCTCCCTCTGGTCTCAATGATTCTATGTCATTAGCGATTCAAATTGACAGACGTTTGCGTGAGCGTAGAGGTATGCGTGGAATAGTGTTGCCTTGTGAACCAGCTTCTGAACCCATGCAGTGTGATAGAGTGGCTTCTGGGGCACAGCGTCATGAGTTTCGAAAACGCAATGGGTTATGTTTCTACTGTGGTGACGCCTCTCATGCTATTTCAGTCTGCCCTAAGCGGGGAAGACGTTTTGCACGCTCAGTTGTCTTGGGTAGTGTTCAGACTAAATTTCTGTTGACTGTTACCCTGATTTGCTCCCTGTACACATTTTCTGCTCAGGCTTTTGTTGATTCGGGAGCAGCTATTAACCTGATGGATTTTGATTTTGCTAAACGTTGTGGGTTTCCCTTGATACTCCTACGGAAGTCTATTCCCCTACTGGGGATTGATTCTACCCCTTTGGCTAAGAATAAACCCCAGTTCTCTACTCAGGTGATAATGAGGATTGAACCTGATCATCAGGAGAGTTGCAAATTTTTGGTGCTGTATAATCTGCATGACATTATTGTACTAGGTTTCCCTTGGTTACAGTCTCATAATCCTGTTTTGGATTGGAAATCTGTGTCTGTAACCAGTTGGAGCTGCCAATGTGTTAATGCCAACACTCCTGTTTCTTCTGCCTCTCCCCAGGCTCAGGATGTTCCTGACTTTTTGACTGATTTTTCTGATGTGTTTAGCGAAAGTAAATCTGCATCCTTGCCCCCCCATAGGAGCTATGACTGCGCTATTGAATTAGTGCCTGGTAGCAAATTCCCTAAAGGTCGCCTTTTTAACTTGTCTGTACCTGAACATGACGCTATGCGGTCTTATATCAAGGAGTCATTGGAGAATGGTCATATCAGACCATCCTCTTCACCCTTGGGTGCCGGTTTTTTCTTTGTGGCCAAAAAGGATGGTTCATTAAGGCCGTGTATTGATTATCGTCTCTTGAACAATATCACTGTGAAATATCAATATCCGTTACCCTTGATTTCTGACCTGTTTTCCAGGGTGAAAAGTGCTACTTGGTTTACCAAGCTTGACCTCAGGGGGGCATATAACCTTATTCGCATTAAGCACGGGGATGAATGCAAGATGGCATTTAATACCCCAGAGGGGCATTTTGAGTACCTAGTGATGCCCTTTGGGCTCACTAATGCTCCTTCCGTCTTCCAGTCCTTCATGAATGACATTTTCAGGGATTTTGTGGATAAATTTCTGATTGTTTATTTGGATGATATCTTGATTTTTTCCAATGACTGGGACTCTCATGTGAAACATGTTCGGACTGTGTTCCAGATTTTGAGAGAGAATGCTCTGTATGTGAAGGGATCAAAGTGTCTTTTTGGCGTACAGAGGATCTCATTTCTGGGATTCATTTTGTCCCCATCTGTTATTGAAATGGACCCGGTCAAGGTTCAGGCCATCTGTGATTGGGTCCAACCTACTTCATTAAAGGCTCTTCAGAGATTCTTGGGTTTTGCCAATTTTTATCGTAAATTTATTGGTAATTTCTCTGTTATTGTTAAACCATTGACTGATTTGACCAAAAAGGGTTCTGATGTGGTGAATTGGCCTCCTGAGGCAGTCTCTGCGTTTCAGGAACTTAAGCAGAGATTCACTTCTGCTCCTGTTCTACGGCAGCCTGATGTTTCTCTGCCATTTCAGGTGGAGGTTGATGCCTCTGAAATTGGGGCAGGTGCCGTTTTGTCTCAAAGAGATCCTGAGACCTCTAAAAGTAACCCTTGTGCCTTTTTCTCTCGAAAATTTTCTCCAACTGAACGTAATTATGACGTGGGTAATCGGGAGTTATTGGCCATGAAGTGGGCTTTTGAAGAGTGGAGACATTGGCTGGAGGGAGCCAAACATCAGGTGGTGGTACTCACGGACCATAAGAATCTGGTTTATCTGGAATCAGCCAAGCGACTTAATCCTAGACAGGCCAGGTGGGCCTTGTTTTTCACACGTTTTAATTTTGTGGTTTCCTTTCTTCCTGGCACTAAGAATGTTAAAGCGGATGCCCTCTCGAGGAGTTTCCTTGCGGACTCTCCTGAGTTATCTGATCCTGCTGTTATTTTGAAAGAGGGTGTAGTTCTTTCCGCCATCTCGCCCAATTTGAGACTAGCTCTGGAAGGGTGTCAAGAGGATAAACCCAAGCGCTGCCCTATTGGGAAATTCTTTGTCCCAGACCGGTGGAAAAAGAGTGTGATGTCTGAGATTCATTGTTCCGCGTTGGCCGGTCATCCCGGAATTTTTGGTACCAGAGACTTGGTTAGTCGGTCCTTTTGGTGGCCTACTTTGTCTCGTGACGTCAGGGAATTTGTGCAGTCCTGCGGGACTTGCTCTCGCTCCAAGCCTTGCTCTTGCTCTAGTGGTTTGTTGATGCCATTGCCTGTGCCCAAGAGACCATGGACCCATATCTCTATGGATTTCATTTCCGACCTCCCTGTTTCTCAGAGAATGACCGTTATCTGGGTGATTTGTGATAGATTTTCCAAAATGATACATCTTGTGCCATTACCTAAGTTGCCTTCCTCCTCCGAATTGGTGCCTTTGTTCCTTCAGCACGTGGTTCGGTTACACGGCATTCCTGAGAACATTGTGTCTGACAGAGGAGTCCAGTTTGTTTCCAGATTTTGGAGGACTTTTTGTTCTAAACTTGGTGTTCAATTGTCTTTCTCCTCGGCTTTTCATCCTCAGACCAATGGACAAACTGAGAGAACAAACCAGACATTGGAGACTTATCTGAGATGCTTTGTGTCTGCTGATCAGGATGACTGGGTCTTTTTTTTGCCTTTGGCTGAGTTTGCTCTTAATAATAGGGCTAGCTCTGCCACTTTGATGTCTCCATTTTTCTGCAATTTTGGGTTTCACCCTCGATTTTCTTCGGGACAGACGGAGGCTTCTGTCTGTCCAGGTGTTGACTCTGTTGTGGAGCGTATGCAGCAGATTTGGGACCAGGTAGTGGAGAGGTTGTCCCTCTCTCAGGAGAGGGCCCAGCGGTTTGCCAACCGGCAGAGGACTGATGGTCCTCGGTTTGAAGTGGGGGACTTGGTCTGGTTGTCCTCAAGAAATATCCCTATGAGAGTTGCATCTCCTAAGTTTAAGCCTAGGTTCATTGGACCTTATAAGATCATGGAGATTCTTAATCCTGTTTCCTTTCGTTTACTTCTTCCAGGGACATTTAAGATCCATAACGTGTTCCACAAGTCCTTATTGAAGAGGTTTGTCGAGCCAGTGGTTCCTATGGCTGCGCCTCCTGACCCTGTTTTGGTTGAGGGCAATCTGGAGTATGTGGTTGAGAAAATATTGGATTCTCATTTTTCTAGACGGAAACTCCAGTATTTGGTTAAGTGGAGAGGTTATGGTCAGGAGGACAATTCTTGGGTGTTTGGTCGGACATCCATGCTAGGAGACTGATCCGTGCGTATCACAGAGCTCATCCTGACCGACCTGGTTGCCCAAATGAGGGTTCGGTGACCCCTCCTCAAGGGGGGGGTACTGTTGTGAATGTGTTAGAAATGAATTCTGAGCAGAAGCTCCCTCTGGTGGTTACAAACAGTACTGAACCATTCAATGAAGATTGTGAAGATTGGCAATCCGGAGGTTACAGACTGGTCTTATATAAGGGAGGTTCCCTCCCATCAGGGTTGCCGGTGATCAATTGTTCTTGTCTCAACTTTGGTTACTGGTTCATTTGGAAGCCTGCTCTGTCTTGCCTGCATCTTCTGCTAACAGATATTTTCTACTTTTATTTTTGTGCTTGCTTTTTGCATTTTTTTCCTGCACTTCTGTGGAGGTCAGCCAGGTCCCCTCCGGGGGCTTGTGCTCCTCTCAGTTTATCTGAGCCACTGTTATTTGTTCATTTGCCTTTTCCAGTTTTTTCAGTGGCTGCGGTTTAGTTTTGTTACACCAGAGAACTAATTTAGGTGGTAGAGGTCGTGTGATCTCAGGTGTTTTTGCAATTAGTGGAGTTGGTATTTTTTTAGGGTTTTTTGGATTGCAGTAAGTGTCCTTCCTATCCTTTTCTTTCTAGGAAGATTGGGCCCCAACGTTTGCTCATACTATTTTCTGTCTGTGTCTGTATTTCCTCTTGTCTAACCGCCATTACATGTTTGGGGGCTTCCTATGTTCTTTGGGGATCTGCTCCGGGGCAGATAGCTTTCCTCTTTCTATCTTTAGGTGTAGTTAGCCTCTCAGGCTGTGACGAGGCGTCTAGGACCAACGTAGGTACGCTCCACGGCTGCCTTTAGTTGTGGTGGTTAGTCAGGGTACTGCAATCCAGTAGATTCCAACCTCTCTGGTGTATTGAGGTTTTTGCCTGCTCTCCTCAGCTACCAAATCACAACAGTTGACTTTGTTGAAGTTTCTCCTATCTCCCTACTGCATCTGTGGAGCTCAGCCACAGTGATCTTGGGGTTCTTCTTTACCTCTCTCTCCAAGGCTCTTCTCCTACGATTACTCAGTTTGGCTGGACAGCCTGGTCTAGGAAGACTTCTGTTGGTCCCAAACTTCTTCCATTTAAGGATTATGGAGGCCACTGTGCTCTTAGGAACCTTGAGTACTGTAGAAATTCTTTTGTAACCTTGGCCAGATGTGTGCCTTGCCACAATTCTGTCTCTGAGCTCCTTTGCCAGTTCCTTTGACCTCATGATTCTCATTTGGTCTGACATGCACTGTGAGCTGTGAGGTCTTATATAGACAGGTGTCGCCTTTACAAATCAAGTCCTATCAGTTTAATTACACACAGCTGGACTCCAATGAAGGAGTAGAACCATCTCAAGGAGGATCACAAGGAAATGGACAGCATGTGACTTAAATATGAGTGTCTGAGCAAAGGGTCAGAATACTTATGACCATGTGATATTTCAGTTTTTCTTTTTTAATAAATTTGCAAAAATTTCTACATTTCTGTGTTTTTTCAGTCAAGATGGGGTGCAGAGTGTACATTAATGAGAAAAAAATGATTTTTTTTGAATTTACCAAATGGCTGCAATGAAACAAAGAGTGAAAAATTTAAAGGGGAGCCAAGTAAAACTTCTAAACAGATTAAAGGTGAACTTCAAGCTCAAGGAACATCAGTGTCAGATCACACCATCCGTCGTTGTATGAGCCAAAGTGGACTTCATGGGAGCAAACCAAGAAGGACTCCATTGTTGAAAAAAAAATCATAAAAAAGCCAGACTGGAATTTGCCAAAGTACATGTTGACAAGCCACAAAGCTTCTGGGAGAATGTCCTAGGGACAGATGAGACAAAAATGGAACTTTTTCATCAGCTCTATGTTCACAGATGGAAAAATGAAGCATATCAAAAAAAGAACACTGTCCCTACTGTGAAACATGGAGGAGGCTGTTATGTTCTGGGGCTGCTTTGCTGCATCTGGCACAGGTTGTCTAGAATCTTGCAGGGTACAATGAAATCTCAAGACTATCAAAGGATTCTAGAAAGAAATTTGCTGTCCAGTGTCAGAAAGCTTGGTCTCAGTCGCAGGTCATGGGTCTTGCAACAGGTTAATAATCCAAAACACAGCTAAAAACACCACAGAATGGCCAAGGGGAAAACATTGGACTATTCTGAAGAGGCTTCTATGAGCCCTGACCTAAATCCTATTGAGCATCTATGGAAAGAGCTGAAACATGTCATCTGGAAAAGGCAACCTTCAAACACGAGACAACTGGAGCAGTTTGCTCTTGAGGAATGGGCCAAAATACCTGTCGAGAGGCGCAGAAGTCTCATTGACAGTTACAGGAATCGTTTGATTGCAGTGATTGCCTCCAAAGGTTGTGCAACAAAATATTAAGTTAAGGAACCATCATTTCTGTCCAGGCCTATTTCATGAGTTTTATTATTTTTTTAAATTCTGTGGAAGCTGAAAACCAATGTCTGACTGTCATCTGTTCATTTTCAAAGATTTTTGATTTATTATTACTTTTGTCAGATTCAAGTTATTTCTGTCACCATTGTGGGTTTTTCTGTCATTAAACGAAGGGAACCAACAATTTTGACCACATGTGTATGCTGGCAAATGCTTCAAGTGTAGACCAAATACAATGTGAACAGAGCCTTGATCATCTGAAAATGCACAAGATCTCCCGTTTCAGCAAATCCATTTACTTTCTTGTCTTCACTCCTATTTTTGACATAAATGGTTGTGATTACGATTCTTTACTTACAACAAATGCCTTAAGAAATTGAGGGTGGTGGATGCCGGGCTATAATTATAAAGATGTCTACAGTCTGGTTCCCGATTTGGCAGTCGAGATAAAGAGGCCAGAAGGTGATATTTGTTTAGATGGTAACTGATCTCGCATAAACTCCTCATCATCATCACTTGCATTAACCGGGCAGATGTCTGTAAACTGCAATTCTCATACATCTCGTATGTAAATAGTATTGAGCTCCCTGATCACTCCAAGATGAATTGCAAATTGGGAGAGTATGTTTCCCGGTAATCTGCTTTTTATTTAGCTTGATATACGGGATGAGGCTGAAAGAAACTCTGTTGGTAAAACCGATTCACGTTATAACCCAGAACAGTGAGAAATACAGATTCCAACCACGGTAAAGCTGATCTTGATGGACATCACAACGATGAATTATTACGGACCTGCCAGGACTGATTCAAAGGCTTTGGCCAAATAATTTTAACGGAAGACCTCAATATTGAAGAAAACACCATAGATAAGAAAAGCGGATGAAATAAAATTATTATATACATAGAAAAAAATTAAAAAACGTATTAGTAACAGAATCAATGCAATAATCTATTAAAAACATCCACCATACAGTATTCAAATAACAATCAATCTGAGGAATACTATAATACTGCCTCCTATGTACAAGAATATAACTACTATAATACTTCTCCTATGTACAAGAATATAACTACTATAATACTGCTCCTATGTACAAGAATATAACTACTATAATACTTCTCCTATGTACAAGAATATAACTACTATAATACTGCTCCTATGTACAAGAATATAACTACTATAATACTGCTCCTATGTACAAGAATATAACTACTATAATACTGCCCCTATGTACAAGAATATAACTACTATAATACTGCTCCTATGTACAAGAATATAACTACTATAATACTGCTCCTATATACAAGAATATAACTACTATAATACTGCTCCTATGTACAAGAATATAACTACTATAATACTTCTCCTATGTACAAAAATATAACTACTATAATACTGCTCCTATGTACAAGAATATAACTACTATAATGCTGCTCTTATGTACAAGAATATAACTACTATAATACTGCCCCTATGTACAAGAATATAACTACTATATACTGCCCCTATGTACAAGAATATAACTACTATAATACTGCTCCTATGTACAGGAATATAACTACTATAATACTGCTCCTATGTACAAGAATATAACTGCTATAATACTGCCCCTATGTACAAGAATATCACTGCTATAATACTGCCCCTATGTACAAGAATATAACTACTATAATACTGCCCCTATGTACAAGAATATAACTACTATAATACTGCTCCTATATACAAGAATATAACTACTATAATACTACTCCTATGTATAAGAATATAACTACTATAATACTGCCCCATGTACAAGAATATAACTACTATAATACTGCCCCTATGTACAAGAATATTACTACTATAATACTGCCCCTATGCACAAGAATATAACTACTATAATACTGCCCCTATGTACAAGAATATAACTACTATAATACTGCTCCTATGTACAGGAATATAACTACTATAATACTGTTCCTATGTACAAGAATATAACTACTATAATACTGCTCCTATGTACAGGAATATAACTACTATAATACTGTTCCTATGTACAAGAATATAACTACTATAATACTGCTCCTATGTACAGGAATATAACTACTATAATACTGCCCCCTATGTACAAGAATATTACTACTATAATACTGCCCCTATGCACAAGAATATAACTACTATAATACTGCCCCTATGTACAAGAATATAACTACTATAATACTGCTCCTATGTACAGGAATATAACTACTATAATACTGTTCCTATGTACAAGAATATAACTACTATAATACTGCTCCTATGTACAAGAATATAACTACTATAATACTGTTCCTATGTACAAGAATATAACTACTATAATAGTGCTCCTATATACAAGAATATAACTACTATAATACTGCTCCTATGTACAGGAATATAACTACTATAATACTGCTCCTATGTACAAGAATATAACTACTATAATACTGCCCCTATGTACAAGAATATAACTACTATAATACTTCCCCTATGTACAAGAATATAACTACTATAATACTGCTCTATATACAAGAATATAACTACTATAATACTGCTCCTATGTACAAGAATATAACTACTATAATACTGCTCCTATGTATAAGAATATAACTACTATAATACTGTTCCTATGTACAAGAATGTAACTACTATAATACTGCTCCTATATACAAGAATATAACTACTATAATACTGCTTCTATGTACAGGAATATAACTACTATAATACTGCTCCTATATACAAGAATATAACTACTATAATACTGCTCCTATGTACAGGAATATAACTACTATAATACTGCTCCTATGTACAAGAATATAACTACTATAATACTGCCCCTATGTACAAGAATATAACTACTATAATACTGCCCTATGTACAAGAATATAACACTATAATACTGCTCCTATTACAAGAATATAACTACTATAATACTGCCCTATTACAAGAATATAACTACTATATACTGCTCCTATTACAAGAATATAAACTATAATACTGCCCTATGTACAAGAATATAACTACTATAATATGCCCCTATGTACAAGAATATAACTACTATAATACTGCCTATGATACAAGAATAAACTACTATAATACTGCCCTATGTACAGGAATATAACTATACTGCCCCTATGTCAAGATAAACACTATAATACTGCCCTATGACAAGAATATAACTACTATAAACTCTCCTATTACAGAATATACTACTAATATCCCTATGTACAAGAAATAACTACTATAATACTGCCTATTACAAGAATATAACTACATAATACTGCTCCTATGTACAAGAATATAACTACTATAATACCTCCTATGTACAAAATATAACTACTATAATACTGCCCTATGTACAAGAATATAACTACTATAATACTGCTCATGTACAAGAATATAACTACTATAATACTGCCCCTATGTACAGATTAACTACTATAATACTGCCCCCTATGTACAATATAACTACTATAATCGCCCTATGTACAGAATTCTACTAAAACTGCTCCTAGACAGAAACAGCATAATACGCCCTATGTAAAGAATATACACTATATATGCCCCAGTACAAGAAAAACTACTAAATACTGCTCCTATACAGAATTAACTGCTTAATAGCCCTGTACAAGATATCACTGCTAAATCTGCCCCAGTACAAGAATAACTCATAATACGCCCAGACAGAATATAACTACATAATACGCTCCTATTACAAGAATATAAGCATAATACCTCCCTATGACAAGAATATAACACTATAATCGCCAGTACAATATAACTCTATAATACTCCCCTTGAAAGAATATAACTCTTACCCAGTACAAGAATATAACTCTAAATACTGGCCTATTACAAGAATAAACTACTATAATACTTCCTATGTACAAAATATACTACTATAATACTGCCCTATGTACAAGAATATAACTACTATAATACTGCTCCTATGTACAAGAATATAACTACTATAATACTGCCCTCTATGTACAAGAATATAACTACTATAATACTGCTCCTATGTAACAAGAATATAACTACTATAATACTGCCCCTATGTACAAGAATATAACTACTATAATACTGCCCCTATGTACAAGAATATAACTACTATAATACTGCCCTATGTACAAGAATATAACTACTATAATACGCCCCTATGTACAAGAATATAACTACTATAATACTGCTCCTATGTACAAGAATATAACTACTATAATACTGCTCCTATGTACAAGAATATAACTACTATAATACTGCTCCTATGTACAGAATATAACTACTATAATACTGCCTCCTATGTACAAGAATATTACTACTATAATACTGCCCTATATACAAGAATATAACTACTATAATACTGCCCCCTATGTACAAGAATAATTATATACTACTATAGATAATAACTGTCCTATTACAAGAATATAACTACTATAATACTAGCTCCTATGTACAAGAATATAACTACTATAATACTGCTCCTATGTACAAGAATATAACTACTATAATACTGCCCTATTACAAGAATATAACTACTATAATACTGCTCCTATGTACAAGAATATAACTACTATAATACTGCTCCTATGTACAAGAATATAACTACTATAATACTGCCCCTATGTACAAGAATATAACTACTATAATACTGCCCCTATGTACAAGAATATAACTACTATAATACTGCCCCTATGTACAAGAATATAACTACTATAATACTGCCCTATGTACAAGAATATAACTACTATATACTGCCCCTATGTACAAGAATATAACTACTATAATACTGCATCCTATGTAAAGAATATAACTACTATAATACTGCCCTATGTACAAGAATATAACTACTATAATACTGCCCCTATGTACAAGAATATATACTATAATACTGCCCTATGTACAGAATATAACTACTATAATACTGCCCTATGTACAAGAATATAACTACTATAATACTGCTCCTATGTACAAGAAATAACTCATAAACGTCCTAGTACAAGATATAACTATATAATACTGCTCCTATGTACAAGAATATAACTACTATAATACTGCCCCTTTACAAGAATACACACTAAAACTGCCTATACAAGAATATAACTACTAATACTGCCCCTATGTACAAGAATATAACTACTATAATACTGCCTCCTAGCTGTGAGGTTGTGTTTTGTGATCTCCTCATGTCTGGAGCAACCCAGGGAGGGGCCACCCTGGGCGGGGAAGCTCCCCAGCAAGGCCCAGGCTTCTCGGCCTACATGGGACAAGCCTCCCAGGCCTCTCCTAATGGAATGTTAATCCAGAGCCACTGTCAGACCAGTGAATGCAGCGAGCCAAAGCTGCAGCAGTTCTGTGAAGGAGGAAAAAGCCGTCAGTAAAGTTTTGGGAGGAAAACCTTCTCCAAGTCCAGCAAAGAAGCAAGAAGGAAAAGTGTCGGTCAGTGAAGGGTTACAGCACAATGTGAAGTCAGGTAACTCCCCAGTCAGCAAGCAGCTCCTGCCGGTGCACAGGTGAGATCAGCCCCAGCTGTGCAGATCACCTCTCCTGCTCCCAGGCAGAGACGGACGTCTTTGGAAAGACAAACCATCCAGGAGAACTTACAGCAGCATGGCAGTATGGCGCGGTCAGGACGCACACGGTCGCAGTCAGGTGGCAGCGATAAACCTGCTGCGGAGCCTGCATCCAGCCAAGGAGCCACAAAACCATCTGTGGTGGAACCGCACAGGACTGTGTTCAGAAGCCCTGACCCGTGGTGAAGACTAAAGCTGTGGAGCCGGCGCGTGCACCCGAGCTGCAGCTAGCGGATGAGATACCGGGACTGGTCAGAAAACTGGGTGAGTTACAGCAGCAAAAAAAAGCGCTGCAAATGGAAGTAGACTTTATCTATACCCTAAAGACCACTAATCCTGCCTGTAATGATGCTATGACCTGAGACTGAACACACTGGGTGTACAGCTGGCTAGTGTTGTGCAGGACATTGAGTCTGTGATGGAGGGCATGGGGCCCCTGGCAGAGACCTACAGGAACCGGGAGCGGTTCGCCTCCTATAAGCAGGGCTGTGCTGTAGAGACCAGGACCCCTGATGCTCAGGACGGGACCCCCCAGCAGCGGACACGGCCAGTGTTACAGGCTGCCCGCTTCTGCTTCCAGGAGGGAAAACAACCGCAGCAGCAAACAGCGAAGTGTGAACAGGAGCATACACTTCAGACTCCAGCAGAGGCACCACAGGTCCCAGAGTGCCCCACACAGGAGCAGGACAGTATATGTGAGACTGTTTGTGCTGATGAGGCTGAGGCAGCTGAGTGTGAACAAGAACATACACTTCAGACTCCTGCAGAGGCACCACAGGTCCCAGAATGCCCCACACAGGAGCAGGACAGTATATGGGGGACTGTTTGTGCTGATGAGCTGGGGCACAGACTGTGGCTGGTGATGCTGTGCCCATGGGGTCGGGGGTTGGAGGGGTTTCACATTCTGCAATTGACGTGACACTGTCTGATGATAATGATGCTGCTAATGATAATGTGCATGATATGTGTGACTATCCCCCTTTACCATCTAGTCCACAAGGTGTGACAGCCCCCCTGCTGCAGGCCCTCTCCCTGTCAGTCAACCCAGTGTGACCCGTCAGGTGCCCCCCAGGAATGACTGGAGCCGCGGCGCCCCATCCTTCACTTCCAGCGCCAGGTATACCGGCCAGACATTCAACGCATTAATGTGGTGCGGTTTAAATACTTAGGTGCCAAGGAGGATCTGCCACAACGCAGGTATGTGGTGAGAGAGCTGCTATGCGGCCAGATGGGGTTTGAGGTTAATCAGATACTGGCGGTGTCTAATCTTCAGGACAGGCAGGGCTATGAGGTCAGCTTCAAGCTCTCGTCTGACCTGGACAGATTCTGGGCCAGTTACCCCAAGTTCAGGGATGCTGAGGGCTGGAATAAGTTTATGATGGTTCCTATCTCCAGACCGGACACAGTCACAGTAAATGTCACCTTCTGGAATGAGGCCGTTCCCCCACAGGACATCGAGGTGTGGCTCCGGAGACACTGTGACCTTGTCTCTGGACTCACCAAGGTCAGAGATGAGGACGGTATCTGGACAATGGGGTGGAAAGCTGTAGTGAAACTGCAGCAGTATAATAACATCACTGCCCACTTACCCAACTCCTTCTTCATTGGGAGGGAGAAGGGAAGATGTTATTATCCCGGGCAGCCCAGAAAGTGCTTCAAATGTGGTGGAAAGGTCATCTGGCTATCACTTGTACTGTGGTGAAGTGCAATCTGTGTGGGGCAATCGGCCATGTTGCTGCAGACTGCCGGGACGTCAGGTGCAACCTCTGTGGTCAGATGGGCCACGCTCACAGGGACTGTCCAGACGCCTGGCACAACATCTGCAGAGTCTTCCCTGATGAGGATGTGATGGCAGGGGCAGAGGCTCAGGAGGATGAGGATGTGGTGATAGGGGCGCATGGGGAGGAGGATTCAATGTCAGGAGAGATGCTGACCAGTACAGATGCCCACCAGGAGTCCACTCATGTAACACCAGAGCAGGAGGGTGCAGAGGGGAACATGGAGGTCGTCCCTCAGGCCCAGCAGCCTCAGGTAGCCCTCCCTTCAGCATCACTGTCTGTATCTGATGACTGGAGTGTTAATCATAACAAAAGAAAGAAAAAGAACACGTCCTCCCGTAAACCTGAGGCAAAATATGACACCGGTCAGAGTGCGAGTAAGAAGGCTCCAAATCCTGCAGGTGTGATGGTCGTGTCCAACAAGTATGGAGTTTTATCTGAGTCCAACGATGATGACTATGAGAAAGAGTTGAGGAAAATTGATGTTGAGGATGACAGGGACATAGAAGACCATCCCCCGCCAAAGCGGAAGCCCTTATCTGTAGACCCTCAGGTAGAGTCTGACATGGACACCAGTGGTGGACAGAACATCTCTAACTCATGATGATGGCTGTTTCTCTGCTCCTTCTATATTGTGTTGTGATGGCGGGGTTCTCATTAACACTGACCTCCAGTAATGTCAATAGTATTAAGGCGAGGAGGACGAGACAAGCGGTGTATGAACATCTCACATATCTGGACACAGATGTCATCTTCCTGCAGGAGACACGACTGACATCTCTGGGGCTTATGAGAGAGGCTGAGAGGGAATGGCGGTCCGGTCCATCTTTCTGGTCGCTGGCTGTGGAGCCTTATGCCGGGGTCGCTGTCCTGTTTAACACCAATGATGTGACTGTGCATAGGATGACGGAGGTGGTCATGGGGAGATGTCTGGTCCTGGAAGTCACTATCCATGGTAGGCGACTCCGGCTTATTAACATCTATGGGCCACAGACGGTGACTGACAGGATCCAGCTGTTTAATGACGTCAAGCCTTACCTCTTCACTTCTCTTCCAGTGGTGATGGCGGGGGACTTTAATGCCATACTGACGTCAGGTGACAGCTCTTCAGGCAGGACAGTGACCAGGGACGGAAAGGTCCTACATAACATCATAACGCAGGCTGGACTGACTGACGTTTTCACACAGGGAGGTCGACAGCCAAAATTCACGTATTCATGTTCCAACAGGTGCAGTAGGATAGATTTTGCTTTTGTGAGTCCTACTGAGGCTGTCGGCACCCTAAGTGAGAAGGTCGTCCCTTACTCTGATCACCTCGCCTTGTGCTTCTGTCTGGGGACCTCTAACCGTCCGGACATTGGTAGAGGGTTGTGGAAGCTCAATTCCAGTCTTCTGGATGATGCCTATGTTCAGAGTCGTGTCCACTCCCTTATCCAGCTTCATCTAGACAGGGTTGACTTCTATGACAACATGACCGACTGGTGGAGGACGTCAAGGAGGATATCAGATCCCTCTTAAAGAGACTGTCAGTTAATAAAGGGAGGAATAAGTACAGCCAGTACCTAAAGCTGCGCAAAGAATTGGAGTCACTGTATTCGGCGGGTGGGGATGACAAAGTGAAGATCGACCGGCTGAAATCTGAGATAAGGCAGTATCAGTATAGCCGGTATACCTCTCTGGTTCTTGAACGGATTATGGGTCCTTAGGGGCCCCTGATCCCTTTGAGAATTGCAGGGAGAGGGTGGCAAAAAAAATGGTCACAGGTCTCATTGACTCCCAGGGTGTATTGCAGGATTCACGGGAGGGTATCCTGGAGGTGGTGAGATCTTACTATGCTGACTTGTTTCAGAGGAAAGTTTTGGATAAAGATAAGATGACTCAATTCTTGGAGGCAACTCCAGTGCCTGATACTAATGATCTGGACTTTTCTCCTTTGACAGCAGAATTAACGGTGGAGGAAGTTAAGGAGGCTATTGATAAATTATATCTGAAGAAGGCACCAGGTCCAGATGGTATAACAGCAGAATTCTATAAGAAATTCAGAGACCTCCTGGCTCCAATCCTTGTGGATGTGTATAGAAATTGTCTAGAAAATCACCTGATGCCTCCATCCATGAGAGTGTCCTCGTTAATTCTGCTATCTAAAGGTAAAGAGCCGAGCGACATCAAGAACTGGAGGCCGATTGCCCTCTTGAATGTGGATAGGAAGATTCTAGCAAAGATCCTATTTTCTAGATTAGTCTGTTTGTCCCCGGCACTGTTGGCAGGCTCTCAGTTTGGCACAGTAAAAGGGCGGAACATCTCTGGAGCAGTCATCTCGATACGAGAGATGTTTGAGAGATGTAAAGCTCTGCGGTGTGGGAGATATGTTGTTAGTCTGGACCAGGCTAAAGCCTTTGACAGGGTTGATCATGACTATCTGTGGGCCACTTTGTCAAAGTACGGTATTCCGGGACAATTTGTGGATTGGCTGAAGACTTTGTACAGAGAGGCGGTGAGCTTTCCTCTGATTAATGGTTGGCAGGGTGACATTTTTGGAGTTGGGGCGGGGGTGAGGCAGGGTTGCCCACTGAGTCCGCTCCTGTATGTTTTTGCCCTAGACCCGTTTCTGAGGTCACTGCAGGAGTGCAATTTTCAGGGGGTACCGGTCCCCCACTGCCTGCCTCTGAATGTTGTTGCCTATGCGGATGATGTGACGTTGGTGATATCTAATCCTCAAGAGGTGCAGAAGTTATCTGCGTCCATCAGAAACTACTCAGAGGCCTCCGGGTCTCTGGTCAGCCTTGAAAAGAGTCAAGCTCTGTGGACATTAGATGCTGATCCCAGCTTTGATCTGCCGCAGTTTGCCAAAGCCTCCACCCATATTAAGATCCTAGGGGTTAAATTTGGGAGGGATGATAATGCCACGCTAAATTGGGAGGAGAAATTGGAAGCCGGAAATGCAAAGGTTCAGCGATGGAAGAACTGGAGGCTGACCTACAGAGAAAGGGTCAAAATGTTGAAGACTTACCTGGTCCCCGTTTTCTTGTATGTCTCTGTCATTTTCCCTTTGCCAGAATCTTTCTCAGCGAGGCTCTTCAGCTGTTCTTCCAGCTCTTGTGGGGGAATAGGTTGAACCTAATAAAGAGGGGAATAACGTACCTACGGCGGAGAGAGGGTGGGCTGGATATGTTGAATCCAAGGGTTTTCTTTGACTCCTTGTTTCTAAAGGTGAATTTTGGGAACATGGACTCAAACAGTAGCTCCCTGTGGGTAAATAGTATCAGGGATTGGATATTGCCTTTTGCAGAATCTTGGGTGCGAGGCGGCAGTCTCAAGAGGAGAAGATGGACAGATGACCACCTCCCCCAGTATCTGGACTACGGTCTGAAGTGTGTTAGGAGGTGGGGACTGGAGAAGTCTTACATTGAGAGTAGTACGAGAAGAGACCTGTATGCTCATGTATGTGGGACTTTCTTCTTCTCTCCACTGGCCCTGAGAGATTGTGTCACCACCACCCTGCAGGAAAGCCTTAGGTTCCTAAACGGGAAACGACTTCCTCCTAAACTGTTTGATGTCACTTGGCTTTCACTGCATAGTCGGCTCTTTGTCAGGGGCAACCTGAAACATCTGAGTGTCTCTGATCGGAATTGTCCGCTTGGTTGTCAGCAGGAGGAGACTATGGAGCACTTTATATGTGATTGCTGGGGAGGGAGGAAGATCTGGGAGGAAGTGTCAGCTAATCTAAAGATCCCCAGACTGAGGACCCTAAAGTACCCTGACATAATCTATGGTGTCCCCTCCACTGTTAGTAACATCGACAGAGAGACGATGTACATATAATCAGTGTCATCAAATACTATCACTGGCACATGAGAACCCGGGTGTCACTGCACAATGAGCCGTTCGATCACACCGCTGCAGCCAATCAGGTTTTGTCAGAACTCCGGTGGATAAAATCACTAGAAGTTGGAAGGAGTCTGAGAAACATTAAGCTATGGAGGAACGTAAAATTCAGTTAGGAAATATGATGATTTTGTTTAATTTTCTTCTCTTCCTTCCCAGGTGTGGACTTTAATTTATTTATGAATATGATATGATTATTTAATGCTTGTGTATATATAACCTAAGTGATTTGTGTTTGTAATCCTGGATGATTTTTGTTTCATTATAATTGTATTTATGTTTGGTTTTACAATAAAAATTGCCCCTATGTACAAGAATATAACTACTATAATACTGCTCCTATATACAAGAATATAACTACTATAATACTGCCCCTATGTACAAGAATATAACTATATAATACTGCCCTATGTAAAGAATATAACTACTATAATACTGCCCCTATGTACAAGAATATAACTACTATAATACTGCCCTATGTACAAGAATATAACTACTATAATACTGCTCCTATGTACAGAATATAACTACTATAATACTGCCCTATAACAAGAATATAACTACTATAATACTGCCCTATGTAACAAGATATATATAACTACTATAATACTGCCCTATGTACAAGAATATAACTACTATAATACTGCTCCTATGTACAAGAATATAACTACTATAATACTGCCTCCTATGTACAAGAATATAACTACTATAATACTGCTCCTATGTACAAGAATATAACTACTATAATACTGCCCTATGTACAAGAATATAACTACTATAATACTGCCCTATGTACAAGAATATAACTACTATAATACTGCCCTATGTACAAGAATATAACTACTATAATACTGCCCTATGTACAAGAATATAACTACTTAATACTGCCCTATGTACAAGAATATAACTACTATAATACTGCTCCTATGTACAAGAATATAACTACTATAATACTGCCCTATGTACAAGAATATAACTACTATAATACTGCTCCTATGTACAAGAATATAACTACTATAATACTGCCTATGTACAAGAATATAACTACTATAATACTGCCCTATGTACAAGAATATAACTACTATAATACTGCCCTATGTACAAGAATATAACTACTATAATACTGCTCCTATGTACAAGAATATAACTACTATAATACTGCCCTATGTACAAGAATATAACTACTATAATACTGCTCCTATGTACAAGAATATAACTACTATAATACTGCCCTATGACATATACTACAATATCATTAAATATATATTAATCTGCCCTATGTACAAGAATATAACTACTATAATACTGCCCTATGTACAAGAAATATAACTACTATAATTACTGCCCTATGTACAAGAATATAACTACTATAATACTGCTCCTATGTACAAGAATATAACTACTATAATACTGCCCTATGTACAAAATATAACTACTATAATACTGCTCCTATGTACAAGATAATATAACTATTACTATATATAATACTGCTCCTATGTACAAGAATATAACTACTATAATACTGCCCTATGTACAAGAATATAACTACTATAATACTGCTCCTATGTACAAGAATATAACTACTATAATACTGCCCTATGTACAAGAATATAACTACTATAATACTGCTCCTATGTACAAGAATATAACTACTATAATACTGCCCTATGTACAAGAATATAACTACTATAATACTGCTCCTATGTACAAGAATATAACTACTATAATACTGCCCTATGTACAAGAATATAACTACTATAATACTGCTCCTATTACAAGAATATAACTACTATAATACTGCCCTATGTACAAGAATATAACTACTATAATACTGCTCCTATGTACAAGAATATAACTACTATAATACTGCCCTATGTACAAGAATATAACTACTATAATACTGCCCTATGTACAAGAATATAACTACTATAATACTGCCCTATGTACAAGAATATAACTACTATAATACTGCCCTATGTACAAGAATATAACTACTATAATACTGCTCCTATGTACAAGAATATAACTACTATAATACTGCCCTATGTACAAGAATATAACTACTATAATACTGCTCCTATGTACAAGAATATAACTACTATAATACTGCCCTATGTACAAGAATAACTACTATAATACTGCCCTATGTACAAGAATATAACTACTATAATACTGCTCCTATGTACAAGAATATAACTACTATAATACTGCCCTATGTACAAGAATATAACTACTATAATACTGCCCTATGTACAAGAATATAACTACTATAATACTGCCCTATGTACAAGAATATAACTACTATAATACTGCTCCTATGTACAAGAATATAACTACTATAATACTGCTCCTATGTACAAGAATATAACTACTATAATACTGCTCCTATGTACAGGAATATAACTACTATAATACTGCTCCTATGTACAAGAATCTAACTACTATAATACTGCCCCTATGTACAAGAATATAACTACTATAATACTGCCCCTATGTACAAGAATATAACTACTATAATACTGCCCCTATGTACAAGAATATAACTGCTATAATACTGCTCCTATATACAAGAATTAAACTACTATAATACTGCCCCTATGTACAAGAATATAAACTACTATAATACTGCCCCTATGTACAAGAATATAACTACTATAATACTGCCCCTATGTACAAGAATATAACTGCTATAATACTGCTCCTATATACAAGAATATAACTGCTATAATACTGCTCCTATATACAAGAATATAACTACTATAATACTGCCCCTATGTACAAGAATACAACTACTATAATACTGCTCATATGTACAAGAATATAACTACTATAATACTGCTCCTATGTACAAGAATATAACTACTATAATACTGCTCCTATGTACAAGAATATAACTACTATAATACTGCTCATATGTACAGGAATATACAGTAACTACTATAACACTGCTGAGTGAAGACCTGTGTTTATACATACAGTACATGGCTAGGAAACTTGCATTTCTCACGCTTGCTGCGGTCACAGTAGTTGCGTCACGTTTTGAGTAGATGTCGGAGTTGATCACTCACAGAGTCATAGTAAACAAAGATGACAAATACATCTTCAATTACTCAAATTAACATTTGTATCGACATTCAATCTTCTCACACCCGCTCACCCGATCCAAGACAACAAATAAATGCAGTGTACAAATCAATTTTCTCACTGAATTATTAAACACAAATCAAACACACAGAGTTTTAAGCCTGAATAACAATGCGAAATAATATCAAATTCCAATATCATGTCTTGATGCCGAGCGCGCGGCTGTGTGCACTGTGCTATGACATTGAATTAGCAGTGGGAATTGAAAATCCCGCTGGGGATAACACCCTATAATAAGCCGTATTCCATGGCTATTGCTGGCGTCCGGGTGTTTGTCTCTCCCTCTGTACTGTATATATCTGTTTTCTTTTTGCAATTTCTCACTTTTGACGACTCTAAAAAGTCTAGACGGAACAATTATAGTTACATTATAGTTAAGGTGAACATGTGCAAAAGTATGAAATAATGGTTTAAGTAGCAATTCCATTTTTCTTAATTCCATAGGGAATCGGGATTCATATATATTTGTAATTAAGGGGGTGCACACTTTTTGCAAACATTTTGCTCTGAATGATGCATGTAATAATAAAAACAAGAAAAAACTTTGAAAATAATCCTATTTTGTGTTGTGTTACAGCTCCAATGTAGAGCTATAATATATGGAGCAAAGTATTGGGATAGTCGTCTTAATCATACACTTCAAATTTCTCATTCAGTCCCATTATTCCTGGTAACATCTTGACACCATTACCCCACGGTGTATAACATTCAGCCCCTCCCTCCATGTATAACATCCGGCCCCATTTCCCCTGGGGTTATAACATCCTGCCCCATTTCCCCTGGGGTATAACATCCTGCCCCATTTTCCCCTGGGGTATAACATCCTGCCCATTTCCCCTGGGGTATAACATCCTGCCCCATTTCCCTGGGTATAACATCTGCCCATTTCCCCTGGTGTGTAATATCTAGTCCCATTTCCCCTGGTGTATAACATCTGGTCCCATTTCCCCTGGTGTGTAATATCTAGTCCCATTTCCCCTGGTGTATAACATCGGTCCCATTTCCCTGGTGTATGATATCCGTCCTATTCCCCTGGTGTATAACATTCCGTCCCATTTCCCTGGTTATATACATCTGTCCCATTCCCCTAGTGTATAACTTCCGTCCATTTCCCCTGGTGTATAACATCCGGTCCATTTCCCCTGGTGTATACATCCGGTCCCATTTCCCCTGGTGTATAACATCGGTCCCATTTCCCCTAGTGTATAACATCTGGTCCCATTTCCCCTGGTGTATAACATCTGGTCCCATTTCCCCTGGTGTATAAACATCCGGTCCCATTTCCCCTGGTGTATAACATCCGTCCCATTTCCCCTGGTGTATAACATCCGGTCCCATTTCCCTGGTGTATAACATCCGGTCCCATTTCCCCTGGTGTATAACATCCGGTCCCATTTCCCCTGGTGTATAACATCCGGTCCCATTTCCCCTGGTGTATAACATCCGGTCCCATTTCCCCTGGTGTATGAAATCCGGTCCCATTTCCCCTGGTGTATGACATCCGGTCCCATTTCCCCTGGTGTATAACATCTGGTCCCATTTCCCTGGTGTATAACATCCGGTCCCATTTCCCCTGGTGTATGACATCCCGGTCCCATTTCCCCTGGTGTATAACATCTGGTCCCATTTCCCCTGGTGTATAACATCCGGTCCCATTTCCCCTGGTGTATGACATCCGGTCCCATTTCCCCTGGTGTATGATATCCGGTCCCATTTCCCCTGGTGTATAACATCCGGTCCCATTTCCCCTAGTGTATAACATCTGGTCCCATTTCCCCTGGTGTATAACATCCGGTCCCATTTCCCCTGGTGTATAACATCCGGTCCCATTTCCCCTGTGTATAACATCCGGTCCCATTTCCCCTGGTGTATAACATCCGGTCCCATTTCCCCTGGTGTATAACATCCGGTCCCATTTCCCCTGGTGTATAACATCTGGTCCCATTTCCCTGGTGTATGACATCCGGTCCCATTTCCCCTGGTGTATGACATCCGGTCCCATTTCCCCTGGTGTATAACATCCTGGTCCCATTTCCCTGGTGTATGATATCCGGTCCCATTTCCCCTGGTGTATGCATTCCGGTCCCATTTCCCCTGGTGTATAACATCCGGTCCCATTTCCCTTAGTGTATAACATCTGGTCCCATTTCCCTGGTGTATAACATCCGGTCCCATTTCCCCTGGTGTATAACATCTGGTCCCATTTCCCCTGGTGTATGACATCCGGTCCCATTTCCCCTGGTGTATAAAATCGTCCCATTTCCCTGTGTATAACATCCGGTCCCATTTCCCCTGGTGTTAACATCTGGTCCCATTTCCCCTGGTGTATAACATCCGGTCCCATTTCCCCTGTGTATAACATCCGGTCCCATTTCCCTGGTGTATAACATCCGGTCCCATTTCCCCTGGTGTAATGGTCATTCCGGTCCCCATTTCCCCTGGTGTATAACATCCGGTCCCATTTCCCCTGGTGTATAACATCTGGTCCCATTTCCCCTGGTGTATAACATCCGGTCCCATTTCCCCTGTGTATAACATCGGTCCCATTTCCCTGGTGTATAACATCCGGTCCCATTTCCCTGGTATATGATATCCGGTCCCATTTCCCCTGGTGTATACATCGGTCCCATTTCCCTGGTATATAACATCTGGTCCATTTCCCCTGGTATATAACATCCGGTCCCATTTCCCCTGGTGTATAACATCCGGTCCCATTTCCCCTGGTGTATAACATCGGTCCCATTTCCCCTGGTGTATAACATCGGTCCCATTTCCCCTGGTGTATAACATCCGGTCCCATTTCCCCTGGTGTATAACATCTGGTCCCATTTCCCCTGTGTATAACATCGGTCCCATTTCCCTAGTGTATAACATCGTCCCATTTCCCCTGTGTATAACATCCGGTCCCATTTCCCCTAGTGTTAACTATCCGGTCCCATTTCCCCTGGTGTATAACATCGGTCCCATTTCCCCTGGTGTATAACATCTGGTCCCATTTCCCTGTGTATTAACATCCGGTCCCATTTCCCCTGGTGTATAACATCGGTCCCATTTCCCCTGGTGTATAACATCTGGTCCCATTTCCCCTGGTGTATAACATCGGTCCCATTTCCCCTGGTGTATAACATCTGGTCCCATTTCCCCTGGTGTATAACATCTGGTCCCATTTCCCCTGGTGTATAAATCCGGTCCCATTTCCCCTGGTGTATAACATCGGTCCCATTTCCCTGGTGTATAACATCGGTCCCATTTCCCCTGGTGTATAACATCTGGTCCCATTTCCCCTGGTGTATAACATCCGGTCCCATTTCCCTGGTGTATACATCCGGTCCCATTTCCCCTGGTGTATGACATCCGGTCCCATTTCCCCTGGTGTATGAAATCGGTCCATTTCCCTGGTGTATAACATCCGGTCCCATTTCCCTAGTGTATAACATCTGGTCCCATTTCCCTGGTGTATAACATCCGGTCCCATTTCCCTGGGTATATATTCCGGTCCCATTTCCCTGGTGTATAACATCCGGTCCCATTTCCCCTGGTGTATAACATCCGGTCCCATTTCCCCTGGTGTATAACATCCGGTCCATTTCCCCTGGTGTATAACATCGGTCCATTTCCCTGGTGTATAACATCCGGTCCCATTTTCCCCTGGTGTATAACATCCGGTCCCATTTCCCCTGGTGTATAACATCCGGTCCCATTTCCCCTGGTGTATAATCGGTCCCATTTCCCTGGTGTATAACATCTGGTCCCATTTCCCTGGTGTATAACATCCGGTCCCATTTCCCTAGTGTATAACATCGGTCCATTTCCCCTGGTGTATAACATCCGGTCCATTTCCCTGGTGTATAACATCTGGTCCCATTTCCCTGGTGTATAACATCGGTCCATTTCCCTGGTGTATAACATCTGGTCCCATTTCCCCTGGTGTATAACATCCGGTCCCATTTCCCCTGGTATAACATCCAGTCCCTTTGCCCCTCGGTATATAACATCCGTCCTAAGTGACCCCATGTATAACATCCGTCCTAATTGAGCCCAATGTATAACATTCAGCCCCCCCTCCCATGTATAACATCCAGCCCCATTTCCACTGGTGTATATCATCTGATGCCATTACCCCTCGTGTATAACATTCAGTCCCATTTCCCCTTGTGTATAACATCCATCCCAATTGAGCCCGATGTATAAGATTCGATCCTTCACCCCGGGTGTATAACATTCCGCCCCATCACCCATGTAGTACAACATCCGGCCTATTTCATCCCCGGTGCATAACATCAGGCCCCTTGTTCGCGGTGTAAAATATTTGGTATAACATCTGGCCATATTATCCCACGGTACATAACATCTGGCCAAAGTGTCACCCCAGTGTAACTGCATGTGGCTATTCGTGACTGGCACTGCATGGGTTGTGCACAATTGTCATTCATTAATTTCTAATTTTTTAACTTGTTTTGCAATTTTCTTGTAAAAATCAAAACATCTAGAATGAAGTCCTTTGTCACGGTTATTCTTCCCGGAGCAGGACTCCTTCCATCATTGCTGCATCACATAGCCACATATCGAGCACCTGTTGTTAGATCAGCCCACCGAACTGGTCCGTGTAGGAATTACTCTAATGGAGAATAACAGTAAGAGAAAGGTTTTATGGAGACAGGACCAGTTTTCTGCAGATAGAAGAAGTAAGCGGGAAGGAACAGACAGTACAAGCCGTACCAAACATCTCCATAAGGAAGTCTCTGCAGCTGTACAGTTTCCTTCTTTTGCTCTAAGGTGTCACCTGGCCGACAGCAATAACTTTTAACTTTTTTATTGCTTCCAATACTCCAGCTGATGCACATAATCACCAAGAGCTCCATACCAGACTTGAGGATGTAGTTTTCTGAATTTACCAGTGAAAATAATTTCTCCCTCCATCTATACAGTACATGTCCAACTTCATCATCATCTAAGCTTTTGTCATCTCACCGTTTGCGTGCCACATAGATCTATATATCTTGGGCGATATCAAAAATATCTCACTATATACAGATTTATAATCAGTATATATTGGGATATTTTTATTTCAGCTCAAGAAATATAGAACCATGTGGCACGCAAATGGCTCCAAGGTCAACTCCAAAATGCGTTGTCTTCGGCCGGATCTTCTGATTTCTGGGCGGTTGCATGGCCTCACCCTCTGAGCTTGAACCTCATGACCAATATCAAAAAGTGATTTCCATGAATGTTATGATCGTTAGGTCTTTATGGTTCGTTATGATTTCTTCTTCTCGCCTTGGTCCTCCCACTTTAACCATAGAACGTCCCTTCCATGTTGTAGGCAGTGCTACAATATGTGGACACCACTAAACAGTTTCCCATGTTGCCTGGACCAAAGTAACAAGTGGGTTGGGGAAGGAATGATATTAGGCTTGTCTGGTGGCACTCACTTCTGCATCAAGAGGTGAGCGGCACCGATAATATCACACCTGCCGAGACGCATGCATATATAATTGATGAGGAGGTGAGTGGCATCAATGATGTTGCGCCTGCCGGGAACACTTGCATGATCGATGAGGAGGGAAGTGACATCGGACAACCAATTTATTATTGAGGTGAATTGAAGATACATTAGCATAAGTAAGATCCTAAACAGACATTTTGCTCCAAAACTAGGAAACAAGACGAGTCCCCTTTATTGGTTGGTATCCAATTAATCCAAACTGCCCTGATCATCAATTTATTGTATGAGTAGTATCACTACCAAGCTACACGTCAATGGTCAACCTGTAACGAGGACATCTGTTGAGTTCCCCTGACAGATTACCCATATTGCCTAGAGAGGACTATCTACATAAATGGAACGCCAAGTTATGTAGCCATTTTACAAGTTTTATTGTATCTAAGTACAAGATAAAAAAACTTGATTAAAAAAATGTTCTACCATTTTGTGTACACTGCTCATAGGCAGACCAATACTTTTTCATGGATAGAAATGACAAATCATGCCCGTGTGATCCTGAAGTCAGCTGTCACTCTACTCCATGCGTCTGCTCAATAACCAGCAGAAAAGGAGACAGATGGAAAAGTATAACCCATAACTGCAGGATCAGACTACACACAGGGTTTGTTTGTAGTCTGTCACCATGGAAACACACAGATTTTCAAATTAGTATTTTTTCTTAATCCAGACTTTTGCAAAATTACTGTATTTTTTTTTAACTCCGTAACTGAACCATGGTGTTCTTGATACCTGGTGGTGAAAAGAAAGTACAATGTTCAGCATTACAACTGTATGATTTCTTGTCCGAGCTCTTGTAATTCTATAACGAGTAAAATGTGAAATTGACCCCTGATTCCCTGTGTTTATTCCAATGAATTTCCTCCTCCAGATTAATAGACATCCCATAGAGTGCTGCTATATTGAATACAAATCTGTATAATTCGCCAGCTCCATGGTATTTGTGGAGATAGAGGAAGTTCACATGAAGGTCACTGTGTGAGAGGTGGATCTCATTTCCTTTTCCTTCTCGATTTCTATTCCAATCGTATTATGTAAGAATAAATATCTCTCCCATGTCAAATCCCCCATTAGGTCTGTCTCCCACCAGGACGTATTGCAATACTCTGAGAAGATTTCCTACTTTCCTTGGTTGCCGATCTCATTCCTCTCAATAGACTTTTATCTATTTCCTTCCTAATTATCTCATCAATATTCAATCAATATTCAATTTTTCTTCAGCTTTTGTTCTTTAGTGAATGTTTAGATGGAATGAGAAGCGGCGGGGTCATTGGATATGTTGTGTGTCGTTACGTGTCCATTTCATGCCTTAAGGACTAGATTTTTATTGACTTACAATAGATGTCCAGAATTGGAAAAAACATGGCTGTTGGCTTTCAAAAAACAGCACCATACTTGTTTATTAGTTGTGTTTGGTGGACTAAGCCCCATTCAGTAGAGCCAGCCCAAGAATAGACTCAACTCATAGACCAAGATCAGAGAGAGATCAGATCACGGCCATTTTAGGCATAGCGTCTCATCTATGAGCTGGTGTACCTGGTATTTCAGTTCGTCCCATCCATCTGAAGCTCGGACCCTCACCCGCCAACCATTAATAGTATTGGGGAAATCCTTTTAGTTAGGAATTAATTAGTGAACCCCGTCGGTACCGAGGACACCACCTGAAGGACACTAGTAGAGATGAGTGGATCTAGCAAAATTCGAATGTTCCTGATAGATCGGATTTTACTGGGAAATCTGATTTGTGGGTAGTTACCCTCTGAAAATTTAATGTCCCTCTCCAGACCCCAGAGCATAATAAATGTAAGATGGAAAACATGAAGAAAATCCTTGTACTCACCTCACCGCTCACCTCTCCGGCTCCTCACCTTCTCCTGTCTTGTCCTCAAGGCATCTTATGATCGCTGTTGCTCGCGCAGGGGCACCTGAGGTTTTGACATCATGTCATCGAGATGCGAGTTCCATGAACTTGTGTGCATGGGCAGAACCATCCCAAAGTTGCCTGGGGATTTTAGCTCAAGTGGCGGCGATCAGAACACGCGCCGAGGACCGGACAGGTGACAATGATGAGTGGAGGGGCCGGAAAGTTGAGTGTTAATTTGAGTATAAATATTTTTGGGTTTTAATTTTTATACTTTTGATGGACATTTAAGCCATTTTGATGCATCCACACGGACGTGACTTAGAAAAAAATCTTTGGAGAATGCGAATGTTTGTAAAATTTGAGAATACAAATTCACTTGAATATATTATCTTATCTGTAAACAATAGCACTTTGTAGTTATTATACCAGACTGTAAATGTCCGCTACTTGGTGGTGGCATCAGAAGCTGGAGATGCTTAGATGCTTTGGTCAAAAGCTACCATGGCGTTCAAATGAGTAGTATCATCTCTCCTTCATTGTTTACATAGGCAAAGTGGCTCATCCCATTTTGGGTAGGACTTAGTTACTTGATGCCCCACATTAGCAGCTGGTATCGGCTGTAGCGTGTAGCTGACACTATTGAAATAACCAGATTTAGATATGACTTCAACAACGATTGTTTTTACCCTTCAGATACAACAGTCAACAGAAACTATGGTATCTAAGGGGTTAGACAGTGGGAGGGAGTTTAGCTGTAGAAAGATGGTTTTTAATGAAATTTACGACACTTCAACCCATTCATCGCAAAGTGGCTAATCCAAATCAGTCTTTGAGCCTAGTACTTCCGCTGTCTGTTGGATGCGCACCCACCCAATAATCATGGTCTCGGGACATTATTTTAGTCTTCACTTTCAGTCTATCAGTACATCTATTTTTATTTTTGGTAATTTGCACTGATTACCAAGCAAAGCAACTCACCTGACTTTATCCAGCACTGTTTACTGTGCAAGAGAACAGCGCCTCCTGTGGACAAAAATTGGATTAAAATCTGTAGGATTTTTTTTCTTTTAAGAAATAGTCATCTTGAAGTAAAGTGATATCAATACGAGAAAGCTGAAACTACAAATGCAAAGGTGGAAGGTGCTCTCTGAATCACTTAGTAGACTTTTCTTCTGGATTTATGAAGAGCTCAGTGCCTGTTTTTGTATCTACAATAACGGATTATTTTATTATTCCGGACTTTGATGGTCACCATTATTTATTTTCATCTTGAAGCTGTGAACAATTGATGAATGTGCTATCAAAGCTACAGAATCCATCAAAGTTTCTGAATCTGGAGGAATGTAACAAGATGAAGGATAGATGATAAGTACCGGCCATGCTGGATCTATGACGTGACTTCCTGGGGTCATCTCACTGCATGACCATTTGCTAAATGTCCTTTAAAGAAACAACTTTTATGAAGAGTTGTTACATTGGATCCCTAAATTAGCATTTTGTATATTTTCCTATTTTGTCCTTTTTCAAAGTCACCCTATCAGAATATGAAAAAATAACCGTGTGCACAACCAAGAAGGTGCCAGAGTAGGTTCCCAAACCGTATCTAATAGAAAATGAACTCGGCACTCAACTTTAGTATAGTGAGAATAAAGATTTTTATTCACAGTAGTAACACGAAACGTTTCGGTCCTATATCATGGACCTTCATCAGTCACAGATACTACTGGGAAGGGGGTTGATCCACATAGGGAAGAAAGAAAGGGCTGGATATAGCCTGTGTTGGTGGGGTGAGATGAGGAAGAGGACAATGCCTCTATTGCACTAGTAACCTGTTGTGAAGGAGTCCGGTAGTGAGGATAGGTCTCTGCATTGGACGCGGTGGACACCGCGTCCAATGCAGAGACCTATCCTCACTACCGGACTCCTTCACAACAGGTTACTAGTGCAATAGAGGCATTGTCCTCTTCCTCATCTCACCCCACCAACACAGGCTATATCCAGCCCTTTCTTTCTTCCCTATGTGGATCAACCCCCTTCCCAGTAGTATCTGTGACTGATGAAGGTCCATGATATAGGACCGAAACGTTTCGTGTTACTACTGTGAATAAAAATCTTTATTCTCACTATACTAAAGTTGAGTGCCGAGTTCATTTTCTACCCTATCAGAATATGACTGATTGCCTCCTAGTGACCATGTCCCGAGTAATGAGCAGTGGTAACTGTGCAGGGAGAGAGGAGGAAGTAGGAGGAGATGCCACCATCACCTATTTTCAGATGTGACCAGTTGTATAATAGGGATATCATTCATTGCAATCCTTCTGGTAGTAATAAAATGACTGCTGACGCTGACCTCCTGCTTTTGTTTTGGACATGCAGGGGCTAGTATTCTTCCAACAGGTTATTATTATTATTATTTATTTATATCGCGCCATTAATTCTATGGTGCTGTACATGAGAAGGGGTTACACATAAAGTTATAGATATCATTTACAGTAAACAAATTTACAATGACAGACTGGTACAGAGGGGAGAGGACCCTGTCCTTGCGGACTTACATTCTACGGGATAATGGGGAAGAGACAGAAGGTGGGGGTGCAGCAGCTCTGGTGGTGGTGATTCGGTAGCTCTGGTGGTGGTGAGGCGGCAGCTCTGGTGGTGGTGAGGCGGCAGCTCTGGTGGTGGTGAGGCGACAGCTCTGGTGGTGGTGATCTGGTGGTGGTGAGGCGGCAGCTCTGGTTGTGGTGAGGCGGCAGCTCGGAGGTGGTGATGCAGCTCTGGTGGTGGCGAGGCGGCAGCTCGGGTGGTGGTGAGGCGGCAGAATGGTTATTGCAGGCTGTAGGCTTTCCTGAAGAGATGGGTTTTCAGGTTCGGTCTGAAGGATCCGAGGGTGTTGGATAATCGGACATGTTGAGGCGTGGAATTCCAGAGGATGGGGGATATTCGGGAGAAATCTTGGAGGCGGTTGTGTGAGGAACGAATAAGTGTGGAGGAGAGTAGGAGGTCTTGGGAGGATCGAAGATTACGTGAAGGAAGATATTGGGAGATTAGTTCAGAGATATAGGGAGAGGACAGGTTGTGGATGGCTTTGTAGGTCAGTGTTAGTAGCTTGAACTGGATTTGTTGGGGAATTTGGAGCCAGTGGAGGGATTTGCAGAGGGGAGAAACAGAGGAGTAGCGAGGAGAGAGGTGGATTAGTCAGGCAGCAGAGTTGAGGACAGACTGCAATGGTGCAAGAGAGTTAGCGGGGAGGCCACAGAGGAGGGTGTTGCAATAATCAAGACGGGAGATTATGAGGGCATGCACAAGAGTTTTAGTAGATTGAGGGCTGAGGAAAGGACGGATTCTGGAAATATTTTTGAGTTGGAGGCGACAGTAGGTGGCAAGAGTTTGGATGTGTGGTTTGAAGGACAGGGCAGAGTCAAGAGTTACTCCGAGGCAGCGGATTTCAGGTGCGGGAGAGAGCGTGATGCCGTTTACCATAATAGATAGATCGGGTATGGAAGATACGTGAGATGGAGGAAAGATGGTGTGTTCAGTTTTGTCTACATTGAGCTTTAGGAAGCGATAGGTGAATAAGGAGGATATGGCTGATAGACACTCCAGGATTCTGGACAGCAGAGATCTGACATTTGGGCTGGAGAGGTAGATCTGAGTGTCGTTCGCATACAGGTGGTACTGAAAGCCATGGGACTTTATGAGTTGTCCTTGGCCAAGGGTAAATATGAAAAAAAGTAAGGGCCCCAGGAACGAGCCTGGAGGGACTCTAACAGAGAGAGGGCGGGGTGAGGAGGTAGTGTGGGAGTGGGAGATGTTAAATGTGCATTCGGAAAGGTAAGAGGCGATCCATTACAGGGCAAGGTCTTTGATGCCAAGGGAAGAAAGAATCTGTAGCAGTAGGCAGTGGTTGACTGTGTCGAAGGCAGAGGACAGGTCGAGGAGGAGGAGGATGGAGAACTGTCTGTTAGCTTTGGCTGTGAGTAAGTCAATAGTAATTTTGGTCAGGGCAGTTTCGGTGAGGTGGTGGGGGTGGAAGTCAGATTGGAGGTTGTCAAGGAGAGAGTTAGATGAGAGGTAGGAGGAAAGTTGAGCGTGGACATGCTGCTCAAGGAGTTTGGAAGCAAATGAGAGCAATGATATGGGGCGATAGCTGGGCATAGCAGTTGAGTCAAGGTTTGTTTTTTTGAGGATGGGTGTGATGGCGGTATTTTTGAAGGCAGAGGGGAAGGCACCAGAAGATAGCGATAGGTTGAAGAGATGTGTTAGGGCTGGAATGAGAGTGTTAGTGAACTTGGGGAGCAGGTGGGAAGAGATGGGGTCAAGTGCACAGGTGGTGAGGTGTGATTTGGAAAGGAGATGAGTAAGCTCTCCTTCAGTGATGCTGGAGAGGGAGGTCATTAGGGAAGGGCAGAGGTCTGGTATATGGAGTGGTTGGGGTGGTGGAACAGTAAAGGTTTGCCTTGTTTGGTCGATCTTATTTTTGAAGTAGGTGGCAAAGTCCTTGGCAGAGATGAGGGAAGTTGGAGGTGGCAGTGGTGGGCGGAGGAGAGAGTTGAATGTGCTGAACTGTTGTTTTGGGTTGTAGGATAATGAAGATACAAGGCTTGTGAAATAGGTCTGTTTAGCAGAGGTGAGGGCTATTTTGAAGGCAAGTGTAGCTAGTTTGAAAGCAATGAAGTCGTCTGGCAGGCGTGTTTTCTTCCAATGCCGCTCCGTGACCCTGGATGATTTTCGACGCTTTTTGGTGAGATTGATGTACCAGGGTTGCCTATTGACTCGACGCGCTTTGCCATGCGTGAGAGGGGCGACTGAGTCTATTGCCGATGTGAGGGTGGTGTTATAGAAAGTGGTGGCGCTGTCTGTGTCGTGGAGTGAAGATATGGAGGACAGAGGTAGAAGAGAGTCTGAGAGTCTGTAAATGGTTAAGATTGTTTTGCAACAGGTTGGAGATGATTGAGCTAGAGGGATCCGGGTAAAGTGGAGAAGCAACAGCGTCGAAAACATTCATCATATCCGGTCTTCCTGTATTCTGAAAATAGAGCGTAATATATGTCAGGGTATAATCAGTACATTGCAATTGTTGTACCAAGATAGGATAGTTTAGGAGATAACTTATTAATTGATAGGGTTTTGACCACTGGGGCACCCACTAAATCCCCAAAATTGTGAAAATTGACCAAACTGCCCTGAAAGGAATGAAAGCCAGAGAACCATGGAAGGAAGGCAGCCTGCACTATTGCATTCAGCCACATGGTTCGGTAGGAGACCCTTTAAGGATTCTGAGCCCAAGGGGTTCTGATGGCTTGGTCAGCCTTTAAGACTTGGTGCCCTCCTTCTCTACCACGCTACCTTACAGTCATCTTGGAAGTCCATAAACTCAGGGCCCTCTGGATGTGAGACTATGTCTGTACCTGGAAGTGCTTGAGGTTGGCACCTGCTCCATGCCTGAAATAATAATAATAATAATAATAATCTTTATTTACATAGCGCCATCATATTCCGCAGCGCTTTACAGTTTAACAGTTTCAAAACACAAGTCACAACGTTAACAATACAATAATTAAAGCAAAATAAGCCGCCCCTGCTCGTGAGAGCTTACAATCTACAATGAGGTGGGGGAATACAAAGTACAGGTGTGTATATACAATGGTGCATTTACAATGATGGTCCAGCCATCTTGAGGGAGTGAGGGATGGATGGAGATAGTGAATGGGCTACACACACACACTTACACATAGAATGACTTTGATTAGTGAATGTGATAGGCCGCTCTGAACAGATGTGTTTTGAGGGAGCGCCTGAAACCATGCAAATTGTGGATAGTCCTAATTTCTTGGGATAGAGCATTCCAGAGGATTGGCGCAGCGCGGGAGAAGTCTTGGAGTCGGGAGTGGGAGGTACGGATTAGTGCAGAGGTTAGTCGAAAGTCATTTGCAGAGCGCAGCAGTCTGTTAGGCCGATAGATAGAAATGAGGGAGGAGATGTAGGGGGGTGCTGCACTGTGGAGAGGATGGGCAGGATGATAGAAATGAGGGAGGAGATGTAGGGGGGTGCTGCACTGTGGAGAGCTTTGTGGGTGAGAACCAGTACTTTGAATTGGATCCTATAATGAATGGGCAGCCAGTGTAAGGACTGGCGAAGAGCGGACGCGTCCGAGTACCGATTAGCCAGATGGATGACCTGCATTAAAGATGGACTGGAGATGGGATAGTCGAGTAATGGGGAGGCCAAGTAATAGAGCATTGCAGTAGTCCTGAAATGTTCCTGATTTGCAGCAAAGACCAAAGTTCCATAGATTCACCATAGATTATCTGATGGCAAGCGGAACATTCTATGACCCCATTTGGACTGTGTTCTGAAATGTTCCAAGTTAGTCCACAGAAAAGCCCAACCTCCCAAAGGTCCAGCCTTGGTGCTGAAAAGTGCTCTACCTTCTCTATCGTCTGCAGATATTGTCGACTGCAGGGAATTTAATTAACCCATGGGTGGTCTTCCACTCCTCAATGTGGCAAGTAGCTGTAATTACCCCTTTTTCTATATCTTTCCAAGCCATACTGATTCCAGAAAGGGCAGCTGCCCTCGATTGAACAACCCCACATACATCAGCCTAGATCTCATCCTATGCTACAGGCAAGGCTATGAAGTCATGATGGTGCCACTTATGATGTGGGTATGGGTCATACCACTTGGCAATATACAACCTTAATTTATCCCTGTAGATAACATTTTGCACTAAGCCCTGCAGGTGTTACCAGTTGTCCCCTCTCCCTCTAAAAACGGCATTTACGTACAAGACATACAGCATATGTCACACAGCGTCCCTCCCCATGTGATAAATGTAATGGGTGCTGCCTGCAGGAACATGTGTAACAGTGGATGCTATGGAAGTATGACCCCTGTTATTTACTGTACTCTCACTTCTAGTTTCTGTAGCAGTTTTTACCATACTCGGGACTAATTTATGGCCTGATCGTGCCTGCTGTCTCCAATGAGGCAGGAATATTTACTGACTTCAGCATGGCTCGGCTTGGCCTTACCATTGACCTTGACTTGACTGTGTGCTGTATACTGGCTCCATTATTTAAAGGTAAATCCTATTAAGATTCATTGTCTTCTTCTTCTATAATATTTACTGTGACAATAAACTGCTCCTTTTAATTGGGGACCACATCATAAAGCACAAGAGCTCCTTGTGTAAGACTAAGTATCCATTGTGAAAAGCTCCACTGTCAATTACCTGTCTCTACAGTATAGAAATGCTGGGAAAACCTCACCATTCATAGGACCAGTAATATAGTAGTCATTTTCTTGTAGAAAGAGAGCAGTATTATAGCAGTTATATTCTTGTACCTAGGGACAGTATTATAGTAGTTATATTCTAGTACATTGGGGCAGTATTATAGTAGTTATATTGTTGTACATAGGAGCAGTATTATAGTAGTTATATTCTTGTACATAGGGGCAGTATTATAGTAGTTATATTATTGTACATAGGGGCAGTATTATAGTAGTTATATTCTTGTACCTAGGGGCAGTATTATAGTAGTTATATTCTAGTACATTGGGGCAGTATTATAGTAGTTATATTGTTGTACATAGGGGCAGTATTATAGTAGTTATATTCTAGTACATTGGGGCAGTATTATAGTAGTTATATTGTTGTACATAGGGGCAGTATTATAGTAGTTATATTCTAGTACATTGGGGCAGTATTATAGTAGTTATATTGTTGTACATAGGGGCAGTATTATAGTAGTTATATTCTAGTACATTGGGGCAGTATTATAGTAGTTATATTGTTGTACATAGGAGCAGTATTATAGTAGTTATATTCTTGTACATAGGAGCAGTATTATAGTAGTTATATTCTTGTACATAGGAGCAGTATTATAGTAGTTATATTCTTGTACATAGGAGCAGTATTATAGTAGTTATATTCTTTTACATAGGGGACAGTATTATAGTAGTTACAGTATATTCTTGTACATAGGGGCAGTATTATAGTAGTTATATTCTTGTACATAGGGCAGTATTATAGTAGTTATATTCTTGTACATAGGGAGCAGTATTATAGTAGTTATATACTTGTACATAAGGGCAGTATTATATTAGTTATATTCTTGTACATAGGGGCAGTATTATAGTAGTTATATTCTTGTACATATGAGGCAGTATTATAGTAGTTATATTCTTGTACATAGGGGCAGTATTATAGTAGTTATATTCTTGTACATAGGAGCAGTATTATAGTAGTTATATTCTTTTACATAGGGGACAGTATTATAGTAGTTACAGTATATTCTTGTACATAGGGGCAGTATTATAGTAGTTATATTCTTGTACATATGGGCAGTATTGTAGTTATATTCTTGTACATAGGGAGCAGTATTATAGTAGTTATATTCTTGTACATAGGGGCAGTATTATAGTAGTTATATTCTTGTACATAGGAGCAGTATTATAATAGTTATATTCTTGTACATAGGGGCAGTATTATAGTAGTTATATTCTTATACATAGGGGGCAGTATTATAGTAGTTATATTCTTGTATATAGGGGCAGTATTATAGTAGTTATATTTTTGTACATAGGGGCAGTATTATAGTAGTTATATTCTTGTACATAGGGGCAGTATTATAGTAGTTATATTCTTGTACATAGGGGCAGTATTATAGCAGTTATACTATTGTACATAGGGGCAGTATTATAGTAGTTATATTCTTGTACATAGGGGCAGTATTATAGTAGTTATATTCTTGTACATAGGGGCAGTATTATAGTAGTTATATTGTTGTACATAGGAGCAGTATTATAGTAGTTATATTCTTGTACATAGGGACAGTATTATAGTAGTTATCTTCTTGTACATAGGAGCAGTATTATAGTAGTTATATTGTTGTGCATAGAAGCAGTATTATAGTAGTTATATTCTTGTACATAGGGGCAGTATTATAGTAGTTATCTTCTTGTACATAGGAGCAGTATTATAGTAGTTATATTCTTGAACATGGGGCAGTATTATAGTAGTTATATTCTTGTACATAGGGACAGTATTATAGTAGTTATATACTTGTACATAGGGGCAGTATTATAGTAGTTATATTCTTGAACATGGGGCAGTATTATAGTAGTTGTGTTCTTGTATATAGGGGCAGTATTATAGTAGTTATATTCTTGTACACAGGAGGCAGTATTATAGTAGTTATATTCTTGTACATAGGGGCAGTATTATAGTAGTTATATTCTTGAACATGGGGCAGTATTATAGTAGTTGTGTTCTTGTATATAGGGGCAGTATTATAGTAGTTATATTCTTGTACACAGGGGGCAGTATTATAGTAGTTATATTTTTGTACATAGGAGGCAGTATTATAGTAGTTATAGTCTTGTATATAGGGGCAATTTTTATTGTAAAAACCAAACAAATACAAATATACTGACATTCCTCCAGTAATACAAAACTAAATTCACTTGGATTGTACATACATTCATTACATATCCGGATTATACATTTAAAATTATCTTAAAGAGTCCATACACCTGGTTGGAAAAAAAAAAAAAAAAAAAAACCATCATATTTCAACCCAGTGACACATCCTTCCATAACTTAACATTTCCTAATTTTCCTAATGATTTTATCTATCTGGGGTCGGACATTATGTGGTTGACAGCGTCACAGATCTGAGTCGGAGTTATTCTGGTCGCCACCGGTCTCCATTTCAGACTCTACCCGAGAGCCCTCAGGTAATGGCTTCCGCTTGGGCGGAGGACAGTCCTCTACGTCCCTATCAAACTCTGCGTCAATTCTTCTAAGGTCATCCTCAAAATCACCGTCAGACTCAGACAGAACGTCAAACCTATTAGATAAGTCCATTACACCTGCAGAACTCTGGACCTTCTTCCTGGCTCCTTGGCCAGTGTCATACTCCTTCTCAGGTTTACGGGAGGTCTTGTCCTTTTTCTTCCTTTTAGTCTGATATTTGCTATTCCCTTCAGACACAGATGGTAGTACTGAAGTATTGCCTTCCTGTGACTGCTGCCCCTGAGGGACAACCTCCATACTCCCCTGTGCACCCTCTGAATCCTGCTGCTCTGGTGTCACCTGAGTAGACCCCTGGTGGGCCTCCGGTCTGGCCAGTATTTCCCCTGACAGTAGATGAGATTTACCGTAACGGTATCTGGCTTAGAGATAGGAATAAAGCTGAACTTACTCCAGCCCTCAGAGTCTCTAAACTTGGGGAAATTAGACCAGAACCTGTCCAGGTCACTCATGAGCTTAAAGCTGACGTCATAGCCCTGCCTGTCTGGAAGATTAATCACCGCCAAGATGCTGACTGGCGCAAACCCCATCTGGCGACACAAGAGCTCCCTGACCACAAACCTTCTATCTGGCAGATCCTCCTTGGCACCTCTGTGCCGGAAACGCACGACGTTTCTCCGTTTAAACGCCTGGCCGGTATAATTGGCACCAGAGGTGAAGGACGGAGCACCACGACTCCAGGCATTACTGGGGGGAACCTGCAGGGTCACACTAGGCTGACTGACGGGGTGAGGGTCAGCAGCAGGGGGGGCAGCTGCACCTTGTGTGCTCGGAATTAAAGGGGGGAAATCACAGACATTATCATGTACATTATCATCAACATCAATGTCACTCTCAGACTGCGCAGCGTCCAGCAAAGATACTGTGCTCCCCAAACCCCCGACCCCTCAGATACAGCGCGGTTATCCCCAGCATCAGAGCCCTGCTGGGCACCATCAGGAACTACCGGCACATGTCCACTGCCCAACTGTTGTGCTTGGCATTCTGAGACCTGTAGTCCCTCTGCTGAAATATGTCCATGCTGCTGCTTGGAATCTGCTGCAGACGGCTGTGCTAGGCATTCTGAGACTTGTTGAACCTCTACTGGAATGTGCCCTTCATGCTGCTGCTTGGAATCTGCTGCAGGCTGTTGTGCTGGGCATTCTGTGACTTGTTGTACCTCTGCTGGAATCTGCACTACATGCTTCTGCTTTGGATCTGCCGCAGGCAGTTTTGCTGGGCATTCTGAGACTTGTGGTACCTCTGCTGGGGTCTGCACTACAGGCTGCTGCTGGTGCGGCATTTGCCCCTTTTGGAAGCAGAAACTTGCAGGCTGCAGCACTGGCCGCACCTGCTTCTGGGGTCCACCTGGGACAATGTCTGACCTGGAACCTGCAGAGTTCTGCTTCTGTGAATTAAACAGTTCCTGATTCCTATAAGTCTCCGCCAGGGGCCCCATCCTCTCTAGGACGCAGTCCATGTCCCTCACCACTTTTGCCAGCAATACACCCAGTGTGTTCAGAGTCTCGTCATAAAAATCATGACTCCCGGGATTAATAGCCTTTAGCTTATAGCAAGTGTCTATCTGCATCTGCAGTGAGTCTTTCTGCTGCTGTAACTCACCAAACTTCTTGACCAGTCCTGGGATCTCCTCTGCGAGCTGAAGCTCAGGTGCACGTGGCGTCTCCTCCTGGGATCCTGCATTCAGCGATGTCCCGGCTGCTTGAACCCAGACGTCTCCTTAATTTTCACCTCCGCTGGTTTCATGGCTCCAGGCTCCACAGCACTTTACTGCTGCCACCTGACTGCGACCTTGTGCGTCCAGAGCTCGCCATGCTGGTCACCACATATTTCTGCTGCAAGTTTTCCTGTAATGTCTGCCTCTCCAGTGAGGTTCTCCTCTGCCTGCTGGAAGTCAGCTGCACACCTGAAGCCGCTGATGGCCTCTCCTGAGCTGCAGGCTGCTTTCCTCCATTCAGCTTCTCACCAGGAGATTTCTTCTGGATTTCTCCTAATTGCACTTCACTCTGCTTGCCTTGGCTGGCCGACTGCTTAACTGCAACTTTCTTACATACAATGGCTTTTCCTTGTTCCGTTACTTTACTCACTTTCACAGCTTAATCCTTCTTGTTGCTGCTACTTCCATTCGGAGCTTTCATCAGAAATCACTTTAGGATTCCCATCTGCATTAGAAACAGCTTGGACGCTTCTTCCCAGTGTAGGCCTGGAAGCCTGGGCCTTGCTTGGGGAGTTTCCCCGCCCAGGGTGGCCCCTCCCTGGGCTTGCTCCAGACATCAGGAGAGCTACAAACACACAACCTCTCAGCTAGGAGGCAGTATTATAGTAGTTATATTGTTGTGCATAGAAGCAGTATTATAGTAGTTATATTCTTGTATATAGGGGCAGTATTATAGTAGTTATATTCTTGTACATAGGGGCATTTTATAGTAGTTATTCTTTATGGCAGTATTAGTAGTTATATTCTTGAACATGGGGCAGTATTATAGTAGTTATATTCTTGTACATAGGGACAGTATTATAGTAGTTATATTCTTGTACATAGGGGCAGTATTATAGTAGTTATATTCTTGAACATGGGGCGTATATAGTAGTTGTATTCTTGTATAATAGGGGCAATTTTATTGTAAAAACCAAACAAATACAAATATACTGACATTCCTCCAGTAATACAAAAATAAATTCACTTGGATTGTACATACATTCATACATATCGGATTATACATATAAAATTATCTTAAAGAGTCCATACACTGGTTAGGAAAAAAAAACAAAAAAAAAAAACATCATATTTCAACCCAGTGACACATCCTTCCATAACTTAACATTTCCTAATTTTCCTAAAGATTTTATCTATCTGGGCTCGGACATTATGTGGTTGACAGCGTCACAGATCTGAGTCAGAGTTATTCTGGTCACCGCCGGTCTCCATTTCAGACTCTACCCGAGAGCCCTCAGGTAATGGCTTCCGCTTGGGCGGAGGACAGTCCTCTACGTCCCTATCAAACTCTGCGTCAATTCTTCTAAGGTCATCCTCAAAATCACCGTCAGACTCAGACAGAACACCAAACCTATTAGATAAGTCCATTACACCTGCAGAACTCTGGACCTTCTTCCTGGCTCCTTGGCCAGTGTCATACTCCTTCTCAGGTTTACGGGAGGTCTTGTCCTTTTTCTTCCTTTTAGTCTGAGACACAGATGGTAGTACTGAAGTAATGCTTCCCTGTGACTGCTGCCCTGAGGGACAACCTCCATACTCCCCTGTGCACCCTCTGAACCCTGCTGCTCTGGTGTCACCTGAGTAGACCCTGGTGGGCCTCCGGTCTGGCCAGTATTTCCCCTGACAGTAAAGCTGCCTCTTCCAGAATCTCTGCCCCTGCCACCAAATCCTCATCAGGATAGTCCTTACAGATATTGTGCCAGGCGTCAGGACAGTCCCTGTGAGGGTGACCGATCTTCCCACAGAGGTTGCACCTGATGTTCTGGCAGTCTGCAGCCACATGGCCGACCTCCCCACACAGGTTGCACTTCACCACAGTACACGTATTCGCCAGGTGACCCGCCTTGCCACATTTGAAGCACTTACGAGGCTGCCCAGGATAGAAACACACACCCTCTCCCTCCCAATAAAGAAGGAGTTGGGTAAGTGGGCAGTGATATTATCGCATTGGCGCAGTTTCACCAAAACCCTCCACCCTCCCGTCCAGATACCATCATTGTCTCTGCTTTTGGTGAGGTCAGAGACCAGATCACAATGCCTCCGGAGCCACACCACAATGTCCTGCGGGGGAACAGACTCATTCCAGAAGATGAGATTTACCGTAACGGTATCCGGCTTAGAGATAGGAATAAAGCTGAACTTACTCCAGCCCTCAGTGTCTCTAAACTTGGGGAAATTAGACCAAAACCTGTCCAGGTCACTCATGAGCTTAAAGCTGACGTCATAGCCCTGCCTGTCTGGAAGATTAATCACCGCCAAGATGCTGACTGGCGCAAACCCCATCTGGCGACACAAGAGCTCCCTGACCACAAACCTTCTATCTGGCAGATCCTCCTTGGCACCTCTGTGCCGGAAACACACGACGTTTCTCCGTTTAAACGCCTGGCCGGTATAATTGGCACTAGAGGTGAAGGACGGAGCACCACGACTCCAGGCATTACTGGGGGGAACCTGCGGGGTCACACTAGACTGACTGACGGGGTGAGGGTCTGCAGCAGGGGGGGCTTCTACACCTTGTGTGCTCGGAATTAAAGGGGGGAAATCACAGACATCATCATGAACATTGTTATCATCAACATCAATGTCACTATCAGACTGCGCAGCGTCCAGCAAAGATACTGTGCTCCCCCAAACCCCCGACCCCTCAGATACAGCGCGGTTATCCCCAGCATCAGAGCCCTGCTGGGCACCATCAGGAACTACCGGCACATGTCCACTGCCCAACTGTGGTGCATGGCATTCTGAGACTTGTAGTCCCTGTGCTGAAAAATGTCCATGCTGCTGCTTGGAATCTGCTGCAGGCGGCTGTACTGGGCATTCTGCGACTTGTTGTACCTCTACTGGAATGTGCCCTTCATGCTGCTGCTTGGAATCTGCTGCAGGCTGTTGTGCTGGGCATTCTGTGACTTGTTGTACCTCTGCTGGAATCTGCACTACATGCTTCTGCTTTGGATCTGCTGCAGGCAGTTTTGCTGGGCATTTTGAGACTTGCGGTACGTCTGCTGGGGTCTGTACTACAGGCTGCTGCTGGTGCGGCATTTGCTCCTTTTGGAAGCAGAAACTTGCAGGCTGCAGCACTGGCCGCACCTGCTTCTGGGGTCCACCTGGGACAATGTCTGACCTGGAACCTGCAGAGTTCTGCTTCTGTGACTTAAACAGTTCCTGGTTCCTATAAGTCTCCGCCAGGGGCCCCATCCTCTCTAGGACGCAGTCCATGTCCCTCACCACTTTTGCCAGAAATACACCCAGTGTGTTCAGAGTCTCATCATAAAAATCATGACTCCGGGATTAATAGCCTTTAGCTTATAGCAAGTGTCTATCTGCATCTGCAGTGAGTCTTTCTGCTGCTGTAACTCACCAAACTTCTTGACCAGTCCTGGGATCTCCTCTGCGAGCTGAAGCTCAGGTGCACGCGGCGTCTCCTCCTGGGATCCTGCATTCAGCGATGTCCCCGGCTGCTTGAACCCAGACGTCTCCTTAATTTTCACCACCGCTGGTTTCATGGCTCCAGGCTCCACAGCACTTTTACTGCTGCCACCTGACTGCGACCGTGTGCGTCCTGACCGCGCCATACTGCCATGCTGCTGTAAGTTCTCCTGGATGGTTTGTCTTTCCAAAGACGTCCGTCTCTGCCTGGGAGCAGGAGAGGTGATCTGCACAGCTGGGGCTGATCTCACCTGTGCACCCGGCAGGAGCTGCTTGCTGACTGGGGAGTTACCTGACTTCACATTGTGCATTAACCCATCGCTGACCGACACTTTTCCTTCTTGCTTCTTTGCTGGACTTGGAGAAGGTTTTCCTCCCAAAACTTTACTGACGGCTTTTTCCTCCTTCACAGAACTGCTGCAGCTTTGGCTCGCTGCATTCACTGCTCTGACAGTGGCTCTGGGATTAACATTCCCATTAGGAGAGGCCTGGGAGGCTTGTCCCAGTGTAGGCCGGGAAGCCTGGGCCTTGCCTAGGGAGCTTCCCCGCCCAGGGTGGCCCCTCCCTGGGCTTGCTCCAGACATCAGGAGAGCTACAAACACACAACCTCTCAGCTAGGAGGCAGTATTATAGTAGTTATATTCTTGTACACAGGAGGCAGTATTATAGTAGTTATATTTTTGTACATAGGAGGCAGTATTATAGTAGTTATATTCTTGTACATAGGAGGCAGTATTATAGTAGTTATAGTCTTGTATATAGGGGCAGTATTATAGTAGTTATATTCTTGTACATAGGAGCAGTATTATAGTAGTTATATTCTTGTACATAGGAGCAGTATTATAGTAGTTATATTCTTGTACATAGGAGTAGTATTATAGTAGTTCTATTCTTGTACATAGGAGCAGTATTATAGTAGATATATTCTTGTATATAGGGGCAGTATTATAGTAGTTATATTCTTGTACATAGCGGCAGTATTATAGTAGTTATATTCTTGTACATAGGAGCAGTATTATAGTAGTTATATTCTTCTACATAGGAGCAGTATTATAGTAGTTATATTCTTTTACATAGGGGACAGTATTATAGTAGTTACAGTATATTCTTGTACATAGGGGCAGTATTATAGTAGTTATATTCTTGTACATAGGGGCAGTATTATATTAGTTATATTCTTGTACATAGGGAGCAGTATTATAGTAGTTATATACTTGTACATAAAGGCAGTATTATATTAGTTATATTCTTGTACATAGGGGCAGTATTATAGTAGTTATATTCTTGTACATATGGGCAGTATTATAGTAGTTATATTCTTGTACATAGGGAGCAGTATTATAATAGTTATATTCTTGTACATAGGGGCAGTATTATAGTAGTTATATTCTTGTACATAGGAGCAGTATTATAGTAGTTATATTCCTGTACATAGGGGCAGTATTATAGTAGTTATATTCTTGTACATAGGGGGCAGTATTATAGTAGTTATATTCTTGTACATAGGAGCAGTATTATAGTAGTTATATTCTTGTACATGAGGGCACTATTATAGTAGTTATATTCTTGTACATAGGGGACAGTATTATAGTAGTTATATTCTTGTACATAGGAGCAGTATTATAGTAGTTATATTCTTGTACATAGGGGCAGTATTATAGTAGTTATATTCTTGTACATAGGGGCAGTATTATAGTAGTTATATTCTTGTACATAAGGGCAGTATTATAGTAGTTATATTCTTGTTCATAGGGGGCAGTACTATAGTAGTTATATTCTTGTATATAGGAGCAGTATTATAGTAGTTATATTCTTGTACATAGGGGGCAGTATTATAGTAGTTATATTCCTGTACATAGGGGCAGTATTATAGTAGTTATATTCTTGTATATAGGAGCAGTATTATAGTATTTATATTCTTGTACATAGGGGCAGTATTATAGTAGTTATATTCTTGTATATAAGGGACAGTATTATAGTAGTTATATTCTTGTACATAGGGCAGTATTATAGTAGTTATATTCTTGTACATAGGGGCAGTATTATAGTAGTTATATTCTTGTACATAGGGGCAGTATTATAGTAGTTATATTCTTGTACATAGGAGCAGTATTATAGTAGTTATATTCTTGTACATAGGGGCAGTATTATAGTAATTATATTTTTGCACATAGAGGCAGTATTATAGTAGTTATATTCTTTTACATAGAGGCGGTATTTTAGTACTTATATTCTTGTACATAGGGGGCTGTATTATAGTAGTTATATTCATGTACATAGGGACAGTATTATAGTAATTATATTCTTCACATAGGAGCAGTATTATAGTAGTTATATTCTTTTACATAGGGGCAGTATTATAGTAGTTATATTCTGGCACATAGGGGCAGTATTATAGTAGTTATATTCTTGTACATAGGAGCAGTATTATAGTAGCTATATTCTTGCACATAGGAGCAGTATTATAGTAGTTATATTCTTTTACATAGGGGCGGTATTATAGTAGTTATATTCTTTTACATAGGGTGCATGGAACGTTGCAGTATATATGTACTGTACAGTATATGCTCTAGATATTTGTCACCCCAGTGACATTGAGAATGATAAAAAGCATAGGTCATCAGTAAGCAGTCATAATTGAAACTTTTTCTGGGGAAAACCTGTTTTCTTCATGAAAGTACGAGATTCTATTTTATGGGTGAGTTTAAAAGAAACAGGACGACATTAACCGACTTTGACTTCTGAACACATTTAAATAACATTAAAGTAATTGTATCAGTTTTTTGGCTAAGATCCCATAGAAAAAAGCATTTTCCTGGAGCACTCTGTCTGCTCAGTTCACACAAACCATCAAGGTGATTGTCTTCTCACCACATTCTATCCTGCATCTAATTAAAAGTTTTCTTGGTAAAATAATTAGAGATGAACCAAGAAACTTTCCCCAGAGCATGGCATTGCATCAGGTTTAATAGTCCCAATGTAAATGGAGAGAAAAAAAGTTTGTCACCATTTTGACAATGTTCTTTAACACATTGCCAGTGTTGTAATATTCATTCTATGAACTCGTGTCTTAATAGTGTTGTATTCTTATTATGCTTTTCCAGATGAAAAAAAAATTATACATACACAGAAAGCCAATGAAAGAAACTGATATTTAAATGGAATTTGAACCTAAAAGCAATTAATGGAATATTAAAAGCTCTGTAGGATTTCTACCCACTCAGTTGCGTTTTCAGGTAGGCATGGGGAGCGGTTTCAGTAAAATGTCCATGCTGGTTTATTAAAATTCCATAAACCACTCAGTATAACAAAATAAAGACATCCTTTTCCAGCAGAAAGTGCAAACAAAAAGTAAATAGTCCATACAGTAGTGAGGGTTCACCAGCTTGGGTTAGTGTCCAGCTCTTTAGTCCTTAGCAAAGACAAACAACACTGGAGGTCTGCACACCTCCACACACTGAGTTAATAAACTGGTCTCCTTCTTTATCTGCCATACCACGCCCGGGGTGGGGATATGTGCGCAGCCACCCATCCCTCTTACTGCTCGTAAACCCGGCCCTGACATGCCCTATTAACTCTCTCAGCACTCCATGTGCTGAAGCCTGCTTTTCCTGGCTAACATTACCGAAGCTACCAACTTCAACGATACTTTTCTCCCCTCAATGACCTGTCTGGTGGCCATCTTCAATACTCCCCCAATGCCCAAAACCGGGGGGCTAAGCACCTTCCACAATCAAACAGTGGACCGTTGACAGAGCGTCAGAATTATTATGTAGTTTCCCAGGCCTATGCTAAAATCTTGGAGAGCTAGAACCACCTGATCACACTGACATTGTTCCCCTTCTTCTACTGAATCCACCTCAGCAGGGCATGGTCTGACACTGACCTGTATTCCCTGCCTAAGAGGTAGTAAATTAGAGTGTCCAACGCCACTTGATGGCCAAACATTCATTCTCCACTATGGAGTACTTCTTCTCGCAGGAACACAGCTTCGGACTTAGGTACATTATGGGGTGCTCTTCACTTTTCACCTCCGTAGACAAGACAGCACCCAGGTTGACATCTGATGCGTCCGTCTGGACCACAAACTCCTTGGATAAGTCTGATTCCACCAACACTGGCTGTTTATACAGGGCTATCTTCAGTTCCTGGAAGGCCATCTCAGCTTCTGGAAACCACTTCATAGGGGCCCTGCCACTTGGCTTGAAATTTTCTCTCCACTGTAGGAACCAGCACCAGTACCCAATCACCAGGGTTGAAATGTGTCACCCTCGCCGATCTATGGTACACCCTCGACTGTGCTTCTTGTGCTTTGAGGAGGTGCTCTTTCACAATGGTCACCACCACCTCCTGCAGGGTGTAGACTTTTCTTCCCAGGTCTCCTTCGCTATATCCAGTAGTCCATCGGGGTGTCGGCCATAAAACAGTTTAAATGGAGAGAAACCGTTAGAGTTCTGAGGGACTTTTCTGATGGAGAATAACGGGTATGGCAGTAGACAGTCCCAGTCTCAGCCGTTCTTCTCTACGATCTTATTTAGCATCACTTCTCATACTGGCATCATCTTGGTAGCCAGTGATTAGGTGCATTGTCGTGTGCTGGTATCATTGTTGGGACACCATTGGAGCATTGGCACCTGAGAGTCACTTGTTTTAAAAGTTGTTTTTTGTTATTTAGACTCATATTTTGCAACCACATTTTTTAAAAAATTTGGACAAATTATATTAATTATGTAATTGTAACTACCATACAAGGTCCAGAGAATGAAAAAATACTTCTGATGAGCTCCCTCAACAGGGTTCTTGAAGATTAGTTCAAGAAATTTCTTGCTAATGTTGGCAAAGGAAAAAATAAAAACAAAAGTTGCCCTCAGTCCTATGTTACTTGTCTTAATCCATTTGGTTGTTTGGTATCGGATGGCCACATTGCAGAAAATTGACGATTTGAATTTACGGATATTCTAGATCACTTTTTTACGTCACGAGTCAGTACTGCCAATCACTGATGTTATACAGAGCTCAGCATTCAGAGAAAACAGAGAGAAAACAGTTTTTAATTAAAAAAAAAAAATGCATTGCGGTAAGTAGTACATTGCCGGAAACAGGTTCTTTGCCTCTACATCATGATGTTCCCAGATGGGGTAGCAAAACCCTGCTGAAAGATTCCCTTTAAAGAGTTTCTAAGTCAATAATGTTACTTACACACCAATTTTCCCTATAATAGTGTATATGAGCATATTCTTTGGGATGTATTGTATCTACATATATGATGCTTGTCACATCATATATAGATTTGTCCATACTTACCTTTCCTATTGGATTTTGTGAGTGCCATTACATAAGCAGCTTTGAAAAACAGACTTGATTTTAGGATACTGTGCTCAGAGATATTTATGTGTCCATATCATGTGTTATTCCTCTCTTCTTGGCTTAATATATCCCAAGATGTGTAATACAAGATGACTAGCTTTAAAAAAATTAATAAAAATAAAATAAAATAAATATTTATTTATGGGATTCCCTGTTAGGAGGCGTTTATAACATAGGTGGCCATATACAGCATGTCCTTCTTTATCTTTCCTCTTTGTACAACATATTCTGAGTTGAGTAATATGAGGACCAGTTTTGAAAAAAAAATATGATTTTGAGATACTCTGTCGGGAGTTATTGATGCACCATGTGGCTTCCTTACCTTTCCTTTTGGCTCAGCATAGCCTAAGATGAGAGATGACCAGGTTTAAAGAAAATAATCCTACTTTTTTTTTACTCTGTTGGCAACTACCGTACTTATCCTACACGTGTCTATGAATCCATTGGTGATGTCATCTGCCATCGTTTAGTAGGAGCAACGAGGGAATGTTCAATACATTTTATAGACTGCATCTCAATTCAGTGGCAATTTAGGATTTAATAAAAGGCATCCAAGGTTTATAACTACAGAAGAGCCTTTACCGAGAGCCGTTCAGCTAGATATTCGTGGAGCGTCACATTGTGTTTAGAGGAAAATGGAATACAAAGGACGAGATACAAAGGACGGCACCTCGGGTGTCTTGTTCTGCTTTGCTTTTGTCATCTTTGGTGTGAAATCAGAATGTTAGAATGTCAAACCGCTGCGCTGCCAGCGTCAAGTGATATGATTAAAAAAAACAAGATGCAGAATGTTTTTTATTTTACATCTTTCTAGAACAGGTTTTGTCACTTTTTATTTCTCACATATCAAAGCTTTAACAGCGATGGACTAGCAGCTAGCCCAGGTAGATGAAAAGTCATGTGGATACATTGTGACACGACAATTCTGGAGGCAGAATCCAATGTGGGGTACAAATCATTTTATATCACGCCGATCTTGTCTCAGGTGGGGATCAATAAGGAGCCATCCTGGTAACTAAGGAGCAAGCAAGAGAACGTTTCCTGGATTTGAGACTTTACGGTAACTTTTGAAATAGTTTTCCAGATTTCGGTAAAATGTTTTAGTTTACATTTCATTATCCTTTAAAGCAGGGGTCTCAAACTCAATTTACCAGGGGGCCGCTGGAGGTAGAATCTGGGTGAGGCTGGGCCGCATCAGGTTTTCCACAAGAAAAGCTCTTACAAAAACATTCCAATGTTATCAAATGTCCCAATGGGGACAGTGTTGATGGTATTAGGTTACAATACCAGGATCTGAGGATTTTCTGTTTCGAGGTCAAGAGCTCTCTGATGTGATGCTGCTGCCTGTCTCGCTGTCTTCCTCTTTTTACACTGCAGTGTGGTGGACAAGTAAACATTAACTGGTTAACAGCAAGAAGTCATTCCCCCAGCGCTCATTCTCCCCCAGCGCACATCCTCCCCAGCGCTCATCCTCCCCAGCGCTCATCCTCCCCCAGCGCTCATCCTCCCTAGCGCTCATCCTCCCCAGAGCTCATTCCTCCCCAGAGCTCATTCTCCCCAGCGCTCATCCTCCCCCAGCGCTCATCCTCCCCCAGCGCTCATCCACCCCAGCGCTCATCCTCCCCAGCGTTCATCCTCCCCCAGCGCTCATTCCCCCCATTGCTTTTTCCCCATCACTCCCATCATTGCTTTTCCCTCATCACTCTGTCACGCTGTCTCTGCGTACCGGAGGTTAGGGGCCTAAGCTGACCCTAAACTGGGGCCCTGACTAATCCCTCTACCTGGAGGTACTGTTAAAGGTACAGAGGTCCAGGCCGCCAGCGTAATCCCTACCTCCTGAGGATCCCTGAACCTCAGTGATCTAGTCCTGAGAAGGACCCCGATCACAACAACAGGGAACGGGATAATATAAGCCCACACACAGTACTAGACGAACGAGACAGTACAAGGGGAGAATCAACTACCACCTTGCATACAAAACTACACCAAAACAACAGAGGGAACACCAACGGGTAAGGAGATAAATGATAAAGCGAGGAAGGGGAAAAACCACACACAAAGTACACTTCACTCCAAACTCCAAAATACCACAAGCCGCTCTGTTTGTCTGCCAGGAATGCTTTCACCGACACTTCCCTAGCAGACTGGCAGGTATTTGAAGGAATCCCATTACAGCAACATTAATTGCAGCTGGGCGAGGCTGGCCTCGTCTAGCACAGAGAGAGGGAGAATTAACTCCCTCACTGCCGAAAAACACCCAGCACCAGAAACTCAGCTGTGAGAAGTCAGGCTGTGCAATCGTGACGATCTTCGTAGCGATACACCCGTGACAGTACCCCCCCTTCTACGAGGGGCCTCCGGACCCTCAGGGCCGGGTTTATCTGGGTGAGTAGTGTGGAAGGCCCGAATTAATCGGTCTGCGTTAATATCCGACACAGGAACCCACGTCCTCTCCTCAGGACCATACCCCCTCCAATGAACCAGGTACTGAAGGGACCGGCGATTCAGACATGAATCGATGATTCTCGACACCTGAAACTCCAAGTTACCATTGACCACCACAGGAGGAGGAGGTAAAGGTGAAGGTATCACCGGCGCCACATACCTCTTAAGCAACGATCTGTGGAACACATTGTGAATTTTAAATGTAGGAGGGAGGTCAAGACGGAATGCCACCGGATTAATTATAGAACTGATCTTGTATGGCCCGATGAACCTGGGACCCAGTTTCCAGGAGGGAACCTTAAGTTTTATATCCTTGGTAGACAACCATACCAGATCGTTCACACTTAGGTCCGGACCAGACACTCTCCTCCTATCAGCCATACATTTGTATCGGTTCCCCATAGTACTCAGATTATTCAGCACTCCTCTCCACACTGAAGCAAGTGACGACGAAAATCGTTCCTCCTCAAGAACCCCAGAAGAGCCCCCCCTATTGAAAGTACAAAACTGGGGGTGAAAACCATATGCCCCAAAAAACGGGGACTTACCAGTGGACTCGCTCCGCCTATTATTAAGAGCAAACTCCGCCAGAGGCAAGAAAGAAGCCCAGTCCTCCTGGTTCTCTGACACAAAACACCGGAGATATGTCTCCAAGCTCTGGTTCAGACGCTCTCTCTGACCATTGGTCTGTGGATGAAAAGCCGATGAAAATGACAACTGCATCCCCCGCCGTGTACAAAATGCCTTCCAGAATTTGGACACAAACTGAGACCCTGATCCGACACCACATCGGAGGGTACCCTGTGAAGCCTTACAATCTCCCCAATGAACACCTGCGCAAGAGTTTTAGCATTAGGAAGAGCAGGAAGAGCGATAAAATGTGCCATCTTGCTGAACCTGTCCACTACAACGAGTATGACTGTTTTACCCGAAGATGGCAGGAGGTCCGTAATGAAGTCCATAGACAGATGAGTCCACGGACGCTCCGGGATCTTCAAAGGTAAGAGGGCCCCAGACGGACGGGTATGTGGGGTCTTAGAGCGCGCACAAACCTCGCAGGACGTGACAAAAGTTACCACCTCCCTATGTAAGTTAGGCCACCAAAACCGACGCGAGAGGAGATCCTCAGTTGCTTTACTCCCTGGGTGTCCTGCCAAAGCTGAATTATGGTGTGCCTCGATCACCTTTTGTTGCAACTGATTTGGAACAAACAGTCTCCCTGGAGGTCCTACAGGGGCGTCCCCCTGAGCCTCCAATACCTCCTCCTTAAGCTCAGAGCATACTGCCGACACCACCACCCCCTCCTGAAGGATAGGAACCGGGTCCTCCGTATTCCCGGCCCCAGGGAAACTACGAGATAAGGCATCCGCCTTTACATTTTTTGACCCAGGACGATATGTGACGACAAAATTAAACCTGGTAAAAAATAATGACCACCTAGCTTGTCTGGGATTCAGACGTTTTGCAGACTCCAGATATAGCAGGTTCTTGTGATCGGTGATGACAGTGACCGGATGGACTGCCCCCTCCAAAAAATGGCGCCACTCCTCAAAAGCCAACTTAATGGCCAAGAGTTCCCTATTGCCGACATCGTAATTCCTCTCAGCGGACGACAGTTTTTTTAGAGAAAAATGCGCACAGATGCCACTTACCAGGGGACGAACCTTGTGACAATACTGCTCCCACCGCTACCTCTGAAGCGTCTACCTCTACAATGAACGGCTGTGACGCATCAGGTTGAATAAGTATGGGTGCCGAGGCAAAGCATTTTTTCAAGGAGGAGAATGCTTGACAAGCCTTGTCAGACCACCTAGAAAAATCCGTCCCCTTTTTTGTCATGTCTGTGAGAGGTTTAACCATGGACGAGAAATTACGAATAAATTTCCGGTAATAATTAGCAAACCCCAGGAAACGTTGTAGAGCCTTAAGATTCTCTGGCAGATCCCACTCAAGAACTGCCCGTACTTTCCCAGGGTCCATACGAAAACCGGACGCTGAAACCAGAAAGCCTAAAAACTGGAGTTCCTGTACGGCAAATACACACTTTTCCCATTTGGCGTACAGTTTATTATCCCGCAAGATCTGTAACACCTGCCTAACATGCCCTGATGAGACACAAGATCCGGCGAGTAAATTAAGATATCATCCAGATATATGACCACAAACTGTCCCACCAGGTGGCGAAAAATGTCATTTACAAAGTGTTGGAACACCGCCGGGGCATTAGTCAGACCGAATGGCATGACAAGGTTCTCAATACCTTGCACCCGGGCAAACCGAGCGGCCACCAGATTAGCCCTGGCCCCACTATCCAGAAGAACAGATATCCTCTCAGTTCTCGTACCCACCACCACCTCCGCCGGTACGAGAAACTGAGACAAACTTAGGGACGAAATACTTACTCCCAGATTGCCGTCCACCACACAACCTGGGATCAATAGTTTTCCGACGACCCTTTACGCTGCAAAGGACGGGATGGACACCCCCCAATAAAATGTCCCTTTTTCCCACAGAAGAAACAACTTCCTGTTTTGTGGCGCCGCGCCGGTCCCCTCCCCCAAATGATGTCCCTCCTAATTGCATAGGCTCCTCTGGACTGACCAGGGGAACCTCCATATAAGGGACCCTTGAGGAAGGTGGAGTCATCACAGGGGGCGGAGTTACCCCGCACCTCTCCCGAAGCCATCTGTCAATACGAATAGCAAAGGCCATAGCGGCTTCCAGTGACGCGGGAGGGTTACACTGTGCCAATACATCCTTTAATTTGTCAGATAAACCTTGACAAAACTGGCTCCTAAGAGCCGGGTCATTCCACTGGGTGTCCGTGGCCCAACTACGGAACTCCGAACAGAATTCCTCCGCTGGACGATCTCCCTGCTGGATCCTACGTAACTTAGATTCAGCAAGGGCGATCCGATCCGGGTCATCATATACAAGACCCAGAGCTGCAAAAAACCTATCCACTGACTGGAGAGCCGGGGAGTCCAGGGGAAGGGAGAACGCCCATGATTGTGGGTCCCCTTGTAGGAGCGAGATGACAATTCCCACCCTTTGCTCATCACTCCCCGATGACTGTGGCCGCAGCCGAAAGTACAATTTACATACCTCCCGAAAAACAAAAAACTTGTCCCGCCCCCCAGTGAACCTGTCAGGGAGAGCTACTTTAGGTTCTGGTCCGGCTTGCTCCGGGGGGAACAAAACCTTGGACTTAACGTCTGCCAGCTCCATGGACAAATTCTGCAACTGCCGAGCAAGACTGGCTACTGGATCCATGGTAGCTGGAGAGAATCTTTTGTCGGTCGGTGAAAATGTCACGCTGTCTCTGCGTACCGGAGGTTAGGGGCCTAAGCTGACCCTAAGCTGGGGCCCTGACTAATCCCTCTACCTGGAGGTACTGTTAAAGGTACAGAGGTCCAGGCCGCCAGCGTAATCCCTACCTCCTGAGGATCCCTGAACCTCAGTGATCTAGTCCTGAGAAGGACCCCGATCACAACAACAGGGAACGGGATAATATAAGCCCACACACAGTACAAGATGAACGAGACTGTACAAGGGGAAAATCAACTACCACCTTGCATACAAAACTACACCAAAACAACAGAGGGAACACCAACGGGTAAGGAGATAAATGATAAAGCGAGGAAGGGGAAAAACCACACACAAAGTACACTTCACTTCAAACTCCAAAATACCACAAGCCGCTCTGTTTGTCTGACAGGAATGCTTTCACCGACACTTCCCTAGCAGACTGGCAGGTATTTGAAGGAATCCCATTACAGCAACATTAATTGCAGCTGGGCGAGGCTGGCCTCATCTAGCACAGAGAGAGGGAGAATTAACTCCCTCACTGCCGAAAAACACCCAGCACCAGAAACTCAGCTGTGAGAAGTCAGGCTGTGCAATCGCGACGATCTTCGTAGCGATACACCCGTGACACACTCCCATCATTGCTTTTCCCCCATCACTCACATCATTGCTTTTGCCCATTGCTTTTCCCCCATCACTCACATCATTGCTTTTGCCCATTGCTTTTCCCCATTACTCCCATCATTGCTTTTCCCCATTACTGCCATCATTGCTTTTCCCCATTACTCCCATCATTGCTTTTCCCATCACTGTTTTCCCCATTGCTTTTCCCCATTACTGCCATCATTGCTTTTCCCCATTGCTTTTCCCCATTACTGCCATCATTGCTTTTCCCCATTGCTTTTCCCCATTACTTCCATCATTGCTTTTCCCCCTCGCTCTCCTACACACACACACACACACACACACACATACACCACCTCTCACCTGTCCACACACACACACACACACACCACCTCTCACCTGTCCACACACACACACACACACACACACCACCTCTCACCTGTCCGCAGCATCACGCCGGTGCCTGCGCTTCCTCGCTCTGACAGAGCAGGCCGCTGAATGATGACGTCATTCAGCGGCGCTGCTCTCTGTGTCAGAGACAGGAAGCGCAGGCAGCAGCAGGAGATGAGGTGAGTATGCCCGGCGCCGCCATCTTTCTGTAGTACCGCTCATTAAGCTTATGAATATGGGCGGCACGCCTATGAGAGGAGTGGCATCCATATTCATGACCTTAATGACCGGTACTACGAGTGACTGGGATTTCACATGCGGTGTTTCTCGCATGTGAGATCCCAGCCGAGGGCCGCAAAGTATATACGAGGGCCCATGAGGTGGGGGCCGCAAACTCGTGTCCGAGGGCCGCAGTTGGCCCGCGGGCCGCGAGTTTGAGACCCCTGCTTTAAAGGATGTAAAACTTAAAAAAAAGTAACTTTCAGCAATAAACTGGCTATCTGGGAATTGTTGACACCTTGGATTCCAAGAGATTTGATTTGGCTACAAATTATGGAGTGTATAATCGAAGGGACGCCCTAATTATTTCTAGGGCTGAGCAGACACATGGATGTTCAGGGTCGTTGAGTTCGACCAAACTTTAGTCCAGAGTTTGCTTGGGCACCAGAATGCTACTCGAACTAGAACCCAAACCCGAAACCCATAGATGTCAACGGGAACCTGTACTTTGGTGCTGTAAATGGTTGTAGTAAGGGCTAGGGGTCTCGTTCTCACCCAGAACTCTGAATACTAAAACGGACTTCAAGGAGAAGTCTGAACACTAAAACAGACATTCGGCAGAAACTCGTGTTCGGAGTTCAGCACCGGGTCCGGTACAATCTTTACAGTTCGGGTTTGCTCATCTCTGGTTATTACCCTTTAGCTTGTATACAGGGGTCTGAAGTATGCTGGTTAGGCTCAACAAACTAGATCTCATTTAGCAATAGCTTGTCAGATGATGGTCAGGGCAGTGAGAACATGGGGAGTGATGTCAGTAAACAAGTCAGATCATTAGAGGGTAGTCTTCTCTGAACTTTGTTGGGCAGGCAATAAAAGATGTGAGAAGACTCCTTATGTTCCCTGAGTAGATAACATTGCGTGGAGAAGATGAGCTTGGGAGCTCCTGACCATTTAAGAGACAGGAATATATTGTACGAAAACCCTTGAGGCAGCCTCAGAGGTCCGATCAGGAATTGACCAACTCAAGCACATGATCCCTTTCAAAAGTGCAGAAGAATAATAGGAAGCTGGACAGCTGAACTGGCTTATGACTACTACCAGGAGTTTACTATCTACATTAATTAATTTTAACGTTCTTGGTGGCCCAAGTGCCATAACTTGTCGTCAGCAGCCTTACTTTGCAGCCAACAGAGCACATTTTCAGACTGATTTATAGAGTCAGTATTGAAAGTATCTAGATCAGAGGTGTGAGTCTAGTTTGGCTTACCTGGTGAGGTGGATCCTCCAAGCCCAAGGTTGTGTGGACACATGTGCCATGGATGTCAGTGCAGCAGGCAAGTGAGGAACACATGACATGAGTAGTAGAAGCACTGGAGACTGCAGGTAGACAGGAGACTGGGAAGCAGGTAGTAGAAGTACGGGAAGCCGCAGGCAGGCAGGAGACCAGTAAGCAGGTAGCAGACGTACTGGAGGCTGTATGCAGGCTGGAGATCGGGAAGCAGGTGGCAGAGGTACTGGAGGCTGCAGGTAGCCAGGAGACTGGGAAGCAGGTAGTAGAGGTACAGGAAGCCGCAGGCAGACAGGTAAGCAGGTAGTAGACGTACTTGAGGCTGTACGCAGGCGGGAGATCGGGAAGCAGGTGGCAAAGGTACTGGAGACTGCAGGTAGCCAGAAGACTGGGAAGCAGGCAGCAGATTACTGGAAGCTGCAGGAAGACAGGGGACTGGTAAGCAGGTAGCAGAGGTACTGGAAGCTGCCAGCAGACTGGAGACTGGAAGCAGGTGGCAGATGCACTGGAGGCTGCAGGCAAACAGGATTCAGTCTTAAAAGTCTTAAAACCAAGACATAGGTGTGCGTCTTGGTTTGCCTTATATAGACTCAGGCAGGCAATAACATGCGAGCATGCTGGGCCACCTGAAAAGCTCGACATGGAGCAAAACAGAATTTAGCAGACCGGCATTAAGGGGAGCAAAGCCTGGATTTGGGACAGGTGTGTAACAGAGTCATATTGAGAAATATAGACTTAACCCAAGGAGTCATAAGCCACGTGTGCTTCCAAACCACTGGAGGAAACTCATAAGTTGGTGCTTAAACAACTCGCTAAAAATCCTAGTTTGCACCAGTCATTTGAAATGCATCATAATTGAAAAATAATATGCCTATCTAGGTACTAACGTGTCATGGCGCCAACACATGGTGCTTGTTGACCAATCAAGTTGAGAAGCACATTCATTTTCATATACTGAAAAAGACTTGGGAGAATGAAGAAAACCTACTGGTGTAAAGTAGGGTGCAAAAACGGGTGATGTATACCACTACTCTATCCGACATGTAAATTCTTCCTGTTACTTTTTGCAATTCTACAAATGCGAGCATGCTCTGATTTTCTGGAAAACTAGATGCAATTATGCAGCAATAACATTTCCCTTCGGTTCAGCCCTTCTACCGTTCATGAATGACCCTTATTATCTTGTAAAGCAGCATTTTGAATACATGCAAATTTGAAGGGATTTCTGTTTAACACATCTCTTCCTTTCTAGAGCCCTTTTAACTCTATTGATTGACAATACTCATGTATTATTAATCGGATGTGACATCAGTAGAATTGGTAATCACATCCTCACTGGAAACCTGCTCTTTACATCGCTTTGTTTTGCTGTGCTCTTCATGTTTTCATATTAAATTGTATGGCTATTTGCATTTGTTTGCCTTTGATTACACGATAAGATGTTTTCACAGAAAAAAAGCAAATCACAAGCCGCACGGCATAAAATTATATGGTTATTTCAAGGAATGTAGTCTAGTTGTCTAATGTGTTTTACTTTCACAAAGGAAACCTGAGTATCCAGGCACCTGATGTTCTCGTAATTACAAATAGTACATTCATGTTATTTTTTGGGGCCATTTTGTATTATTATCCCTATAGAAATGACTTAGAGAAATGAAAGATACTTACAATAGTCACAACCTCTTTTAAAGATCACTCTATGCAAAATCTATACAGTATTTTACTTATCACCGATCCTCAGGGGCGGGGCATGACACCGGGAGAAATAATCTGTGTTATACCCCACCTCATTCTAGTTATCAATGGGAGTCCTAGCATTTATTACATATCCAATTGTTCGTCATTTAATTGACTCACAGCTGATGGTTTGCTACAATGTAAAACTTTGCAAAATCCTCCATTAGTAACAGAGGTTCTATTTAAATCCTTTTCTGGCCAGAGGGAGTGATTATTGTGAAAGTATTACACTCTCTGAATCCCCATCGTTTTGGTGTGATCACTTTGGTGGTCTCCCAAGAAGTTGAAAGGTAGAGATGAGGGAACCCAAACGTAAAAGTTCGGAGTTCGTACAGGACAGTTAGTGTCTGGTGCTAAACGCTGAACACAGACTTCTCCCAGAAGTCCACTGCAAGGTTCAGAGTTCTGGGGGAAGTCCGGGAGGAGAGAGAAATGAAGTTCGGGTTCAGGTTCAAATTCGGGTACAGTTCTGGTACTTAAACCAATCTTTGGAATAAAGTTCCGGTCTGGTACCACAACCCAAACTTCCATGGGTCTGCTCATCCCTAGTTCTCACCACAGAGATACTTAACTACTGACGTCACTGAGTAGGGTGCGTGGCAGATGGACGAGACATCAACCCAAACAGTAGCCAATCGGTGGTGTTAGTGGTCTGGTGACTCTACGGACATGACATTATCATTCGTTCAGGCTGCAGAGTTGGAGCGGTGGGCATTCAGAGACTTACGTGAGACTTTTATTTTTACAATGATCCTTTCCCATCATCATCAAGGGTTCCACAGGTTAATACTGTTTCTCTTTTTACTGATGAAGACCCCATTATGGGGTTGAAACGTGTTATATATAATTATACTTGTCTCACCTACTACCCTAAAGGTAAGACCAAATCTTTGGGTATTGACAAATGTGCTCTCTACTGATCCCAAGAACCAGGATCTTGGATCCAGTGACAACTGGGCATTGTACAGTTGACTGAACCCCTGGATTGACTGCCACCAAAATTACCCCTCATAGTCTATACAAGCACAACTGAAATAGGAGAGTAACCACCAGCTAGGTTTACTTTTTGGGGGGCTTGCTTTGGAATTACCTTCTCTTTCCATCTCTTCCATAACATTTTTTTTCTCTTGTGAATACAGAACTAGGTCTCTTTTCCGTAGGTCAGTTTTCTCTATGTTCTCTTTTGGCCAAAATTTCCTGAGCTCTTCACTATTTTCTCATCAATTAGCAAGCTTTTCCACCTGACCAGTCCATTGGCCATGGCCACATGCTCTACGTGCTTCGGTAGGTATGATTAATGGGCCGCACACATGAGATAGTCCATGTGCATCCATCTTCTCTGTGGTCCTCCTATATTGCTCTGACCTCTCCATTATTTTTACATGGATGGTAAACTCAACGGCAAGAATTTCGAGGCTAAAAGAGAGAAAATTAACATGAAACTGTACATATACTATATACTGTAACCCTGTGCACATTAATAATCTGCTCCAGTGGCACAAACTGATACCACTCCAGATATCTTATTGCATATAATTTTACAAAAAAGCTAAGATTTTTCCTCAATTTTAGAGATTTCTAGCCTGACAAGTGCAGAATGGCCGCCATCATGACATAAATATACAAGAAAAAAAGGTAGCACACTGTAGCGCTATAGCTTGCAAACACGAAATATGAAAAATATGAAAAATGAATTGCATCATTACCTTAGAAATATGAAAAATTGAGAAGTCTTAGCGCATAAGATGGCCAAATTATGTGAGCCTGATAGCCACGTCAAGGCTCTTCTCGTATATCAGGTCCTAACTAATGCCTAGGATAGGATAGGCATTAGTTAGGAGGACCTGATATACGAGAAGGAGCCTTGACGTGGCTATCAGGCTCACATAATTTGGCCATCTTATGCGCTAAGACTTCTCAATTTTTCATATTTCTAAGGTAATGATGCAATTCATTTTTCATATTTTTCATATTTCGTGTTTGCAAGCTATAGCGCTACAGTGTGCTACCTTTTTTCTTGTATTATATGAGTTGGTGACTCTAGGTTTAGCACCTGTTCACACTGAATCTATGTTTGGATGTGCCGGTCAGTTTTTTGATATGTAATCATGACATAAATAGTCCAGATTTTATTTCATTGCCCCAGACAAGGCTCTCTCTACTGTTCCTGTAAAAGTTTCTGAAAGCAATGATTTATTTCCCAATACATTCTGTGAAAAATTAAATACCTGTGATCAATACCATTTTATATCCAGAACTGGTCTGGAAATGGTCATATGAATCGATCTGTGACTCACGTGGTGCCAGTCCTGTAGACGGAGTTTTTTATATGAAACTTCCAAAGTTCATAATGTATATTTATATCACAAAAATTCAAAATGCGCTTAAAGGGAATCTGTTTTATATGAGATCATTATGATGTAGGGGCTGAATCCCTGATTCCAGCAATGTGTAACTTATCAGGCTGTGTGTTGTTGTTTCAATAAAATCACTGTTTTATCATCTAGGAAAGATGTGTATCTTCGTACCGTGTTAGCCAGTAGATATTTTATCATCAGAAGATTCACTACAGGACTAGTTGCCACGTGGAATGTAGTCCTCCTTCTCTCCCTCACCACGGATTGGCAGCTCTTTGGTAGTGTACACAGGAAGCTACCAATCAGTGGTGTGGGCGGGGTTATACAGGGTTCAGCATTCATAGCACTGCTAGATCTACAGCAGAGAAATAGTGATATTATTAAAATTACACCAGCCAGCCCAGTAAGTGAGACATACCCCTACATCACGCTGTTCACAGGTTACATAGCAAAAATCTGCTGACAACTTTCCTTTAAATGGGTTTTATCTCATGATTATAAATCCATCCTGTGTAAAAGATCTCAGAAAGATATTCACTATTCAAATACAATATATTTCCAAAAAACAAATGATTTTTTTATTTCAGGGTTACCTGTGTAGCCTCACCACTGATCAGACTACACAGAGAGCATTGCAACAGAAATATGATGCATTTTTTAAAATTAATTGTATTTGTAAAGTATATTGTTTTTTCAAGTTATTTTTGTTAAGATAGGAAGAACTTAAGTGATAAAGCCCCTATAAAGTGACTGTCGCCACTTCTTTAACACCGCAAAGATTTTATGTTCAAAAATTGGTGCTTAGTATGTTTGTGGGGGTCAGAGTTTATCATTCTGACTCAAAGCTCATAATCCACAGCTCAGGCATTAAGTTATAGGGTGTCTATCGTCTCTATTTACTTTTCTGAAGAAGCTGTTGAAAAATCTTGTTGAGAAAAAAAGAGAAACATCAGTATTTCTTGCTATTACATGACTTGTATACTGCTGTTTTTTTTTACAGTTTTCCCCTCTGCAGACTCTACCTCTTATTTTCAGTTGTCTCAGAGCTAGTGGGAGGAGACTTGCTGCAATGGTATCTCTCATACACAGTATATACAGACATGACAGATTTCTGCTCTTCTGCTACTATGGAACCCATGTTCAGACGCAACAGCATACACTGTGTGCAGAATTATTAGGCAAGTTGTATTTGAGAGGATTCTTTTTATTATTGAACAACAACTATGTTCTCAATCAACCCAAAAGACTCATAAATATCAAAGCTTAATATTTTTGGAACTTGGAGTGGGGTGTTTTAGATTTGGCTATCTTAGGAGGATATCTGTTTGTTCAGGTAACTATTACTGTGCAGAATTATTAGGCAACTTAATAAAAACCAAATATATACCCATCTCACATGTTTATTTTCACCAGGTAAACCAATATAACAACACAAAATTTAGAAATAAACATTTCTGACGTTCAAAAACAAAAGCAAAAAAAATCAGTGACCAATATAGCCACCTTTCTTTCCGATGACACTCAGACGCCTCCATCCATAGATTCTGTCAGTTGCTTGATCTGTTTACGATCCACGTTGCGTGCAGCAGCCACCACAGCCTCCAGACACTGCTCCGAGAGGTGGACTGTTCTCCCTCCCTGTAGATCCCACCACAGCCTCCAGACACTGCTCCGAGAGGTGGACTGTTTTCCCTCCCTGTAGATCCCACCACAGCCTCCAGACACTGCTCCGAGAGGTGGACTGTTCTCCCTCCCTGTAGATCCCACCACAGCCTCCAGACACTGCTCCGAGAGGTGGACTGTTCTCCCTCCCTGTAGATCCCACCACAGCCTCCAGACACTGCTTCGAGAGGTGGACTGTTCTCCTCCCTGTAGATCCCACCACAGCCTCCAGACACTGCTCCGAGAGGTGGACTGTTCTCCCTCCCTGTAGATCCCACCACAGCCTCCAGACACTGCTCCGAGAGGTGGACTGTTCTCCCTCCCAGGAGATCTCACATTTTATGAGGGACCACAGGTTCTCTATGGGGTTCAGATCAGGTGAACAAGGGGGCCATGTCATTATTTTTTCTTCTTTTAGACCATTACTGGGCAGCCACGCTGTGGAGTATTTGGATGCTTGTGATGGAGCATTGTCCTGCATGAAAATCATGTTTTTCTTGAACATACCGACTTCTTCCTGTACCACTGCTTGAAGAAGGCGTCTTCCAGAAACTGGCAGTAGGTCTGGGAGTTGAGCTTCACTCCATCCTCAACCCGAAAAGGTCCCACAAGTTCATCTTTGATGATCCCAGCCCATACCAGTACCCACCTCCACCTTGCTGGCGTCTGAGTCGGAGTGGAGCTCTCTGCCCTTACTGATCCAGCTCGCCCATCCATCTGGCCCATCAAGAGTCACTCTCATTTCATCAGTCCATAAAACCTTAGAAAAATCAGTCTTAACATATTTCTTGGCCCAGTCTTGACGTTTTATGTTATGTTTCTCGTTTTTCAGCCTTCCTTACCTTGGCGATGTCCCTGAGTATGGCACACCTTGGGCTTTTTGATACTCCAGTAACGTTGCAGCTCTGAAATATGGCAAAACTGGTGGCAAATGGCATCTTGGCAGCTTCACGCTTGATTTTCCTCAATTCATGGGCAGTTATTTTGCGCCTTTTTTTTATCAACACGCTTCTTGCGACCCTGTTGGCTATTTGCCATGAAACACTTGATTGTTCGGTGATCACGCTTCAAAAGTTTGGCAATTTCAAGACTGCTGCATCCCTCTGCAAGACATCTCACAATGTTTGACTTTTCAGAGTCCGTCAAATCTCTCTTCTGACCCATTTTGCCAAAGGAAAGGAAGTTGCCTAATAATTAAGCACACCTTATATAGGGTGTTGATGTCATTAGGCCACACCCCTCCTCATTACAGAGATGCAAATCACCTGATTTACATAATTGGCAGTTGGCTTTCAAGCCTATACAGCTTGGAGTAGGACAACAGGTATAAAAAGGATGATGTGATCAAAATATTCATTTGCCTAATAATTCTGCACACAGTGTAGAGGACACAATAAAATAGTATGGAGCAAGGTGCCTGTTAAACCAGTTCTGTGGTGAGATAAAACACTTATTAGCAGCAGCATAGAGTACAATATACTGCAGTACTGAATTGTGTGGATGTGAATTCAGCCTTGGGGTGAGAAAAAATACTATTAGCAGCAGTATGGAGCACATTATGCAGCGGTACTGAACTATGTGGATGTGAATCCAGCACTGGGATGATAGAAAATACTAACTAATAGCATCAATATGGAGCATGTTATGCTGCAGCACTGAGAAGTGTGGATGTGAATCCAGTACTAGGATTAAATAAAATATTATAAGCAGCAGTATGGAGCAATAATGCAGTACTGAACAGTGCAGCTGTTAATCCAGCTATGTGGTGGTGAAATAAAACATTCACTAGTAGCTGCAGCATGGAGGACATTATACAGCAGTATTAAGCAGTGTAACTGTAAATCCATTACTGGGATAGAGAAAACACTTACTAATAAGTAGCATCACTGTCATTATGAGTATCTTTGCTTTCCTCCTCCATAAAACTGCGGCATAAAGGACATTGTGTCGACCCGCCACCACAATTGTGGGTTACCAGGGCAATGGGGTACTCAGAGCCGAGCCCGTAGAAGTCTATGGGGATTCTTGTCACAGGTAGCTGTGGCTCGGTCTGTGGCCCGGGCGGTCTGGCGTATGTTGGGGATATATTTACAGGGGATAGTTTATGTACAGTTCGTGACGCCACCTGTAGTGTTCTGGTAATTAGTACCAGCGCTGCTGTAGATCTCTGAGGGGATGGTGAGGCAGCTAGATGTCGGGTCCCCTACAGGTGGGACTGGTCCCTCAAAGTCTATGTGAGTAGTGAAGTCGAGTGCGGTTAAAGAACACAGTCTCACACGGTCAGCGTCTTTCCATACCTTTACTTGCAAGATGTTAAGGCAGGTCCCAGGGAGGCTGATCCACGGAGAGTGTATTTTGAGGCAGCAGCTGGACAAGTTAGGGGCCTCCTTTATCTCCAATATGGCGAGTGCAACTAGCATGAAGCGTAGTTCCCTCTAATCTTCAGCAATGCTTGCTGTACCTGCCCAGTCAGCTTAGTGTTAGGAGCCTTCCTGTGAAGGAGCTGAATCCTTTCGTGGTCCTGCAGAACTCCAAAGTCTTCACTCCCCCTGACCCCAGCTACGTACTGACTATAAGGGGCTTGTCTGCCGCGACCTAGGGTCCGGTAGATTCCTGGTTTTCCTGTCTCTGTGCCTGAAACAACAGCGACTCTTCGGTCCCCAGTGACCGGTTACAACGTGCTGGACTTCTGCAATCCTTTAAGCACAAATCTTATAAATCCACTTGCCTTTCGCCTTGTCCACGCTGGTAACATAAGCACTCTTACTAGCCCAGGGTCGAGCAGTCACTTCTTTCCTTTTCCTTCCAATCAAGTTAGCCACAGATGCTCAGTTATCACAGGCAGGAGCACGTCACTGTACCTGATACCGTCCTCTAGACGGGAATGCTGAAGACTTTCTGGGTTACAACTTGTTCCTTCCTTCAATGTATGCTGAGGAGATGACACAGCTCTTGACCAGACTAAGGTGTATTCCAACACCTATACCAGACTCCACTTTCCAAGCTGGTGAGATAGCAATCTAGACTCCTTCCTCCTCCAGATACAGACTCTCTCACTGTAGTCCAGACGCAGACTCTCCACGTCCTTACTGCCCGAAGACAGGAACTAGACTGACTGACTAAAATCACTCCTACACATACCTTCTTGACCACTCCCTAGAGTATACTCCACTACCCTAAGGGTGTGTCTAGTGTGTGTAGAGTGAATGCATATTGAGCATTAAGCTGCTGTCTCGCCATACACTCTCCAGGGTACTGCGTGTGCCTACCACCAGGGCTACACATTCCCCCATGGTAAACGACAGCACTCCCGGGCTGTGAAATACAAAAGACATTTTGTTTATGCAATAACATTTAACAATAACATCTTCCCATCCGGGAGGTAAGAATACTTTGAACGTTACAAACTTTAATACAAAAATACAAATAGTATCAAATGGCATTCAATAAATAAATTTACAAGATACTTGTGAAGGACCCGCACCAAACCTTCAACGTGGGTCCTGGGTGGGCTGCAGGACGTCCAATTGCAGACCTCACTCAGTGCCACACCATACGGGTTTTGTTTTTCAGAGGTAGTTATGGATGGTTTTTGTAAAACCAATATAGGGCGCCGAAGCGCAACTATGTACAAGAAAGTTCCGGGTTAGCATAGTCCTTAACCTCAAAAGTCCATTTGTAAAGAAAGACATAATAAATCACATTATCAAAGTGCAACGGTTTATCATATATCAATTATCAATTATCATCTATCAATTACCCATTACCCAGCCGGGCATTCTATAACTAGAAATATATATTCATTATATATAACTTGTGCAATACTTTTTCAAAAACATGTTAAACTTTCTGCTTTCTACTTGTGGTAGATCCGATAGGGATCTCACCAACTCTTTACTTATTTATTCATTTTCTGCAAATACTTTTTCCACTACATTTTCCACGCCGGGGGCTGGAACGATGCAATGAGCCCTTGATCCCAAGACCAGCAAATCATGTGCTGCGATCAGGGTCTGGGTCGCAACAGTTCTGGTGCGAACCTCCAGGGGCGCAACTGGTACAGTCTCTCCACATGACACCGATTGCGTCTCAATTACTGTTAGCGATATAGACCGCGTCAGGGTTTGCGATCTAGACTGGGTCGCATGTGGCGATGTGGAGGTGGCTCTAACTTGCGATGAACTTTGGGTCGCTAGTTGCGATGACTTTTCAGGGGGCGATGCTGGGGCACGGCCGGATGCTTCTTGAGCTGGAAACGGGGACGCGGTGGTAATGGTGACGGTACCTGCGTCTGGGACGGGGTCGCGGACGATGGCGACGTTCAGGGCATACCACCCCTTCATTCCCCAATGCCGCGTATAGGTGACTATATCTCCGTTCACTAAGTCCCTCCCGGGATGGCCTTGTGGCAAGTGAGATTCCACGTCTCGCCTGCTAACGAAGACCGCTGGGTAGAGGCCCGGTTCACGGATAAAGCCCCAGCCCTTCCGGAGCTGGAACTCAGCCACACACCCCCGCCGCCGCGGTTCCCGTAAGGTACCTTTGTCGCGACGGACAGTCTCCTTATCAGCAATCAGCTCGGCATACTGTCGCTGGCGGTTCTTCTGGATTTCCCGCTCTTCCTCCTGCTGGCGCCTCTTTTTCTCACGACTCCGCCATTCTTGCTCCCACTGGGCGGTGTAGGCGACGTCATCCAGGCGCGCCATTTCGTCCCAGTCCACATCTGGTAGTGACGGACAGGACCCCTCCGGTGTCCCTGCCGGGGACCGATCATCTGCTGCGGCCTCTTGGCCGGGCGGGCGTTCCGGGATTGGCTGTACCTCCTCAACCTCCTCCGCATCCACCGCTTCACCAGTGGGATCGGGAACGGTACTTTCGGGGGCAGCCTCCGGGTGCTCCTTCGCCTTGGGCAGCAGACTTTTCGGTTTTTGGAATCGTGGGGGTTCGTTGAGGGGAGGGGACGCCGTGTTTGTCAATTGCCACTTCAGCAGGTTACAGCGGCGTCTCTCAATCTCCTCCAGGCCAGGTTGGAACATCTTTTTTAGGAGTGCGTTCTCCTCCCGAACCTCTAACAACGCCTGTTGCAGGTGCAGGATTGCATAAGTCTCCGATGCCGATGGCAGCTTGGCGGGGGCCCGGGGCCTGCCTTCCTCCGCTGCCCCGCTCGGCTGCACACGTCCTGCCTCCATCATGTTCCAGAAGATTCTCTCTTTTTGCGGAGACATCCGGTCTCTTCCGTGGAGGTGGGATTTGCGTCTCCTCCTCCTCGCAGGGAAGGTGAAGAGGAGGCGGACCTCCTTTGCTGTAGGGCAGGACCGCATGTTGTAGTAGCACTTTGAGAGGGCAGGCATTTTCTTCGCGCCACAGGGGGGTAGACGCCCACGAAGGTACGCCCACCTTCTTCTCCAGCGCCTGAGGGCGCGAATATGGCGACAAAAATGGCGATTTTGGCGCCAAAAGTGCAAACAGTCCTTTTTACAAAAACAAGTCCTTAGGCACGCAGGGCTCGCAATTTCGCGAGTTTCGTATCCTGTTCGTGACGCCAAGTTTTGTTGTGTCGACCCGCCACCACAATTGTGGGTTACCAGGGCAATGGGGTACTCAGAGCCGAGCCCGTAGAAGTCTATGGGGATTCTTGTCACAGGTAGCTGTGGCTCGGTCTGTGGCCCGGGCGGTCTGGCGTATGTTGGGGATATATTTACAGGGGATAGTTTATGTACAGTTCGTGACGCCACCTGTAGTGTTCTGGTAATTAGTACCAGCGCTGCTGTAGATCTCTGAGGGGATGGTGAGGCAGCTAGATGTCGGGTCCCCTACAGGTGGGACTGGTCCCTCAAAGTCTATGTGAGTAGTGAAGTCGAGTGCGGTTAAAGAACACAGTCTCACACGGTCAGCGTCTTTCCATACCTTTACTTGCAAGATGTTAAGGCAGGTCCCAGGGAGGCTGATCCACGGAGAGTGTATTTTGAGGCAGCAGCTGGACAAGTTAGGGGCCTCCTTTATCTCCAATATGGCGAGTGCAACTAGCATGAAGCGTAGTTCCCTCTAATCTTCAGCAATGCTTGCTGTACCTGCCCAGTCAGCTTAGTGTTAGGAGCCTTCCTGTGAAGGAGCTGAATCCTTTCGTGGTCCTGCAGAACTCCAAAGTCTTCACTCCCCCTGACCCCAGCTACGTACTGACTATAAGGGGCTTGTCTGCCGCGACCTAGGGTCCGGTAGATTCCTGGTTTTCCTGTCTCTGTGCCTGAAACAACAGCGACTCTTCGGTCCCCAGTGACCGGTTACAACGTGCTGGACTTCTGCAATCCTTTAAGCACAAATCTTATAAATCCACTTGCCTTTCGCCTTGTCCACGCTGGTAACATAAGCACTCTTACTAGCCCAGGGTCGAGCAGTCACTTCTTTCCTTTTCCTTCCAATCAAGTTAGCCACAGATGCTCAGTTATCACAGGCAGGAGCACGTCACTGTACCTGATACCGTCCTCTAGACGGGAATGCTGAAGACTTTCTGGGTTACAACTTGTTCCTTCCTTCAATGTATGCTGAGGAGATGACACAGCTCTTGACCAGACTAAGGTGTATTCCAACACCTATACCAGACTCCACTTTCCAAGCTGGTGAGATAGCAATCTAGACTCCTTCCTCCCTCCAGATACAGACTCTCTCACTGTAGTCCAGACGCAGACTCTCCACGTCCTTACTGCCCGAAGACAGGAACTAGACTGACTGACTAAAATCACTCCTACACATACCTTCTTGACCACTCCCTAGAGTATACTCCACTACCCTAAGGGTGTGTCTAGTGTGTGTAGAGTGAATGCATATTGAGCATTAAGCTGCTGTCTCGCCATACACTCTCCAGGGTACTGCGTGTGCCTACCACCAGGGCTACACAACATTATACAGCAATACTAAGCAGTGTAACTGGGAATCCATCACTGAGATAGATAAAATACTTACTATTATGTAGCAGCACTCTCCCTATGAGTATCTTTGCTTTTCTTCTCTATACAGCTGCAGTATAAAGGATAGTATTCAGCAGTATTAGGCAGTATAACTGTGAATCCATCACTGGGATAGATAAAACACTTACTAGTAAGTAGTAGCACGTTCTCTATAAGTGCCTCTACTTTTTTTACCCCATAAACTTCATTAGGCTATAGAACTATAATCTGATTCCCTCGGTGAGCTGGTATCTCATTTTGACTTGATAAAGACTGATTTTAGCAGTTTTTGTAAGAGTAAATAATGATGAGGCAGTGGGAAAAGAAGTGGCTCATACATGGAGACAGAAGCATATTTTTGGGTTAAGATAGTTAGATAGTTAGGGGTGGTTGAAAGAAGACACATATCCATAATTTCCACCGAGGAATGGGATATAGTTCAAGATTTCTTGTATTTGCGTCTATCATTGATCTATGCAAATCTCAGTGACCATTTAGGTTACGCCTTTGCTAGTGAATTTTTTGACATGTGAACAGGTACTCTTGCATCGCCTCAGAACCTGGATGACTAAGAAATGTATAGGTGCATGGCTGATTTAAGGAAAGGAAGAAGCAAACAGTTCTGTAGCAATAGTTTACCTATGGTGCTAAAGGTTGGGAAGGTGGGGGAACGATAAAACAAGGAATTAAGACAAGTCACGTGCATGCAATTTGTAAGACATCAGATGACTTTTTGGGATATCTCCATAGCTTCCGTTGAATCGTCTCAGTAAGATGCATTACAGTAAAGAATGTATTCCACAAACCCCCTTCGCGGGGAACGTCCCCGCCGCCATCCTCGCCATCCTCTCCATGTCAACACACTCGGTAACATATTGCTTTTTGATTCACAGGCAGCAATTTAAAGGAAAAGCCTTTTGGTGTTTTCGCAGGTCATATACAAACTGTCATTGCGGGTCTTTCAAGTATCTCTCAAGGGTAAAGTGATTTGCCGAGACAAAACACATCAATGAAAACTGCTATCCAAACGTATTTGCAGTCGCCCGCTTTTAGGCGCTTTTCCGTACATGTGCTGCCTCTGTTTTGACATTGAAGAGAACGAGTTGGCAGAAATCCCACAATGCCTGTCAAACACTTTACACTTCATAACTAGCTAAGCTGAAAAAAAAAAGGCTTTGAGTCGTTTTATAAAGCCGACATATGGAGGGTTTGTTACTTCTGCACCTCATTTCTTCTGATTCTATTACGCAGATGAGGGACAGGCTTATATGGGGGGATTTTTAGTCTAGAAAACATGGTGGAGATAAGTTATCACCTATCCGATAAGTTATTGATCAGTGGGGGTACGAGCAATAGGACTGGCACCAATCAGTGGCGGCGTGGTAGTGCCATGCTTGACTGCTGCTCCATTCATTCCTTATGGAACTGCCGAGCACTTCCTCGTCTTTTTCCGGAAGCCCAATAGAGAAGAATTGGAGGGGCGGTTGAGCGTCCGACCTGTCCTTAATTTTGAAACAGGGATAAAAGTTCCCTCTCTGGCGATTGTTGCAGGTTCCAGCTGTCAGACTCCCATTAATTGGTAAGTTATAACCTCTCCAAGGGATAGATCAGAGAAGCCCTTTATTGGAGGGGGATCTTCATCTCTTGGCCAGAGAGGAGAAGAATTTTACTCCGGAGGACCAATCTTGTCCCATATTATACAGGTAACCCATTGATATGAGTAGCAATCTGAGTGAAGCCTTACAATAAATGGGGGCAAGATGTGCATGCGTAGCTCCCTCTCCACTCATAGTGACCACAGCGCTATTCGAAAAAAATTGGATCAGGGAGAACTCACTTTGGAGATAGGAATGGGTCCTAACGATGAGACTCAGATCTATCCAACATTTATGGCATGCCTTAAATATTTTTTTTAATTTTAGCGCAATTTAAAACTCTGTAAGGAAAAAACAGATTTCCAAAGATATATTAATAAATGAAGAGACTTGCCAATTTTTTTTCATCTTTTTAAGGTAAAATTAGAGCTTAGCGGGCATCCCCTCTACCTGGCTATGAACAATGCACAGCGCTAGGCACATTGTCTGGCATCACGCGATCACATACGCTACTCCACCTGCACATTGTCACAGCGGATTATCGTTACGTAGGATATAATGCCTTAACTTGTGTTGAGTCTTTAGAAATGGAGAACAGAAATAGAAGTCTGGAAATAGAATAGCTCTCTCTCCCCTCCGTGCCATCGAGCTGAAAAGACACACCATAATTCCCACTTTTTCTCCGACTCGCCGGCAAAAGGAGAAACCGTCGATGATAAATTATAAGAGAGGAGAACTGAATTGCACAAGCTGCGGTACCAATATGTGTGCAAGTTATACATAGATAACACAATACAGAACAAGAAAATCAACCCGGTGACATTTTGATTAAGTGTTCTCCATTCTAAGTCGAGGATGATACGGCAAAATTACTGTGTGACACTGGAAGATAAAGTACACTTTCTTCTCCCGTGATTGAGGTCCAGTGACAAACTGGCACTATAATTCAGACTGTCTCCAGCCAATTGCAGGAGGCACAAGCGGGAGGAGATACATATAATGGAGATCAAAGTGCGGTCGGCTGCTATTGCGATGTTTATATACCGGGTTGCGTTTGTGTTTTGGAGAATGACTTTTTCAGTTTTTAGTTATCAAATTCTTCTAGTGAATATTTTATTCCATAAACCTATTAGGTAAAATGGTAGAGTTATAATAATAAGGAGACCTCACAGTCAAAGGTCTACTAATGTAGTTGTTAGATATCTTCTATATCTGGTAGTAATGCATTTTTTCCAAAAACATACTTACAACCGTCCACGGGTTATGTGTTGCATTGCTGCTCACTTCCAGTTATTTCGTTGGAGCTGAGCTGCAGTACCAGACGCAACCTGCGGAAGTGCTGCAGGGAAGTTAAACACTTCCAGATTTCACCACTGTTCTCTTGAAGTCCCAGCTGCAGGAAAAATCTGTAATCAGCTAATCTTAGTGGGATGAAACTATTAATGTCAGTATTAATTATCTCACATGACAGTAAACTGATTCTGATGAACCTCAGTTAAAGAGGGTTCTGGAGAACTAGGCTAAAACCGAGCGATTTAATATCTGTTGCACATTACAGGTATTGCACATGACATACTGTGATTTTGCACTTGGTATTATTAAAGGAATATACCTTTCTATGTCCATTAGAGGGTAAAACATTGACATTTACAGCAACCAGCAGGTGGCACTGTATTATGTAGTAACATTTTAGAAAAGTGTAACATTTGTTAAAACTGACAAGATGTGTATAATATAAGGCATTCATCATCAGAAATGACCCGATGTTTAAATCAAGGCTTTTACATTGAATGCAATTTTTTATATTTTTTTTTACTTTTTTATATTGCCATCTATACTAAAAAAATAAAAGATATCTTGCAATTTTCAAAATGACCACAAAGGCGAATATTACACTCTTACTTCAGGTTTTGTTTAAATGACTTTCAGAATTTATCATCACAAAATAGCACAGGATCCACCATTCACAATAGGTGATGTCACAGCTCACCTCCTCCCCCTCCTGTACAATGACTGATAACACTTCTATATACAGTAGATAACACAGGATCCACCATTCACAATAGGTGATGTCAAAGCTCACCTCCTCCCCCTCCTGTACAATGACTGATAACACTTCTATATACAGTAGATAACACAGGCTCCACCATTCACAATAGGTGATGTCAAAGCTCACCTCCTCCCCCTCCTGTACAATGACTGATAACACTTCTATATACAGTAGATAACACAGGCTCCACCATTCACAATAGGTGATGTCACAGCTCACCTCCTCCCCCTCCTGTACAATGACTGATAACACCTCTATATACAGTAGATAACACAGGATCCACCATTCACAATAGGTGATGTCACAGCTCACCTTCTCCTTCTGTACAATGACTGATAACACCTCTATATACAGTAGATAACACAGGATCCACCATTCACAATAGGTGATGTCACAGCTCACCTCCTCCTCCTGTACAATGACTGATAACACATCTATATACAGTAGATAACGCAGGATCCACCATTCACAATAGGTGATGTCACAGCTCACCTCCTCCTTCTGTACAATGAATGATAACACCTCTATATAGAGTAGGTAACACAGGATCCACCATTCACAATAGGCGGTCACAGCTCACCTCCTCCTCCTGTACAATGACTGATAACACCTCTATATACAGTAGATAACACAGGATCCACCATTCACAATAGGTGATGTCACAGCTCACCTCCTCCTCCTGTACAATGACTGATACCCTCTATATACAGTAGATAACAAGGATCCACCATTCACAATAGATGATTCACAGCTCACCTCCTCCTGTACAATGACTGATAACACCTCTATATACAGTAGATAACACAGGATCCACATTCACAATAGGTGATGTCACAGCTCACCTCCTCCTCCTGTACAATGACTGATAACACCTCTATATACAGTAGATAACAAGGATCACCATTCACAATAGTGATGTCACAGCTCACCTCCTCCTGTACAATGACTGATAACACCTCTATATACAGTAGATAACACAGGATCCACCATTCACAATAGGTGATGTCACAGCTCACCTCCCCTCCTCCTGTACAATGACTGATAACACCTCTATATACAGTAGATAACACAGGATCACCATTCACAATAGGTGATGTCACAGCTCACCTCCTCCTCCTCCTGTACAATGACTGATAACACCTCTATATACAGTAGATACACAGGATCCACATTCACAATAGGTGATGTCACAGCTCACCTCCTCCTCCTGTACAATGACTGATAACACCTCTATATACAGTAGATAACACAGGATCCTCATTCACAATAGGTGATGTCACAGCTCACCTCCTCCTCCTGTACAATGACTGATAACACCTCTATATACAGTAGATAACACAGGATCCACCATTCACAATAGTGATGTCACAGCTCACCCTCCTCCTCTGTACAATGACTGATAACACCTCTATATACAGTAGATAACACAGGATTCCATTCACAATAGATGATGTCACAGCTCACCTCCTCCTCCTGTACAGTGACTGATAACACCTCTATATACAGTAGATAACACAGGATCCACCATTCACAATAGATGATGTCACAGCTCACCTCCTCCCTCTCCTGTACAATGACTGATAACACCTCTATATACAGTAGACAACACGGGAATCCACCATTCACAATAGGTGATGTCACAGCTCACCTCCTCCTCCTGTACTATGACTGATAACACTCTATATACAGTAGACAACACGGGAATCCACCATTCACAATAGGTGATGTCACAGCTCACCTCCTGCTCCTGTACAATGACTGATAACACCTCTATATACAGTAGATAACACAGGATCCACCATTCACAATAGGTGATGTCACATCTCTCCTCCTCCTGTGCAATCATTGATAACATAGATAACTTAGGATCCACCATTCACAATAAATGATGTCACAGGTCACCTCTTCCTCCCCGTACAATAATTTCTGCACAAATCAGAACATGTCTAGAAAAGTTCCCATACAAGACAATGAGTCAGTGCCTGTCTATTGCTGCATATGTGCTTTGGAACATATGGGCCTAATATTAAGCCTTGTGTCCAGTTTGACATTCCAAAATTTCAGATTTTTTTTTATAGATAAAAAAAATATGAAAAACATTATTATTTAAAAAATAAAAAAAAAAAAAAGACATTTAGCATAAGAACATTTAAACAGTAGGTAATTCTGATGACACATTCATTATAACCAGGTCCTTCACTTCATATATGTTTTGTATTTGCTCCTTGTAGTGTCAATTGTCTATGTGGCTATCTAACAACCTCTGCTGCACATCACATGAGCTCGCAGCAGAGGTTGTTATACTTGACATCAGTCAGTGCTTTACAGCTATTGGCTACAGCTAAATAGCATTACTCAGCTTCAGCCAATAGCTGCAGAGCACTGACTGATGTCAGAGGTGTGGGGCTGTTCTGATAACTTTTTAGTTGAACTTTTGATATGAAGTTAAAGGGGTTGTCAAATTTTGGAAAAACTATAACTTCTTTGTTCTAGAAATTGCTCCACTATTGGCTACGGATTGTGTCCAGTGTCGCAGTTCAGCTCAAATGAGGTAGATGGAGGAGAGATAAAAATGTTTTTTTTCCACTTAATTCTAATTTATTTTTTTTACACAATTTTACAAATTGTGTAAACTTATTGAATATAAAATCAAAATTAATTTTTGTTTCAATTTTTTTTTATATATTTTTTTTTCATTTTCTGAAGGTATTATCTATAAAAAATGGTGATATAACCAGCTGGAAGCTCTCCCGTAAAATGAAGCTTTCCAGATGTTGGCAATGAATTCTGGGTGGTTTATGGCGAAAAGCTGATCCTGGTGAGAATGTAGATAAAGTCGTAATTAATTAATTTGGAATTTCAATGAAGCTGATGTGATGGCACACGGTTTGTTGAATGCTGATTGTCAAAAGGCTGAGAAAGATAAAATGAAGGCGCTGCCATTGTTATATGGGGCATGGAAACTGCTCGGCGAGGATTCGAAGCGCCCATAAATCAGAAAAATAGAATCCGTTATTTTGCTTCCAGTTCATCACAGATCATTGGCATTAAACTGCAAGAGGTGACATTACAAGCAGTAAAAGTGAAAGGCAATGAATCCAAAAGCAGAGGCATTATAGAAAAAGAATGCCATATGTAGTTATTATTTATTAAAATACAGTGATACGTTTAATCGGTAATCACCCACATAACTTTACATACAAGTATGGTATTGTGTACTTATTAAGTAGATGGATCTGGGGTGTGACTTTATGGGATGCAGAGGTAACTCTTACTCAAGGCCTTGATGCCTAAAAAAGTCCATGTCCCTTCTGTTACATTGGAAGACCTCCATATTATAATTAGTACATGGGGGGGCCCTGTAGCAGATTTAGGATTGTGGTCCGAAACTTTGAGTTATACTTCAAGCAATTACTTTGTCAACTGATTATTTTTTGTCCTACAAGATCTTCTAAGGGCATTTAATTAGGACCTGTCACTACTCCAGAAGGAGTCAGTTTTTGGATTTACTGTATTCCCCTTTGCTCTCTTGAGTATTCCGTTTTTTTATTTTTTGAAATCCGCCATATGGTTCCAGAACAATTGGCCTTTTTAGTTTATCTTTTATAGTTGTTCTTTTTTTTTTAGCAAGGGGGTGTGGCTACCAGGATCCTCTGGGGCGTGTTTTTAGGTCTTCGTTATTACCCTGGGAGCCACACCCTCTTGTAAAGACTATAAATGTTAGCATTAGGTAACTGGTTCTCTGGGAACATAATATGAATTTGAAAAAAAAGAAAAAGTGGACTATTCAGGAGAGCAGCGACTGGACACTTTTGACCTGGTGACAGGTCCTCTGTAGAACTGCATGGGCGTAACTATAGTGGGTTCAGGGGTTGCAGCTGCAGGGGTTTTCTTCACTGGACAACCATTAAAGCTTAAGGGCTCAATGCACAGTCTTAAAAGGACACACAATTGGGTATTTTATAGAATTGATCTTCTCATATGTGCCAAAGAGATCTTTTGGACAACCTTGGCTCTGGGGCCTAAAAGATCCTTTTGGTCCATATGAGAAGATCAATTGTAAAAAAAACATCCATGATAGTTGGAGGCTGCTTTTGAGATTGTGCAAGCTTTATTGGGTGGTCCAATGAAAACAAGATATCATCTACCCACAGGATAGGTGATAAAAAAGTTGTCAAGCGGTGGAGGTCCAGCCGCTGGAATCCAAACTAAGCAGCAGAATTTGGCATTTTCATCTTCATTAGAGTTAAGGGCATGGCACATGCTTAACCGTTGATCCATTCATTCCCTGTGAGTCCACCAAGTGCTTCGCTTGGCTTTTGCCAACGGCCCCTTAGAGAATGAATGAGAGGCAGTCGTACATCTGACCTGGGGGGTGATAAAAGTACTTTGCCAGGGATACAAATTCCCTCTTCTGCTGATTTATGAGAGACCCATCGATCAGTAAGTTTTCGTGAGACAGCCCTATTAATCAGCTGTAAAGGGGAATAAACGTGGAAAAATGTGAAAAATAGCCTTCTCCCTGGTGACTAGTTGAGACCCCCAAAGTCCCACTTTCAGATATGTCTTTCCTTACCTTTGGCTGAATTGACATATCCTAAAATAAGTGTTGAGAATTGATCACCTTAGAAAGAAAAAAATAATTTTTCTATACTTTGTCAGAATATGTTTATGTTGTATGTGAGTCTATATGTGACCACCTATGCGTTACATCCCATTGGGGGGGGTTTTATCACGGCACAATAATGTATTGAATTTTCATCATAGTTAAAATGATCATATGCTGATTGATGGGCTTTTCCTTCATAGAACAGCATCTGATTTAGCAACATTCTGATCCCTTATTTTAATTATAAAATGAGTTAAAAAATAAAATTAAAATATAAATTGAGCAATATTTGACATTTTAGCAGAAGCTTTGACCACTGATGAGGTCCAGGCATCACAAAAACACATTCTTTTTTTGTCTTAACAGCACTCCGCATGGTCTGGAGGGGTATAACAAGCAAAACATATGTTATTCAATATTAATACTTTCTCATAAGACCAAGAGTTAAGAGTTAAATTAAAATAATATAAAATAAATGTTAGAATTTAGAATCTCCTACTCAGAAGAAGCTAAGAAAGAAAAATGTATTAAATTGAGCAGACAAGACAAATTATGGTTTGATCACTCGATGGATATGATTTGTTTGGATGGAATTCATGCATTACAAGTTTTATTTTCTCTTTTTACATTGATGATACTCTGTCAGGAGACGTTTATGCTGTATGTATCTGTGTATGACCATCTATGAGTTGCATCTTATTGGGGAGTGTTGGGGGTTTCTATCATGGCACGATAATGTATTGAATTTACATAATAATAGAATAATGTCCCTGAATGTAACAGTATCTAATTTATCATAATAATAATCCCTTATTTTTGGACATACTGAGTATAGGATAAAAATAAAATGTAAATTAAGCAATATTTGAAATTTTGGTTTGAGCTTTGTTCAACGGTGAGATCTAAGTATGATCAAATGGTTAACAGTTGCGCCAAGCTACAAAAATACATTCTTTCTCATCGTAACTGCACTCCACATGGTCTGGAGGGGTAGTGCAAGTGAAATATCTCAGTTTTCTTATTGCAATGATTTATCAGAACATCAAAAGTTAAGATAAAATAACATACACATATAATTAACATTACATTATAGAATTAACTACTAAAAAAGCCGAGAAAAAAATGAATTAAATTGAGCAGACAAGACAAATTATGTTTTATGTTTCTATGGCTATGATTTGTTTGGAGGGAACTCATGCATGACATGTTTTTATTTTCTTTTTATGTTTAAACATATCAAACATCTGTATAATGACAACGAAAATGACGAAATATTAGATAAAAAATATAATTTGTCCCTTTTCACATATTCTCCCATTGCAAACTGACACTTTGATATTTCCATCTTGCGCGCTGCGTGGAGGAAGGTGAGGAGTGATAAATTCGCAGAGTCATTAAAGTAATGGATATGGCTATTATATTAGCACCATAATGAAATGCACTTGCTGACATGTATATGAGCTTTCTAGTAAAATTGCTTCTCCCATATATTCGGAGTCTATGCAGCACAGACCTGCTAATATCACTTTGCATCTATTCGACATGAGTGATGTCTGTGACATTTTTCACTGTAATTTTCCAAATTTGTCACATTTTAATTGGCACGTTCAGGAAATCTATGATGGAACAATTGCTTGCTTCAGAAAAACAGCAAATTGTCAACAGTTTGTCCTAATTACTTTTTCTATTGTTTTATGTGCTAGAAAACACAAAAATATATATTATAGTATGTGAAATATAATGTATTAGGCTACGGGCGCATGTTGCGGATTTGCTTGCAGAAATTTCTGCGTGGATTCTGCATCTCTTGGCAGAAAGCGCAGTGGAAATTCCACTCGTTTTTTGTGCATTTTTTATGCGTTTTTTTATGCAGATTTTCTTGCGTTTTTGTAAGTCCATGGAGCTACTGTAAATAAAGATATATTATTAAGAAAAAAATAAATTGTGATGTCATTTCCTTGTCCAACCTCTTCTTTTTCATTCTCCGTTGAAGACCATAATATCATTACATACCATGTTCAAATTTATAATATTTACACACACAAAACAAATGTAAGTGAATATATATATATAAAATATATATATATATATATATTGTAGTGATAGTAAGACTTCACTATACCTTTGTATGTGGTTTGAGGACCTGTGATGAGGTCACAAGAGCACATGACGTGTGTTAGCTGAATGTCTGGTGTATATAAGTGAGCCTGCTGCTGACCACAGGTGTGAGTGGCTGGAGGTGTGGAAACCTCCAGTGTGGGAGTTCTGAGGAGACCACCAGTCTGGTTGCTGAAAGAGTGCTAAGTTAGAGTACCAGGACTTTATATCTGTTTTTGTTACTTTGTGCCAGAGAAGGCTGTTTTCTTTTCTGTTTTAAGGCAAGTTTATGAAGTTGTAATAAACTTGCTTAAAGAACCTGGAAGAGTCGCCCTCCTGCTTACCTCCGGTCGCACACCAGCGAGACCACGTCCCTACAATTGGTGGCGTAAATGCGGTCAGCGTTCCCAGCAGAGAAGTGAGACTGGTTACTGCATGTCGTGGGTCAAGGCTATAGCAACCCAGCCAGCATTGCCGGAGAAAATGGAGGATCTGCTGAAACACTTGGTCCAGGCACAGGTACAGCAGCAACAGGCACAGGAACAGCAGCAAGAAGCCAACAGGATGTTCTTGCAGCAGATGCAGCAGGAGCATCGGCAGCAGATGCAGCTTTTGACAACCGCCATCCAGGGCAGGACGAGCGCCACAACCCCAGGTCTGGCTGATGACAACCACGTCAGAAAGGCGGTAAGACGCACATTACAAAAAATGACCCCAGGGATGATGTGGAATCCTTCCTGACTGTATTTGAGAGGGTTGCTGAGAGGGAAAGACTTCCCCCAGGGCAGTGGGCAGAGATATTGGCCCCATACCTGACAGGTGAACCCCAGAAGGCGTATTACGATTTGACTGTGCAGGACTCTCAGGAATATCCTAAGCTAAAGGTAGAGATCTCGCACGTATGGGGGTAACAATGAATGTCAGGGCACAGAGAGTGCACCGCTGGGCTTATCACCGGGACAAACCGCCTCGCTCCCAAATGTTTGACTTACTGCACCTGGTCCAGAAATGGCTACAGCCAGAGTCCGCTACGCCGGCACAGATGGTAGAAAGAGTCGTGATGGATCGGTTTGTGCACTCCCTGCCAAAGCCCCTACAGACTTGGGTTGCCCAGGGTGATCCCGGAATGCTGATGAACTGGTCGGACTGGTTGAGAGGTACCAGGGAATGGAAGGTGCCTTGGGGAAGCAGCCTATTCCGTACTGGCGGGCCCAACAGGGGGCAGAGTCCCAAAAAGGGGTGGGGAGCCCAAGGTCAAAATGGCGGGGGGAGGTGGTGCCCAAGGTCACTACGGGTGATATTATTTGTTGGAGGTGCCGCGAGCCAGGACATATAGCTGCCCGGTGTCCGCAGACCACTGAGCAGATGGACTGCAGCATAGGACACCGTATTTCATGGTATGCATATCCAGCCTGCAGTGGAAACCCGTTCCCCAATAGGGTCCTCAAGTATGTTCCGTGAAGGTGAACGGTGAAGCAGTAACGGCGCTGCTAGACTCTGGGAGCTTGGTGACCTTGATTAGGGCCACTTTTCCTCTCAACATACTACCAGGAAAAAAAGTTGGTGTTCAATGCATACATGGTGATGTAAAGGACTACCCTATGGCCAGAGTGGACATTGAAACGACGCATGGCACTGAGTCCCATGAAGTCGGCGTCGTTCGGGACTTGGTGCGTCCTATAATTATAGGCCGGGATTTCTGTCTGTTTTGGGATCTGTGGAGAAAGGGTTCTGGGGTCCCTGGCGAGAATGGGGAACCAGTGGGCCCTGGCAAAATATGGCCACACTCGGAGGGGGCGGAGTCTCAAGCTGAGTCGATGAGGAGAGAAGAGGTGGCGGCGGATGAGCCGAGGAACTGTTGCCGAGTTCGGGTTTGAACAGTGTATGTCGCGAATGGTGTACTGACTTTACATCTGACCGGGGGGCATTGAACTATTCTCTAATAGTGAATGGAGAGTATGTGAGTGGACTTCTAGACTCAGGAAGCCAGGTGACTCTGCTGAGCGACACACTCCCTGTCTATCTGATTCCCGAAAAAAGATGGAAGTCCCTTGCATTCATGGGGTCACTAGGGAGTATCAGGTAACCAGGGTAATTATTGAGACGGACACTATTATTTCTACCCATGATGTCCCTGTAGTCCCAGACTTACCATATCCTATAATAATAGGCCAGGATTGTAAACGGTTTTGGGAGGTGTGGGACGAAGCACTGGCTGATTGCTCAGAAGGGAACCAGAATGACCCTAAGAGAGGCCCACCCCTGCAGGAGGCTGTAGTGGTTGCTGATAGTGTGGTGGGTAAAACAGAGGTAGCCACCCTAAAGTCAAAGATACCCAGTGCCTGGTAGCCGTAAGAAAGGGTGGCTCAGACCAAAGTGAGGACTTTGGGGTGACCAAATATAGGTCCGCAGAAAACTGGGTCGCCCCAGGAATAGGGGCCGACACCTGGTTAAGTGGGGACTTGCCGTTCCAAGATGACAGAGGGAGTGGGAATGACTCCTATGCAGACTGTAACTTAACCGCAAGTGAAAGCGAGTGCAGCAAGGTGGAGTCAGGTACAAGTGGCAGACCTTCTCCTCACCGCAGGGGCTGCAGGAAGGCCAGACAGCCTATGCTCTCTAAGAAGAGAAAAAAGGGGAGAAGGATGGTGCCACATGTACTGGATAAAAGAGAGCAGGGCCATGAGATAGAGCTGCTTAAAGAGACAGTCATGCGAGAAAAGATACGGGGACAAGAGATTGAGCAACGAATGAAGGACCTGGAGAAAGAACTCTCTAAAGTCCAAGGTCAACTATCAGCGTGCCTGACGGCGAACCAAGTCCTAGTGAAAGATACGGAGATGCTCAGAGAGGCCCAGGAGAAGCATCAGCAGGAACTTCTACGGAGAGAAGAAGAGCACCGATGCTGGGCAGAGGAGCAAGAGAAAATTCTCCAAAAACTCCAGATAGAGAAGGAAGCTAACGCACAGCTCAGGAAATCCACGACAGACCAGGAAATCGAACGGTTGCGCTCTCCGGTCCGTGCGTACGGGAAGAGAGTGAACTGAAGAGGTTGACCAAAGAAGGGGCCTCGACGGCGAAAGAAAGCCAGCAAGGGAACCGCCACCCAGATGGCCACACCCGGAAAGTCACAGTGAAGCGGGAGGCGGACATAAGAGCTATGCCACTACAATACCTCCACGAGAAGCAGAGATGTTGGGAGCCAACAAGAAAACCTCCAAGTCGGAGGGCGTTGGTGGAAAGCCTTGGGAAGATCCGGATGCTCTTGGAGGTGAACCAGGGAAGAATAGAGCAGCTAAAACTTGAGAAGAAGCAGACCAACAGACAGCTGCAAGAGTTGAGAAAAAAAAGGCAGTCACCTTCAACCCACAGTATAGAGAGGCGCAGAGGTTCGCTGCAGAATGAAGGTCATCGAAGTGAAACTAAGACAGAACATAGATGGCCTGAAATGAGAGCTAGAGGCAGTGACACCTCAATTAGATCAAGACTCAGTGACCTAAGGCAAACTGTGACAGACCGGCTGATTGTGGAGACGACTGAAAGGAGTTTCTAGTCGGTGAATGAAATGTGCCAAGCCCACGGCTTTAGGCAGAGGGGGGAGGTATGTAGTGATAGTAAGACTTCACTATACCTTTGTATGTGGTTTGAGGACCTGTGATGAGGTCACAAGAGCACATGACGGGTGATGTGCTCTGTGTTAGCTGAATGTCTGGTGTATATAAGTGAGCCTGCTGCTGACCACAGGTGTGAGTGGCTGGAGGTGTGGAAACCTCCAGTGTGGGAGTTCTGAGGAGACCACCAGTCTGGTTGCTGAAAGAGTGCTCAGTTAGAGTACCAGGACTTTATATCTGTTTTTGTTACTTTGTGCCAGAGAAGGCTGTTTTCTTTTCTGTTTTAAGGCAAGTTTATGAAGTTGTAATAAACTTGCTTAAAGAACCTGGAAGAGTCGCCCTCCTGCTTACCTCCGGTCGCACACCAGCGAGACCACGTCCCTACAATATATATATAATACCAAGCCTGAGGTTTAGTAATGAACAGGTGTCAGCCAGATACTCTCATTAATAAAATGGTACATAAAGAGTTAAATAACGGCACACACATACACGCACACGCACACACCTATGTAGGAGCATTAACATAATTAACCTAGATATGCTGTAACAAAACAGCAACTGTCAGAAATCAGCGTGAAATGCAATATCTGTTTATTTTTCAAAAAATGTTTTAAAAAAAAAAATTGCGTGTGCTCCTGCATAACCAGCAGAGGGAAAGCCGATGGCTGAGGGCTGATGTTAATATTCTGGGAAGGAGCCAATAGCCATAAAGGTTACCAGGCTATTAATATCAGCTCACAGATGTTTGCTTAGCTTTTACTGGCTAGCTTACAGGGGAACCACAGAAAAAAATTGACATGGGGTCGCCCTATAAAATCAAACCAGCAAAGGTTAGGCAGATAGCGGCGGGCTGATAGTAATAGCCTGGGAAGGGGCCATGTATATTGGCAACCCAGGCTAAAAACATCAGCCCTCAGCTGCCCCAGAAATGGCGCATCTTAGAGATGCGCCAATTCTGGCACTTAGCCTCGTTCTTCCCACTTGCCCTGTAGCAGTAGCAAGTTGGGTTCATATTTGTGGGTATGATGTCACCTATAAGACACCTATCCATTACTAATCCTATAGTTATATGGTAAATAAACACACAGCCAGAATCAAGTCCTTTATTTGAAATAATCACACAGACTCCTAAATTTAATCTTATTTAACCATACTTACTGAACACCTTGTCCCGACTCCCTCATCTCCTGCAACAAAAATAAAATAATAAACCAACATACAGTACAGACCAAAAGTTTGGACACACCTTTCATTCAATGATTTTTCTGTATTTTCATGACTATGAAAATTGTAGAATCACACTGAAGGCATCAAAACTATGAATTAACACATGTGGAATTATACATTACACTTTACAAAAAAGTGCGAAACAACTGAAAATATGTCTTATATTCTAGGTTCTTCAAAGTAGCCACCTTTTGCTTTGATTACTGCTTTGCACGCAGAAAAGGTGAACGGATGGACTCTACATGCCTGGTTCCCACCGTGAAGCATGGAGGAGGTGGTGTGATGGTGTGGGGGTGCTTTGCTGGTGACACTGTTGGGGATTTATTCAAAATTGAAGGCATACTGAACCAGCATGGCCACCACAGCATCTTGCAGCGGCATGCTATTCCATCCGGTTTGCGTTTAATTGGACCATCATTTATTTTTCAACAGGACAATGACCCCAAACACCTCCAGGCTGTGTAAGGGCTATTTGACCAAGAAGGAGAGTGTTGGGGTGCTACGCCAGATGTCCTGGCCTCCACAGTCATCAGACCTGAACCCAATCGAGATGGTTTGGGGTGAGCTGGACCGCTCACCGCTTCAATTTTGAATAAATCCCCAATGGTGTCACCAGCAATGCACCCCCACACCATCACACCACCGCCTCCATGCTTCACGGTGGGAACCAGGCATGTAGAGTCCATCCATTCACCTTTTCTGCGTGCAAAGCAGTAATCAAAGCAAAAGGTGGCTACTTTGAAGAACCTAGAATTTAAGACATATTTTCAGTTGTTTAACACTTTTTTTTGTAAAGTGTAATGTATAATTCCACATGTGTTACTTCATAGTTTTGATGCCTTCAGTGATTCTACAATTTTCATAGTCATGAAAATACAGAAGAATCTTTGAATGAGAAGGTGTGTCCAAACTTTTGGTCTGTACTGTATAATACTATCCTGTCTGACGTAGTCCATTGAATACCGAGTGTCCCTCGGCGATCTCACGTGTAGAAAAGTCACGTCAGGAGATGTGACTGCTCTACCCGGCCTCCGGTGACACACTGACAGGAGGTGATCTCTCCTGCAGTGAATCACTGAGCCACCGTGAGAGTTCACCGGAGTTCATCAGCTCTGGTGCTCTCACTTACGGCACTACCACTGTGTGAGAACTTTCTCACGCAGCGGTGCTGTAAGTGAGACCACCGGAGCTGATGAACTTCGGTGAACTCTCACGGTGGCTCAGTGATTCACTGCAGGAGAGATCACCTCCTGTCAGTGTGTCACCGGCGGCTGGGTGACATTGAGGTGGGACACTCCGGTATTAAATGGAGTACGGCGGGCAGGGAGTATATGTTGGTTTATTATTTTTGATTGCTTGCAGGCGACACGGTCATCAGGAATTAGGTGTTCGGTGAGTATGTATATTGTATGTGATTATGTCAATGTTTTGATTTTGTTTTTTACAATTGTACTTAGGCGCCGGATGATGAGACTAATCACCAATTATCGGCTCATGCTGTCTCTGTTATATGTGACAGCAGACATAGCCGGATGGGAGTAGTAGTCCCACCAGACGACGCATCAGTACAATCACTATGGGCAATCATTGAATGGGTACACACACTCAGACACACACAGACACCCAGACAGGCACACACAAGACACCCGCAGACAGCTACACACACAGACACCCGCAGACACACAGACACCGCAGACAGCCGCAACACCCGCAGACAGCCGCACACACACAGACCAGACAGCCGCAACCGCAACAGCCGCACACACACAGACACCCGCAGACACCCGCAGACACAGACACCCGCAGACAGCCGCACACACAGACACCGCAGACAGCTGCACAACCAGCACCGAGACACACAGACACCCGCAGACAGCCGCCACACACCCGCAGACAGCCGCACACACACAGACACCCGCAGACAGCGCACACACCGCAGACAGCCGCACACACACAGACACCCGCAGACAGCCGCACACACACAGACACCCGCAGACAGCCGCACACACACAGAACCGCAGACAGCCGCACACACCGCAGACAGCGCACACACACAGACACCGCAGACAGACACAGACACACACAGACACCCACAGACAGACACGCACATATTCTCTGCTCACACATATTCTCCGCTCAAACACTCTTCCTCCTTCTGACATCATTTCCTTTGACAGTCAAGCAGCGTTTTTGGCATCAAATCTGCAGTAAATGCACAGCAAATATGCAAACCTTTTTACACCTGCGTTTTTTATGCAGATTTGACTGACTCAATGAAAGTCAATGGGTGAAAAACGCTGCGGCACACGGTCCGGCACACGGTAGCCCGGGGTATCACGGCTTGTGATCCCTCCGTTGCCACAAATGTGACGAAAACGCGGCACACACACGACGGCTGCTGCCGTCCGACCCAATAATCTGCAGGGATTTATAATTATCCCACTTCCACTTAGGAACTTGCAGCTCTCTGGCGCCCCCTTACCCTCAGGTCAGTCAGGGAACTGCACCTAGGATAATTAGTCGCCAGACGGGCCGCTTGGATGTGTGCTGGCTATTGGGCACGCTGCAGTGAGGGAATTATAATTACTTCGGGCCGCAGCCAGGCAATACACTTATAAAACCCGCTCCGTCACTGCCAACGCCACCCAATAGGTTACACTTTACACCCCTTCCTTTTAGCTGCCACCAGCTATGATTTACTTAATGAACAATTTATCAATAGGGTCCGTAGCAACCCCAAATCAGTAGCGTAGTACTTCAGGCACGTGCAAAATCGTTTATAGAGCAGGAGAAACAAACTAATAATTTTATAGGTTAATTCCTAAGATGCAGGCAGTGTTTATACAATATAAAAAGATGTAACAAGCTGAGACAATACAGTTATGTACAATACAGTTAAAAATAAAACAGGATTAAAGGTGAAAACTTACATGGTACTTAGGCAGTTACAGGCAAGACAGGCTGGGGGAGGAGCCACACGTCATAGTTCATTTGCAGATCTGTTAGTCACGTCATCACAGCCTGGAATGGGCTAGGGGGACTAGGGGCAAGACTTATACATGTGGGCTGGTGACCTCACAAAAGGGGATGGTTTTCTGGCCACCTCCCCGGGCTGGAAGTTCTAGTTTTAAGTTCTGGAAGATCATAAGGACCATACCTCATCCTGGGAACCTAGCAGAATAATGGCAGACCTATCAGTGATCTTGTTTTGAAATGACTGTTCCAATGAGCCCAAACTTGGGTGAGATAGTTCCCTGTGCAACAGAGTATTCCATATCTCGGGTTCTGTTGGAGTTACGGGTTCACCAGTACCACGGGAACGACACCTGAGGACGCACGATTCAAAACCGTAGCTTTAATGTCTCTAACGTAAGCTCACACCGAGTTATGACCAAAAGAATGAATTCCCTTGTTATGTATGGGATCATCCTGCAAGGTTTTGAGACAAAGGTATTCCTGAGGTGGGGGCTAACGGATAGAGGGAGCTGTACGTTCAAACAGTGAATTGCAGAGCACTGCAGGCACAAGGGGGGGAAGAGGGGGGTGGCTTTGCTCTGGCTGGCAAATCGATGGGGGTCGTAGTTCTATGTGGAAAGTTCTAGAACAGCACAAGGGATGGAGCTTGCAGTATCATCACACACCCGCAGACAGCCGCACACACACAGACACCCGCAGACAGCCGCACACACCCGCAGACAGCCGCACACACACAGACACCCGCAGACAGACACAGACACACACAGACACCCGCAGACAGACACGCACATATTCTCCGCTCACACATATTCTCCGCTCACACACTCTTCCTCCTTCTGACATCATTTCCTTTGACAGTCAAGCAGCGTTTTTGGCATCAAATCTGCAGTAAATGCACAGCAAATATGCAAACCTTTTTACACCTGCGTTTTTGATGCAGATTTGACTAACTCAATGAAAGTCAATGGGTGAAAAACGCTGCAGATCCGCAAAAAGAATTGTCATACTGCGGAAAATAAATGCTGCAAATAAGAATGGAAATTTCAGCAGCATGTGCACAACAATTCAGGAATGTCATTGATTAACATTGCTTAAGTAATCAATTGCATTTTTGGAGCATTTCCACGCTGAAAGAACGCTGCGTCAACACAACAAATGTGCAACGTGTGCACATAGCCTTAAGGTGCACAGACAAAACATTCAAACTCAGAAAGATAATAGGTAAAATTTTCATCTTGCATCTAATGTATATCCAACAGTGTTGCTGGTCTGTGACGTCCTCTCACTATCCAGATTAACTACAGAGCAGCTGCTGCATTTCCTGCCTTGGCTTTTATACAGTCTATGAAAATCGTTCTTGTTTGGATGTGCTATACCATGTGATAGCTGTAAGACATTGTAGGAAAGACCTCATGGTTGCACCTGAGGTCGTGTGAACTTTCTTGGGCTGATGCAATCTGTCAAATGGGAGAGGCCAATTTAGGTGATTTGTGCTAAAAGAACAGCAAATTCAAAATTTTTGAAAATTTAACATGGCTTTGTGTTACATTGATTCGCTCCTCTCTAATCTGTACATATCGGGATAAGTCAAGTTTAGAGAAAGGTTAAGGAAGGACAGATCTGTATGCATGAGAGTAAACATGAACACAATCTAATCTGTAGTTAAGCCTGAAATATGTGAAGCCGGCATATTCTGGGTCTATTTCCTTCCCTCCCCATGCACTGACTAGGTGGGGATATTCATTACATGATGTCAGAGCTGTGCTTTGTGTTCATTGGTCAGTTACATGAATTCTCTGCTGCTTCTCCCTCTCCCCTCCCACAGCATGAAGTCACACGCTGCAGTGTGAAAACTGCAGCTGCACACCCCTCCTCCCTCTCCTCAGTAGCTACTGAACATTTAGACAAATGTCTGCGGGCAGAAAAAAGGAGGACTACAGGAAATTGAACGTAAGGATTTTCACCTTAAAATATGGAAAATAAAATTGTGAACATAGGCAATCTTTTATTCAACTTAACACAAAATAAATTAAATGGACATAATCTGGAAAGAGCAGGAATCCGTGCCAATGTGTCCGCGCTGTCCCTTACCTTTACTCAGTTTTTATCAATTCTTCCAATGTCTCGTGAAAAGAAATCAGCACATTATCACAACATGCAATAATGCCCTTAATATGATGCAACACATATCACAACCAATCGGTGGCTTCATATAGACACATATACTACAAACGACTCCCGAAAGAACAAAGAAAATTTGAAAATGCAAAAATTTTTTTTATACAGCTGGTCATCTTACACCACACATCTTGGGATATGCCAAGCCAGGAATAACGGTAAGCAAGGAGAAAAGTGTACTGTATAGCTATATTGTCCTGAATACTGAAGCTTGACTTAGGTGGTCTCTGAGGGTGCCTGTCTGTGATTGATAGAGCATTAGGGGGGCATTATTTAGGGCCAGTTTGGGTCTGCTCGTATAGGAGTTAGAGCTCTAGTATGTGGTCGTAAGGGTCACTGTTGTCCTCTGTAAAATGTATACAGACCAGTGGTTGGAGAACATGGCCGTCGGCTTCACTTTTCTAAATTCGGATGTCTTCCTTCCTTCTTGGGTTTGCCCCATAAGATTGGTAAGACATATTGTTTCTCTATATGTGTCCGAATATGCAAGTCATGTGTGGGCAGTTTTGATGTCGAGCCAGTAAACATTTTGTGTTGAGAAATATTGTTCTGGGAAGTTTTGAACAGTTTTATTGATGTTCTTTAGGTCTTTTTGAAGGGTTATTCACAAAATCACCTTTCACAGTCCATAGACAATGAATGGACCAGTGTTCGAACCTCCATCCGCACCTTCGCTACATTCAAGATGGAGCCAAGTTTCCAAGTTCCAGAGCCCTGATCTGGGAATCTCAGTGGTCAGATCTCAAGCGCTCAGTAATTTTGTTTTCTACCCCATGGATAGGAATAACATATGATTTTGGGAATAACTCTTTAATGCCTCATTAAGCTTTTAATATATCATATCTAGTTACAGTTACATTTTCATAGAATGTTTTTACCTTCTCACGATGTTTTGCTTAATTTCTACAAATTGTGGCCACCAGTCCTGATAGATCTACGATGACCACTGTACTGGGGGCCAATTTAACATCTACATCTGCCACGTATGGGATGTGGCAGAGGGACGTTTTAGACCCCCTTAGATACCAGGGTCACAGTGCAACTGTTACTTCAGACGAGGGCACCCCGCGGCATTCACATCAGACTGCCTTGAGGATAAAAGGATGTGACAACCACTCTCAGCTCATTTATGATTTAGATCTCTGGCTGTCACATTTTTTCATTCCTTACATTACCATCCATGAAGCTCTCCTGGAGGACTGAGCTCATTATTCCACTATCCTGGGACATCATAGAAGTTTATAAAATATTTTCTAAGTTCTTATCATGCTGAAATAGGTGAAATGTGCAAGACATATAAAAAAAAAATGCCCATGGGACTATAGACAAGATACATCTCTTTGGTGATTTATTAAAATAGTAATTTTCAAATACCGATTTTCTTTAAGTGAAGATTTTAGGTTCATGTGGTTTTTAGATCTAACATTTTGTGCCAATTTATTCCTTACCACATTTTTATAGGGGCCATAAGCTTTTTTTTTTTGTATTGAGGTGACCAAATCCACTACATAGACATATGATTAAATTTTGGCTACCTTCAGCCACCACTAGAGGGAGCTCAGGAGCTTGCTATATACTGTTTGCTCACTGAGCTCTATTATAATGTATTAAGCACTTGAGCTCCCCTAGTGGTGGCTTCAGGCAGATAGACTTGTATCGGTTAATTCTAAACATATACAAGGAAATAAGAAAAATTTAACTCTGACCCGATTTAGGCATATTAAGTAAGTACAACCGTTTTTTATGTATATTTCAAAATATTAGACATTTTAAATGACAGAACATTTGTATTGCTAAGTTGGACAAAGTTACATTTTGGGAGGGATGTATCGGAAAATAAGAAATGAAAAATGTCTAATAATAGGGGTGGGTTACCCAACATTATGTAGTGATTACATAGGGTATTAATAAATAAATTCCAGAAAATAATATCTATAAAATTTGAATTCTTTTATTTTTTACAAAAACAATGCGAAATACATTTTACAGTAACATGTTTTGAACGTGTCCTTGCTTTTTCTCTTTTTTTTTTTCCCCTTTATAATGATGAAATCCTTTGTTGCAGATTTTTCTCATTACTGGGTTCACACTAAGTCGTGTCAAACCTCAGACACTGTATTTCCTTCACTTTCTTTCTTTTTAATTTGTTGTTCAAAACAATCAGTGTAAAATAATAGAATTTCATCACTCCATTTCTCAGGCACCCATTACATTTACAAAATCCTTAATGCCCTTATTAGAGACACAATTAAGTTTTTGAAATATATTTATTCTCATATATATATATAAAATATAGATTTCAAACACTTAAAACCCCATTAAATTTACAAAATCCTTAATGTCCTTATTATATATATATATTATGTAAGCATATATTTTAAGTGTTTGAAATATATACTTTTTTATATATATGTATGTATATATATTTATTAAAAAAGTATATGTTTCAAATACTTAGAAAACCATATGAAAATCTAATAAAAATTCAATTATAAAAAAACCCATTAAATATGCAAAATCCTTAATGTCCTAATTATATATGCTATATATATGTGCACTTAAAAACCCATTTCATTTACAAAATCCTTGATGTCCTAATTATATATGTAGATTAAATAATATATGTATGAAATCTTAATAGTATTTCAAATAAGGAGATAAAGGATTTTATACATTTAATGTTTGTTTGACAGGTAGAATTCTGTATATATATATTATATATTATATATATATATACATATAGACAGATATATCTTCCTTGACCCATTAAATATCCATCTGATTGCTATATTTAATGAAAAACATTAACCATAGTAATAAGACATCATATGAAATGGCTAATTAAGATGAAAAAAATAAATAAAATAACCTAATTTTCGCACAATCACAAAACATATCCTATACTAAATACCAGTCTATAAAATATAAAAAGAATCAAAAATGAGAAAAAATGCATATGTCAATATAAATATTCAAATTCTATCGTCATAGCGCACCATTTATTCAAAATGCTTCATGAAAATAAATCTTACATTAATACATTCTCCTCTTTGCTACAGTAAGAAAATAAAAATGGAAATAACATTTGCCTTTATTTGATTCCTATCTTCAATTCCTACAACACACATTCAACCTCATTACACTTCCGAGGACGCCGAAGCGTTGCACGTGAATGTGACATTATCTTATTTCTAAATTTAATATTTTGACTTTTTACGGAAACATTTTCTGAAAAGAATTAAGTGAATCGTTTGTCTAGAACTCTATATTCCATGGAAGGAGGATTTATTTATTATTATTTTTTTGTTAATTTTCCTGCCTGAAAATGTCTGTAAATGCCATAGCAGAGCGTTTAAACAGCATCTATACGCCATTGAACATGGATTGACTTCAGTCTTTTTTTTTTTTGCGACGACGGCAGAGCTCAATAAATAATAGCTCAGATGCAAACTGTAATGGCTGTGAAATAGAGGGAAAAAAAAAATAAAAAAATCTTTTGTTTCATTCTCCGTGTGTTCCGGAGAAGGTTCCTTTGAGTGGTGGTTTTATCATTAAAAGCTGGTTATCCACAGGCATTTGCAAATGAGCTTCACTGTCAGTTTATCTTACATGAACACTTCAGTCATTTTTATGCGACAGTACAAAGGACTTGCACTGTGGGAATTCAGGAGCACAGCTGTCAGAAATGCCATCTTTACATATTACCGTCCAAGGCTTGTGTCTCTCCTTGCTGCAGACTACAGATGAGAAATCTCAGGGGGATTTGTATAGCATAATACGATTGCTTACTAAAGATGGAGTGAAAACAAATCTGCAAACACAAAGCATAATATAAAAAAAAAATAAAAATAAACATCGTATGAGCGCGTTAGACCTTTATTTTTTATTTCTAGAAATTCCATTTTATCTCTCGAACAAAGAAAAAATATCTTCAGTTTGTACTTTTATGTGTTTTCTTACTTTTATTTATTTTTAATAAAAATATATATAAATATCTTCAATTTCTACTTTTATATTTATTTGTTGTCTTATTTTTATTTATTTTATTCCTATTTTTATTTCCCTTTTTATTTTTATTTTTATATCTATATATTCCGACTCAATGGGATGGCTTTTATGCTTTTTTTTTTTTTTAACCAAAATAGCCTTAACTGTCTTATGTTATTTACATGCACTATTAATATTTTTTGATTTACTGGCTGTATCTTATATGCTCAATATTTGGTGATTTTGTTGTTTTTTCTCTGGTTTTGTTTATAGATGTAATATTTTTTAAATATTGTTGCAATTTATTTTTCCGCATAATAGTAGTAATATATACTTACACACATATATATATATTTTATATGTCCAACCTAAAAAAAAAAGCAACAAAAAAGCAAAAATAAATCAAGGAAATACTTGTTCAGAAGGGTTCATTTGTGGACCGATCCACATTGATTAAGGTAGCACAAAGGCTTCTGCTCATACAATCACTTCTAATGTCTGTTGATGAGATTGACTCTTTATTTGTTATTTTAGTCCATCTCTACACCAGCTTCTCCACACTTTTCAAAGTAGACTTTTGTGGATTTCCAGTTTGCTGGCAAGGCTCGGCTAATAAATATGTCACTTTTCATTTTCAGCCCATCCATGAAAATACTATTGGATGGCCCAATTCACACTTCAATAGCCCCCCTGTGAATATTATGAAGATAACCAGTGATATATTCATTTTGGGAGCTTTCTATCTGAGTGCAGCTCAGGGTGAAACAAGAAGCCACAATGGCCCTTATCTTTATAGAGATCATTCTTCAAAACACATATCCAGGCTGTTCATTCCAGTGTCTTCGTATTGTATAACATTGCTACAATAACCATTGCTCGTGGTTCCTGATGCTTACGTTGGATAAAATGACTGATACAAGGTTTTTAATTATTTTTTTCCAATTTCCTTTCTTTATAGACCATTATTGGTACAACAAATTTTTGAAAATAATAATTTGAATGTATTTTTTTTACATTTTACACACAGGAGCTTCTCACAAAATTAGAATATCATCAAAATGTTAATTTATTTCAGTTCTTCAATGCAAAAAGTGAATCTCCTATATTCTATAGAGTCATTACACACAGAGTGATCTATTCTATATTAGAGTCATTAAACACAGAGTGATCTATTCTATAGAGTCATTACACACAGTGATCTATTCTATAGAGTCATTACACACAGAGTGATCTATTCTATAGAGTCATTAACACAGAGTGATCTATTCTATAGAGTCATTACACACAGTGATCTATTCTATAGAGTCATTACACACAGAGTGATCTATTCTATAGAGTCATTACACACAGAGTGATCTATTCTATAGAGTCATTAACACACAGAGTGATCTATTCTATAGAGTCATTACACACACAGAGTGATCTATTCTATAGAGTCATTACACCAGAGTGATCTATTTCTATAGGACATTACAACCCAGAGTGATCTATTCTATATTGAGTATCTATTCACACACAGAGATGAATATCATTCTATTAGATGATCATTTACACACAGAGTGATCTATTATTCTTATAGAGTCATTACACACTGAGTGATCTATTCTATAGAGTCATTACACACAGAGTGATCTATTCTATAGAGTCATTACACACAGAGGTGATCCTATTTCTGTAGAGTCATTACACACAGAGTGATCTATTTCACGTGTTTATTTCTGTTAATGTTGATGATTATGGCTTACAGCCAATGAAAACCCAAAAGTCATTATCTCAGTAAATTAGAATACTTTATAACACCAGCTTGAAAACATGATTTTAAAAACCAAAATGTTGTCCTACTGAAATGTATGATCAGTAAATGCACTCAATACTTGGTCAGGGCTACTTTGGCATCAATTACTGCATCAATGCGGCGTGGCATGGAGGCGATCAGCCTGTGGCACTGCTGAGGGGTTATGGAAGCCCAGGTTGCTTTGATAGCAGCCTTCAGCTCGTCTGCATTGTTGGGTCTGGTGTCTCTCATCTTCCTCTTGACAATACTCCATAGATTCTCTATGGGGTTAAGGTCAGGCGAGTTTTCTGGCCAAACAAGCACAGTGATACTGTTGTTTGTAAACCAGGTTTGGTACTTTTGGCAGTGTGGACAGGTGCCAAGTACTGCTGGAGAATGACATTTCCATCTCCAAAAAGCTTATCGGCAGAGGGAAGCATGAAGTGCTCTACAATGTCCTGGTAGACGGCTGCGCTGACTTTGGTCTTGATAAAACACAGTGGACCTACACCAGCAGATGACATGGCTCCCCAAACCATCACTGATGGTGGAGACTTCACCTCGACCTCCAGCAGCTTGGATTGTGGCCTCTCCACTTTTCCTCCAGACTCTGGGACCGCAAATTCCAAAAGAAATGCAAAATTTACTTTCATCTGAAAACAACACCTTGGACCACTGACAACAGTCCAGTTATTTTTCTCCTGGGCCCAGGTAAGACTCTTCTGGCTGTGTCTATTGGTCATGAGTGGCTGACACAAGGAATGTGACCCTTGTAGCCCATGTCCTGGATACGTCTGTGTGTGGTGGCTCTGGAAGCAATGACTCCAGCAGCGTCCACTCCTTGTGAATCTCCCCCAAATTTTGAATGGCCTTTTCTTAACAATCCTTTCCAGGCTGCGGTTATCCCGGTTGCTTGTGCACCTTTTTTCTACCACACTTTTTCCTTCCACTCAACTTTCCATTAATATGCTTGAATAAAGCACTCTGTGAACAGCCGGCTTCTTTATCAATGAGCTTTTGTGGCTTCCCCTCCTTGTGGAGTGTGTCAGTGACTGCCTTCTGGACATCTGTCAGGTCAGCAGTCTTCCCCATGATTGTGGAGCTACTGAAACAGACTAAGGGACCTTTTTAAACACTTAGGAGCCTTTACAGGTGTTTTTTGTTAATTATAATTAGTCTAATTTACTGAGATAATGACTTTCAAGCCATAATCATCAACATTAACAGAAATAAACACGTGAAATAGATCACTCTGTGTGTAATGACTCTATAGAATATAGGAGTTTCACTTTTTGTATTGAAGAACTGAAATAAATTTACTTTTTGATGATATTCTAATTTTGTGAGAAGCACCTGTATGTAGCTGCCGATTGAGATTGATCACTCAATGATCTCTTACTGGCTTTTGATGAAAGCAGCTGGTCTCTTGAGTTGTCTACATCAGGAATGACAGAGACCATAAATCACCTTATTATGACTACTGGTGACCCAATGACACCAGCTACTGTTGGGCTACTTAAATTAGCCATACTGCAATCTTGGGCTGGTGGATATCAGATTGTATTACATGTACCACAAGGTTATAAAATTCATATCTCTCGGAGATACGTTAAGTGTTTTAATCCTGTGTTTTTAATTATATATTGATATATTTTATGTTAATGGGGACTTGACTTAAAAACATTGAGATAAACTGTTCTAGAGAATGATTTGGTCATCTTCACTCTTTGATTCCTTGGCTTGGTTTCCAGTTCTCCGCATTGTTCTAGCTTTTACCATGACCTTGACTTCTATATCTTGACTCTGATATTATTTTTCTAGGCTATGACGAGTTTTGTTCCTAATAAAGACTGGCTTACCCAACTGTGCCAGTAGTTATTATTCCTGTCTTTACCAGCTATTGATCACTCCTAAGTCCGCCATGCATATTAGATGGCTGTCGGCCGAATGATGACAGCTATCTCGGCAGTCTCTCCCATACATAGGGGAATACATTCTTATTTTCTCTATGAGAGAACTGTTACTAGACATGTCTGGCAGCAATTTATCTTTCAGACAACAAAAGGATTGTCATTCCGAAATTGGATACTCTGGATCCTTATCTCCCCTCAATAATCAATTGCACACTGCCCTTTTACACATTGCAGAAGATTGCATCAATCACTGAAGGCCAACATGATCTCGGGTGTGACTGGGATTCCCCATAATGCCTTGAAGTTATCACATCACATAGCAAAGAACATGAACTAGGAGGTACAATGAGAGCCAGTATAAAAGCTGAGGCAGGGTATGTAGCAGCTATTTTAGGGAAATTTATGAAAGTGCAAAGATGTCACAGCACACAGCTCTCTAGCAGAGACAGGAAGAGAAAGCCAAACAATGTTGGACAAATACTAAAGAGAGTTGAACAACCTCATCTCTGAAAATGTGAGTGCAGTAGTCTACAAATAATACAGAAGTTCAGTTGAGATGGGAGATGTATCAGCAGCAGTGCCTGACTCAGTGTGATTGATCAGTAATACGGTACAGCCGGCACCTGTCCTGCTGCATTTGAATTTCAATTACACATTTTTTTCTTTATTCTTAATGTGCTAGAAATCAGCAGCAAGACAGTACAATAGTTTTTGTCAAAAAGTCACAAGTGACTGTACTGAATTTTTGTTTTTCTTGTGCAAACCCTTTTGTGAAGTGGGGAATAATTATTTTTAAAAAATACAAAAGAAAGTGCCTACCTCACAAGCTATGCATACAGCAGTCATTTTTTTTTGCACATCTGTTTGACTAGTCAAATTTTACATCTGTTCATGCTACATAAAATACAGTTCCCAGTTGCAGATGTTGGGTTTTCAGTCTTCTACCTACCTAGCATTTCTTCTTACATCATTATTGTAAAGGAGGTTAAATTTTGTTGAAAAAAAATTGAAAAATCTAAAGAAAAATTTAAACATTTAACTGTCTTTCTGTTTTTGCACACCTGTTTTACTCTTCAATTTGACAACCCTACACCCACATTTCTACTGCCTCCTGCTGCTACTTTTTACTTTGTTCAAATGTACAGTCCTACCTGGAATTAATTTCTACATTTTTTTTGCATGAAGATTGAATAATTAGGGTTTAAACGATTGTAAAAAGTTAATTATAGTGTTGTATAAAATGTACGGTAGAAGAAAAAGTCGAAATGACAATGGAAGGTGTAGTTTAAAAGCGAATAAACCCACACAATGGCTAAGAATGTAGGAGCCACTAACAGAAGCACCACCCCTACTCTGGCAGGTGTGTGTGTGTGGAGGCAGATGGTGTCATGGTGTCATGGACTATATAGGACATCATTCTCCTCAGTCACAGTTGGATGATGTTACCTCTGACAGTGACACCGGCAGTTTGATTCAATGATCTGCACATAACGGTCTGCCTGATCACAAATGACTAAGAGGCATCATTTTTGGAATTTTTTTTTAACTTTTATAAAATGTGAAGTTGGTCAGTGCACTGTGTTATTAAATGGACTGCTAGTCTTTATGATGTGGGCACTTTGACATTACAAAGCCTGTGTTTGATTTAAAGAGAAAATAAAGGAAAGGGATTTGATATGGTCGTTGGAGACCCTTGCACTAATCTTTTTCAGGGCAATGAAATACTTTTTCTGCAAATCAAGTTTTTGAGAAAAATTAGTCGAACTTGATGAATTATAATTTCAAAAGATTCTCATCTATCTATCTATCTATTCTATCTATCTATCTATCTATCTATCTATCTATCTATTCTGTCTATCTAGTACGAAAAAGTTGAAGACAGCACTCCTTCTTAGAAAAAAAAATTGTTGTTTATTGGGCCATATGGGCTCCCTGACGTTTCGGCTCAAGGTGCAAGCTTTTCTCACACCTTCAGACGAAACGACGCAGGAGCCATATGGGCTAATAAACCAAATTGTTTGTAAGGAGGAGTGCTGTCTTCAACTTTTTTGTACTATATTGAGGATTGGTCTATGCCTATCTATCCATCCATCCTATCTATCCATCCTGACCTTTGTGAGCCCCTTGAACACAGTCCTATCCTTGTCAAGGTACCTTTGGTGACCCCTTTTCAACCACGAGCCTCAATGTATTTGAAGCCAACATGTTTTATATTTTTATCTTTTACTTTTTATGTCTTGTTGCAATAAATGACTACATGGAATGGTATCATGTTTTCAATTACAACATATATCTCTATGCACCTTTTCTTTGTATATTTTCATGTATCTGAGTAATTGTGTCTTTCCCATTGATCCAAATGTCTTTGTTTTGTCAGTAAAGTCTATTCCCAGTCATGTAATCTGACTTTTATTTCGAGTCGAAAACAAATCAAATACATGCATTTAGCTGCTTCCCCGAGTCCTCCGGAGGATCTAAGTCTATAATGTCTAACCTCAGTCTTCCTGAGTCCCAGGTGAGCCCGGTCTAGTCAACTTGATCTGACTTGCTCTTTTCTTACAAGGAATTGATCTCAGCCGCGTTTCACTTTGCAGACACTTAACAGTTTAAGCAATGGCAATTTAATGAATAACTTTTATAGAAATTTCCCTAATGAAAACAGTTCGTATGCTGATGACTTTTGGGATGTGTTTAACAAGCTCTTCTTTTATACTGGAGGTAACAGCAGCGAGGCCGCAAACAATCATTGTATCATTATTGGTTTGTTATTCAAAATCTAAGAATAAAATAAAGGATTGTAGTGCATTGTGCTCCAGGTCTATGCTGAAATGAGAACATAATAGCTACAATATAATAGATAAAATATGCAGAAATGATTAAAAAATAAAAAGGTTTTTATTTTTTTTCTATACACTGCGCCATCCTGGTGGAGTCTTGCTTTGCAGCTGAGCCACATTAAAATAAACCAAGGTCAGATATCACTTACCATAAATATGTAATTTTTTTAATCTGATGTAGATGCCGCTGTCTTTCTGAATCTGATGTTGTTTTTCTTTTGCCTCTCCGTTCCTGAGGTATGACCTCTTTTTCCCTATATAAAACACTAGTCTTTTTTCGCCACTAGACATGGTCCTCAAGAAGATGCCTACAGAGTAGACTTGAGGACTACACCTACTTGGCTTAAAAGACTAGACAGGGAAGGAGTGACCATTTCTGAGGACTTGAGAGGAGCAGAAATAGAAGAAAAACAATGCTGGATTCAGTAGAACAGCGGCATTACACAAGGGAAAGGAATTCCATGTTTATATTAATTGTGTATATAGGCTGTGTCTTATTTAAGGTGAAACGTTCACCTTAAATAGGAAAATATTTAGAGTTGAGAGTCCTCAGTGGTTGATACCTTTTAATGGCTAACTGAAAAGATGGTAACAAACTGCAAGCTTTCGAGACTACTCAGGTCTCTTCATCAGGCAAAGACTAATACAAAATCTGAAGATTCTTCAGATTTTGTATTAGTCTTAGTCTGATGAAGAGACCTGAGTAGTCTCGAAAGCTTGCAGTTTGTTACCATCTTCTCAGTGGTTGATACCTTTTAATGGCTAACTGAAAAGATGGTAACAAACTGCAAGCTTTCGAGACTACTCAGGTCTCTTCTTCAGGCAAAGACTAATACAAAATCTGAAGAATCTTCAGATGTTGTATTAGTCTTTGCCTGATGAAGAGACCTGAGTAGTCTCGAAAGCTTGCAGTTTGTTACCATCTTTTCAGTTAGCCATTAAAAGGTATCAACCACTGAGGACTCTCAATTCTAAATATTTTTCTATCTACTGGCTAACACGGTACTAAGATATACATCTTTACTGTACCTTAAATAGGACACAGCCTATATACACAATTGATGGGAAAATGTAGAACTTGTTTTTAAACTCATGCAACGTCTTTATTTAAATTGAACATATAGATTTTGTCTTTAAAGATGTATTCTGGCTGACAACTATTCATCCCAACTCCCTTATACATAAGCATGCTCACTTCAGCTGAGTGTGCGTTTCTCAATAAGGAGAAGAGAGCAAGCCACTGCCAGACATCTTTGTTGATGGATTAACTTCCCTTAGAAAAGGACCAGATTCTAAAATTTAACATGCCCCATACTTCTCTCTCCTGAGATTACCCATTGGGGAAGGACCCTTTAGCTGAGTTTAGAGCTTCACCTGGACCCGTTTAAGCGAATACTCGCAAAACAGCCGTCGTCCTTCTTCCCCCGCATGCCTTGTAAATCCTGAATGTCCGTCACCTTGTCTACAGCACGAATGGTGTATTAAAAGACAATTGGAAGTGTATTCAAGCTGGTGAGTGCTGCATTTCTTTTTTTATTACAACGTTTTTTTCATGCAGAGCAGAACTTTACCGCCGAGTTCAGTTAAAAGTGATCAAGTGTCTGAACAAGTGTTGATTTTTTACCCTAGTTGCCGTTCATTTCTTCTTGTTTTGGAAATAGCGCCATAAAGGGCCCAATGTCTTCCATATCCATGAGTTTTGAAGCCTAGAAAGTGTTCACCACATTTTCGTGAGTCCATCTAAACTAAATGGGATTTCTGGCTCAAGTATACCCAGTAAAATAGTGGCCACCTGGCCTCCAATGTGCTGGATTCACACAAATCAAAATTCCCATAAATGTGATTTTCCATCAGATTCACTCGTCACAATCTATCTATCTATCATCTATCTATCTATCTATCTATCTATCTATCTATCTATCTATCTATCTATCTATCTATCTATCTATCTATCTATCTATCTATCGTGGGGAAAAAAGTATTTAGTCAGCCACCAATTGTGCTGGTTCTCCCACTATAAAGATGAGAGGGCCTGTAATTGACATCATAGGTAGAACACAACTATGAGAGTCAGAATGAGAAAACAAATCCAGAAATCACCTTGTCTGATTTGGGAAGATTTATTTTGCATTATGGTGGAAAATAAGTATTTGGTCATTAACAAAAGTTCATCTCAATATTTTGTTATATCCTTTGTTGGTAATGACAGAGGTCAGACGTTTTCTGTAAGTCTTCACAAGGTTGGCACACACTGCTGGTGGTATGTTGGCCCATTCCTCCATGCAGATCTCCTCTAGAGCAGTGATGTTTTGGGCCTGTCACTGGGCAACACGGACTTTCAAATCCCTCCAAATTTTTTCTATGGGGTTGAGATCTGGAGACTGGCTAGGACACTCCAGGACCTTCATATGCTTCTTATGAAGCCACTCCTTCATTGCCCTGGCGGTGTGCTTGGGATCATTATCATGCTGAAAGACCCATCCACGTTTCATCTTCAATGCCCTTGCTGATGGAAGGAGGTTTGCACTCAAAATCTCACGATACATGGCCCCATTCATTCTTTCATGTACACGGATCAGTCGTCCAGGTCTCCATGCAGAGAAACAGCCTCAAAGCATGATGTTGCCACCTCCATGCTTCACAGTAGGTATGGTGTTCTTTGGATGCAACTCAGCATTCTGTCTCCTCCAAACACGACGAGTTTTGTTTCTACCAAACAGTTCTACTTTAGTTTCATCAGACCATATGACATTCTCCCAATACTCTTCTGGATAATCCAAATGCTCTCTAGCAAACTTCAGATGGGCCCTGGACATGTACTGGCTTAAGCAGGGGGACACGTCTGGCACTTCAGGATCTGAGTCCCTGGTGGCGTAGTGTGTTACTGATGTAGCCTTTGTTACGGTGGTCCCAGTTCTATGCAGGTCATTCACTAGGTCCCCCGTGTGGTTCTGGGATTTTTGCTCACCGTTCTTGTGATCATTTTGACCCACGGGGTGAGATCTTGTGTGGAGCCCCAGATCGAGGGAGATTATCAGTGGTCTTGTATGTCTTCCATTTTCTTATTATTGCTCCCACAGTTGATTTCATCACACCAGCTGCTTGCCTATTGCAGATTCAGTCTTCCCAGCCTGGTGCAGGGCTACAGTTTTGTTTCTGGTGTCCTTCGACAGCTCTTTGGTCTTCACCATAGTGGAGTTTGGAGTGTGACTGTTTGAGGTTGTGGACAGGTGTCTTTTATACTGATAACAAGTTCAGACAGGAGCCATTACTACAGGTAATGAGTGGAGGACAGAGGAGCCTCTTACAGGAGAAGTTACAGGTCTGTGAGAGCCAGAAATCTTGCATGTTTTTAGGTGACCAAATACTTATTTTCCACCATAATTTACAAAATAAATCTTTCCAAATCAGACAAGGTGATTTTCTGGATTTGTTTTCTCATTTTGACTCTCATAGTTGTGGTCTACCTATGATGTCAATTACAGGCCTCTCTCATCTTTATGGGGGAGAACTTGTACAATTGGCGGCTGACTAAATACTTTTTTCCCCACTTATCTATTATCTATTACTTTATCTATCTATTATCTACTATCTATCTATCTATCTATCTATCTATCTATCTATCTATCTATCTATTATCTATCTATCTATCTATCTATCTATCTATATTATCTATCTATTATCTATTATCTATATATCTATCTATCTATCTATCTATCTATCTATCTACCCTATGTACAGTATACAGTATCTATTATGTGAATCCCCTCTGTATAAATCCTGTTTGTACACCACACATAGATGAGTCCCCCTACGTTCTGTGGTTACTCTTCTCCTCCTTCTGTTGGATAAAGGCGACTCTTTTTACCAGCGTTAGTATTTTTTTTTGTTTCATGGTCAGATTCTTTTATCTTCCCGACACTTCAATTACTGACAAAAACTGCACATAAATGCTCTGTGTAGCTCGGTCCCATTTGTAATGCCGCCTCCATTGATGGGCATAACACACGTACTGTGACCAATCCTTAATGAGACCCGGTAGGCCGGCCGATTGACATTGATGGAGATTTCTCCATTCTCAGTCATTGCAGCATCGTTTTCTCTTCAGTCAGTGTCTGAAAGGAAAGCGAATCAGACGCCACATCCAAAAGCGCAACAGAAAAAGGAAAAGGTCAAGTTACTGTTGCTTGCCAGAAATTAATTAATACAAAAAATGGAAAATGTTCTTAAAAAATTTTCCATTGAGTCTAATGTTAAGTACCCCTTCCTTCACTGGCGGAGCACCCGGTGCCACGATACGATGCACTGAACCTATTTCTTTGTGCACTGAACACTTCAGGATGGGAAGACTCACCTCTTGAAATGAATTTTTCTATTCTACACTAACGGAAAAAGAGGTAAAGGGAAAATTAGGAAAATGTACACAATGGTGCATGTCCTGTGACTATTTCATTGGTTCAGTTGAAGTAGGTATTAGATATGTTCATCAGGGTTCAGTTTTCCTGACGCAGACTTTCACATCTTCTGTATAGACTTAAATTATAAAAAGAAAAAAAATCTTAGCTTCCTGTGACCACCACAAGAGGGAGCTCATGAGCTTATACATTGGACTCCGTAATAAACCAGTATGCAGTAAGCTCCTTGGCTCCCTCTAGTGGTGGTGATAAAAATTGGAATGGTATTCTTTAACCTTATCTCTATGCAGATGAATTTAGAGCACTGTTTTTAAATGGTGACCCTCTGTCATGCATCTAAGTCCGAACCTTTGAGCCTGTGCTTTGTGGTTGGCTTCTCTGTCTTCATCAGATACACCTTATCTCCGGGTGTTCAGCTTCTGCTATCCTTGCTTCAGTCTTTTGAGAGGTCATGTAGAGAGGTGAGACCTGTAAAAATGTGAGGGAACACAACATACTGTATATATTCGTGTATAAGCCGACCCGTGTATAAGTCGACCCCCCTAATTTTGCCACAAAAAACTGGGAAAACTTATTGACTCGTGTATAAGCCTAGGGTGAAAAATGATTATGCCCCCATATGATGCTCCACAGATTATGCCCCCATATGCTGCACAGATTATGCCCCCATATGATGCTCCACAGATTATGCCCCTATATGCTCCATATTATGCCCCCATATGTTCCACAGCTTATGCCCCATATGCTCCATATTATGCCCCCATATGCTCCAGATTATGCCCCCATATGTTCCACAGCTTATGCCCCATATTATGCCCCATATGTTCCACAGCTTATGCCCCCATATGCTCCATATTATGCCCCCATATGCTCCAGATTATGCCCCCATATGTTCCACAGCTTATGCCCCTTGCTCATATTATGCCCCATGTGTTCCACAGCTTATGCCCCCATATGCTCCATATTATGCCCCCATATGCTCCATATTATGCCCCCATATGTTCCACAGCTTATGCCCCATATGCTCCAGATTATGCCCCATATGTTCCGCAGCTTATGCCACCATATGCTCCAATTATGCCCCATATGCTCCATTATGCCCCCATATGCTCCATATTATGCCCCATAGTTCCATTGCCCCTATGCTGCTGCAAGAAAAAAAAAAATGACATACCTCTCGTCGCTGGGGGACAGGTGCCGTGTCACCGATCGCTCAGGACCCCGGCACCTGAGATATTTACCTTTCCTTCTGCACCGCAGCGCTGCTCCCTCTTCCTGGTCCTCGGCAGTGAATGATCAGGCAGGGGCGTGGCGCTCACTAATGACGTCATCGCACCCTCTGCCTGAACATTCACAGCCAGAGGAGTCAGGGAGCAGCGCTGCGGTGGACCGAGGGACGGGTAAATATTGCTGTACTCACCCCTCCGCCTCGCGTCCCTGCAGCCTCTCCTCTTCTCCCGGCGCTCTCCACAGCGCTTCCTTCCTACAGCGGTCACGTGCTACCGCTCATTAAAGTCATGAATATGTGCATATTCATGACTTTAATGAGCGGTGCCATGTGACCGCTGCAGGAAGGAGCCGGAGATCGTGGGAGAAGCAGGGGGGCTGCAGAGACCGCGCCGGCAGAGAGGTGAGTATAATCCGACACCCCCGCTCCCCTCCCCCGCCGACCCCCGTATATGACCCGCGTATAAGCCGAGAGGGGGACTTTCAGCCCTAAAAAATGGGCTGAAAATCTCGGCTTATACACGAGTATATACGGTAATTGCTTTAAAACTCTGTTCACATACTCATTTTAGCTTTTAGTCATTGCTCTGTTGGGTCCTTCATATCAACAAACTGAGCTTGCGACAAACCCAGTGGCATATAATGAGGTCGGTCTGGATTTCTTTTTGGTTCTTGTCAACTTGTTGGGAAGAATAATGTTGGATGCTGGTGGCATGAACATTGCCTTTTTCATGGCAGTGTCAATTTAAGAAGGTTTTAACCATGAAAGACATTTTTTACTTATCCAAAGTGATCCAAGTCTGCTCTTTTTCCTCACTGTATAACCATGATGAAGTAAAGTTAGAAGGAATGAACAGTCACGCATGCGCACTGCTGTCTGTGGGTGGACAGAGATAGCCAAGCACTGTGCAAAATTCTGTAGTCTTTGCTGCTTATCCTCGTGGACATAGGTCATCCATTATTCCTCATTGAACAACAAGAGTGATGAGGGATTTAAAGGGTTTAATGGTTGCTCCGAATAAAAGCCTGTGGAACTGATGGAGACAACTGAGCACAGTGCAAAGTCCAATAGTTTTGAAAAATTCAACATTCTTCCTCCCTACACAAGGTGAAAAGGACTACTAAAGGCATCCAAGAACAATGCATAGTCCACAAAAAGAACATTATTCCTATCCACATGGACCTACGTCAACCCTTCCTCCCTGAAAAACTATGATGGAGAGCGATTGGAAGGGATTATATGGTTGTGCATACTCACTGTTGCCCCAATTAATGTTTGCTTGTCTACCAGAGACAGCCAAGCACAGTGCAAAGTCCATTAGTCCATAAAATAACATTTATTATTAATTCACAGGGACCCAAGTCTACTATTTTTCCTCACTGTACAATCATGGTGAGGAGGGGTTTGAATTTTTCGAATAGCGCGCATGCGCAATACTGTTCCAATTAAAGTCTGTGGAATTGTTAGAGATAAGAACATCGCAAAGTCCAGTAGTTCTTAAAAACTCACCATCCTTCATCCCTACACAAGGTGAAGAGGAGTTTGAAGGGATTAACACTTGCGCATGTACATTGTTGCTCGAATTAAAGTCTGTGAAACCTACCAAAGACAACCAAGCCCAGTGCAAAGTCCCGTTAACACAAAAACCACATGATGTTAGGGGTCGAGTTCCCGCTTCTGCACAAGGGGAATCTCGAGCTATCCCAGCTGCGGTCTCCCATTCAACCCCGGCCGCAGTGGACTCTGCTCAGCTTAGACGTCGGTCCCAGCATCTCACCCAGTCTGGCAGTGTGCAGAGGATTACTGCTGCTCCTCCAGACTCTGCTATTGTGGCCAGTACTGGTTAGCGGTGAGCAGACGTCTTTAGGACAAAGTCCTTGTTTTCCCCTTCTGAGCATGCCCAGGGTGAGATCTCTCATTGGAGATCAGGGGTCACATGCTCAGGTACTGCAGCAGCTCTTATTGGTCTGCCAGGAAGGTCCTGTGACTACTGGTGTTCTGGAACAGTTTTATTGGTCCTTGTTTCTGGCAGGTCCTGTAGCTGTTGCTATAAAAGGGTGGCAATCCTGGGCCGCCATGCGCTAATATTAATATTTATATGCTTAGCGCCAGTGTGGTCATGCGTGTGTGTGGTTAGGGCCAGGCTGAAATAAGCCCCTAGAATACCGACTTAATCGGTGAGGATTTGGTATGCTAGCTGGTCAGGGTCGGTGTCCTAGATGCCCTATATTACCGGCATAACTGGTGAGGAGTTTGATTGCCGTATTCAGGGCCTGGCGTTCAGACGCCATAGATTGCGGGTGTCTCCCGCGAGGACATTAGTGCATGATCACGTTCTATGTTCGCTTAGCAGTCAACTGTGTACCTGGGTGCCTGACAGGACACAGAAGTTGTCTCAGCAGCTCAAAGACATCCAAGAACGGTGCAAAGTCCCATAGTCCCTAAAAAGAACATTACTACTTATCCACTTGGACCTAACTCACTGTTCCGTATTGAAAAGCCACGATGAAAATTGTATTGAAGGGATTAACGGTAGTGTATGCACACTATTGCTTACACCTAAAGTCTGTGGAACTACCAAAGACATCCAAGAACTGTGCAAAGTCCCATAGTCCCTAAAAAGAACATTACTACTTATCCACTTGGACCTAAGTCAACCATTCTTCCTCATTAAGAAACCTCAATGAAGAGGGATTTGAAGGGATTAACTGTTGCGCATGCGCACTGTTGATCCAAAGTCTATGGGACAACAAGAGACAGCTGAGCACACTGCAAGGTCCAATAGTCCCTAAAATGGCTTTCATTACCTATCCACAAGTCCACCATTCTTCATCACAACCACTTGAGGAGGAGGTTTGAAATGATTGATGGGTGCGCATGCGCAATACCGTTCTGAGCCAAGTCTGTGGAACTCAAGGACAACTGAGTCCTACAGGCTTTAACAAATTTGGCTCTGCTGCACCCACACTTATTATCATCTTCTTTTGACAGTTGCCAAGATATAATTGAGTAGAGCGATTTTCCATATCAATAAAGATATATTAAAGTAACACTTAATTTCCAGCGCTTGTTATTCACATTGAAAAGATGTACCAGCGCTGATTTTTAATAGATTGTGCGTGTCAATAAAACCTGTTAGCCCAGATTAGTCTAGTATTTGAAGAGCGTTTACTGCGAATGGAATATTAACGTCTTGTGAATTCTTTTCTTTTTTTTTTTTTAACCAAAAGATGGAGATCAATTAGGTGTAAATTATAACTTCTATAGAACGAGGGCAGCTGTGAATCGCATTCAAAACAGACGGGCGCCGGCTCCGCTCTGCAGATATTACTCAGCCTTTTGTTCTAAATTGTAAATCAGTACGGTTTAAATGTCAGAAAATCACTGTCTCTGAATGCGCAATATTTATTGACTGCTCCTGAGAAGCAGTTGGAAGATCTTTTGTGAAATCCTTCATTCACTATGATTCATCAATACTTTTACAACGGCAATAAATGTTCAAGGGTTTGTGGAGCTTAGTGGAATTAGAAACAGTTACCTGTCCTTGTACTTGATATCCCCGGCTTTTTGTGCTTGCAGAACAGAATCATTGCTGAAAGTTTAAAAAAAAAAAAAAGAAGAAGGATGCAATTTGTCATAGCGGTTCTCGTTTTTGAGATGGAGCAGAATTTGTTGTGCCATGCGATGAGTCCAACAGATCATAGAGAAAATGTGGTTAAAGGTGTCGCATCATAAAGCCAAGCCCTTTCCATATGCTCTGTTAAGGCTTATGGATGTCAAAGATTGGGGTCCCCTGTTCAAGAACACCTCGACTAATGAGACAAAGAGCCAATGCGACATGTGGAAGACCTGGAACTTCCATGTAGTATATGATCCTTAGCGATTACCATAAGGATTTGAAGGGCCTTTGTTGGTGCTTCATGACAGCCGGATCATGCTAACTAACTTCCTTGGCTGTCACTCGAATGTTGGCATCATGGGCACCACTGGCAGTTATGAGGCCCTTGCAAAGTCATGATGTTGCGGCACAAAAGACATCATGACATTGCAGGGTCCTTGCAAAAGCCAGATATGACCAGTATAATCAGACTCAGACTGGCCCACCGGAGAGCAAGTGAATTCCCCGGTGGGCCCCTATGAAGGGTGCAATAAGAAGTGCTAATACACTTGATTAATTATTTACTGGGAAAGGCATCATCCAATGATTCATTATACAAGCTATTCAGTTTAAGATGATATAGAAGCATAAAAAAATTGTGCACTAGAATAAGAGTATTTTTCCATGTAGCTGAACAGTGCGCATGTAGATTCAATGTTACTAGTGGGTCTTTGTTACCCCTGCATGACACTGAGTATGCCAGTACATTCGATGTCCAGCTGAGGAGGTCTGCAGGACCATGATTAGAAAAGTCCTGACGCTCACAGAAGTAGTAACCTTATATCTTTATTATATCATACTGTGGAAAGTTCAAAATGGGCTGAAACGTTAAGTTGGATCAGTGTGATATAATAAAGATATGGGGTTAAACCTCTCTGGAGCGGCGCGACTTCTCTGATTTTGCACCATTTACCCCTCTATTGCACCACCGCTATAATGGACCATTTTGGAATTCTGCAGGACCACAGTCCACGTAGACATAGGACCAAATTCCTAGAAATCTATTTTGCTCACATGTAACGAATAGATTTTCACCCGAATGGCCAGCAGTTAACTATCACTATATTTCAGCAGTGCTACATCCTACTGGGGAAATATAAATTAAAATATGCGACAATATCAGATTGCCTGAAATTTCAGAAACCTAATCCATGATGATCAGCTGATCGGCCAGAGGGCTTTAAATTAAAAACAGATTTGTAATTTTAAGATATCATAACGTGCTGCCCTTCCTTAAAAAGACGTGCCCAATTTAGAAAACCACCCAATAATAGAAGGAAGGGGTCCTTTGTCTAAAATCCTTATTTTTTTGCTCAGAATCAGTAAAAGGAGCATCCGTCACTCTGCACGATCAGCCCTGTCTGGCATTACACGGACAATAGATACAAATGGACAATAGAATTCTTATTTTCCACTCTGGAAGTGCTGTCAGGAAATTAAGCTCTTACTGTCAGATTTCCCCACAGATCACAGCTGATCATTGGGTTTTAACAGGGTGATAATACTTTGTGATATACTAACTCGGAACCTTCTATCGAGAAGAGTTTGACCAGTATATACATATATAAACTAAAATATATAAATCTGTTTTATTCATATTAATTTCTAAAGATGAGAGAAGGAAATAAAAATGGGTCCAAGATATTCAAATAGCCTTCCCCACCCAATGAAATACATGCTAACATTTTTAAGAAATTGTGACTTGCTTATACTGCTTTGAGAGGAAGCTGTCTGCAGCAGGAACCTTCCTCCCACTCTGTAGAGCAGTCTAAGAAAGAATAATCCATGTTACTGAGCTAAGCTATATCTAGTCTAGCAAGTCCAACCCCTTTTAACAAATAGAGGTAATACTCCTTTATACAGCCACCAAACTAACAGGAGCTCACCACATACAGATGTATACAGCCACCAGTAAGGTAACTGCACAACATACAGATTTATAGCCACCACTAGGGGGAGCTCACTGCATACAGATTTATACAGTCACCACTAGGGGGAGCTCACTACATACAGATTTATACAGTCACCACTAGGGGGAGCTCACTACATACAGATTTATACAGTCACCACTAGGGGGGGCTCACTACATACAGATTTATACAGTCACCACTAGGGGAGCTCACTACATACAGATTTATACAGTCACCACTAGGGCGAGCTCACTACATACCGATTTAGACCGCTACCACACTAGAGGGAGCTCACTGCATACAGATTTATACAGCCACCACTAGAGAAGCTCACTGCATACTGATTAATACAGCCATTATTAGGAAAATCTCACAGCATACTGATTTGTAAAGCCACCACTAGGGGGAGCTCACTACATGCAGAATTACACAGCCACCACTAGGAGGATCTCACTGCATACAGATTTATACAGCCACCACGAGGGGGAGTTCGCTACATACAGATTTACACAGCCATCACTAGAGGGAGGTCACTACATATGGATTTAGACCACTATCACACTAGAGGAAGCTCACTACATATAGATTTATACAGTCACCACTAGGAAAATCTCACTGCATACTGATTTGTAAAGACACCACTAGATGAGCTCACTACATGCAGAATTGCACAGCCACCACTAGGAGGATTTCACTGCATAAAGATGTATACAGTCACGACTAGAGGAGCTCACACATTTTCATTTATACAGCCACCACTAGGGGAGATCGCTACATACAGATTTATATAGCCACCAGTAGATGGAGCTCACTGCATACAGATTTAGACAGCTGCCACACTAAAGGGAGCTCACTGCATATAGATTCATACAGCCACCACTAGGCAAATCTCACTGCATACTGATTTGTAAAGCCACCACTAGGGGAACTCACTACATGCAGAATTACGCAGCCACCACTAGGAGGATTTCACTGCATACACATGTATACAGCTACCACTAGGGGAGCTCACTACATTCAATTTCATACAGCCACCACTAGACAGAGTTCACTACATCTAGATTTATACACCCACCTCTAGTGGGAGCTCACTACATACAGATTTATACAGTCACCACTAGCGGGAGTTCACTACATACAAATGTATGCAGTCACCACAAAGGAGAGCTCACTACTTACAGAATTATAAAGTCACCACTAGGGGGAGTTCACTACATACAATGTATACAGTCACCACAAGTTGGAGATCACGGCATATTTATACAGCAACCACTAGAGGGAGCTCACTACTAAAAGACATACACAGCTTCCATTGGGTTCAATAGTGGCTTTATAAATATATGTTTCCAGCCTCCCTTGGCTGTAAATAGCCAAAATTATTAAAAATTGTTTAGCACTCAATGGGAAATCAGCCCATTCAGAGTTGGTTATAAGGTTCTATGATATCTATGTGCGTTGCTGGCAGGTAAACGCTTTATAATGGTGCTGATAATATTTTACAGATGATGAACAATAATGAACAAAGATACTTTAGAAAATTTAAAACCAAAGGGAAAAGACTCTCAAGCTAAGTGGCTCCATTGAAATAAAATAATTCAAACATTGTTCTATACATAAAACCTACCACCTAAGTGATTAAAATAAATGAAACATACTATGGAACAAATAAAATGCTTGTGAGCGTTCGTATTCCACAACCACTTGGCGACAATGAGCTCTTGTTAATTGATGATTGTTATTCAGAACATTATGTTCACAAAATTGTTACTGTGAGCGAGATGTTTACAATGTTTGCAAATTTGGGGAGGAGACAGCTGTATGAAACAGATTGTTTTGGGCTTGAAGTAATGCCAACCAGCCTGGCAATTGTTACCGGCTCTTCCCTGTGTTGTACATGTGCTCCAGAACTCATTAGTATTGCCTATTTTTATTAATTAACTTTCAGAAATGGAGTTTATTTGATAGATGCTGTTCAAGATGCTTCAGAATTGGGCAAAAATGGAAACAAGAGCAAACTTGGATCAGCAAATCTATAGAATGAGTCATATTTGCAGTATTATATTATTTTATATCACATTCTAGCATATTCTGTCACACATTACAGGATATAATATAATATAAATATGAACAATATATTTGAATGGTCACTGTATTTTCTGACGTGATTTAATTTAATAGAAGATGTAATAAATTGACAACCTGCAAATAATTTTATTTACATATTATGTTGTTTTACCACCTAAAAGCTCTCCAAAGTGCTGGCTACTAGTGTCTTTGGGGTAACTTTTTCACTTATGTTATTACAGTGTAATTTTCTGTATCTGCTGTTAACTTGGAATTGATTAAGAGTAACTGTCATCAGGTTTTGCTAAGAACTAGGTTGCAGGTTGCGCTGTTACCCTGATTTAAATGATACCTGGGGTGAAAATCCGTCTTGTGGTGTTGTTTAATCTGTGTTTGAAGATTTTAGTTAAGAGATGCTCGTGCTTTGGGATTACTTTAATAGGCACCTACCAGCTAATATTTATCTTAAAAATAGTTTGTGTGTGCGCTGAAGTTTTTAGGTTCAGCGGCAAAGATATCTCTTCCTGTTTGCGCTCCGCACTGGTCTCGACACAATGCAGCACATGTGCGATTGAGAGCGTCACTTGCCGGTGTACTGCGCATGCGCCTTTGTTGGAGACAGTTTTTTTTTTGAAGATGAGCAGGTGCGTATTTAAGTAGGAGGCAGGTTTACCCGAGGGTTCAATGACCTGTAATTTAAGCCCAGATTGATGAGATTGATGAGGCCCAAAGCACAAAAAGACTTGCCCACGACCACCTCAAAGCGGAGATATCATTATTAAACGAACACAGATTATGTAACACCACAAGAACGATTCTTCAACCAGGTATATTTAATGTGTAACAGTGCAACTGACAAAGCATGTATGTTTCTTAGCAAAATCTGATACTGGTTCTCTTTAAGGAGTGAGGATAAGGTATTTGTCGCTTTACTAGAAAGGATGATTCTTTACATCTGTAAGCCAAACCGCAGGTCTTGCTTCTTCGGAGTTTGGGGGTCTTATCTTCTAGAGATGTGGGGTGAGCATTTGTTCTACAGAAGTTTGGTGGCATATGTTTATCTTTAAACTAGTGGGGTGGGTCATGTCTCTATAGAAGTTGGGTATGTATTTGTACTTTCTACGAGTGAGGGCATGTAATTTGTACTTTACAGAAGTGGGATCAAGTCTTTGTCTCTACAGGAAGTGAAGGCAGGGTCATTGTCTTGCTACAGGAAGGGGGTGAATCTTGTCTCTCTACAGGAAGTGTGGAGGTTTTTCTCTACAGGAAATGGGGTGATGTTATTTTTGCGCAAGTGGGGGTGGGTATATGATATCTCTTGCAAGTGGGGGCATGTATTTATTTCCTACAGAAAGTAAGGTACGGTATTAATATCTCTAAATGAGTGGAGGGGTCTTTTCTTCATTACAGAAGTGGGGCAGGTCATTGTATCTCAGAAATGGGTGGGTCATTTTACCCAGGTAGTGGGAGTGGGTCTTTATTCTTACAGAAGTGGGAGTGGTATTTGCTCATTTATATAAGTTGGGGTGGGTCTTTTCTTCCCTAGAGTAATGATGGGTCTTTGTTTCTACAGAAGTTATTAGGATATTTTATACAAAGGAAGTGGAGCGGATCATTGTTCTCTACTAAAAGTGGGGTATTTGTCTTTCTAGAGGAAGCCGGGCATGTCTTTTCTTCCTGAGGAAGTGGGAGGGTCATGTTCTAGGAAGGGAGCAGGTCATTGTTTACAGGAGGGAACAGGTCATGTCTCCTACAGAGTGAAGGTGTCATTGTCTCTTGCAGGAGTGAAGGTGGTCATTGTTCTTAAGGAGTGAGGTGGTCATTATCTCTCTTACAAGGAGACTGGGGGGTATTGTCTCTCTACAGGAAGTGAGCTGGTCATTGTCTCTCTACAGGAAGTGGAGGCAGGTCATTGTCTCTCTACAGGAAGTGAAGGCTGGTCATTGTCTCTCTACAGGAAGTGGAGGCCGATCATTGTCTCTCTACAGGAAGTGAGGAAAGGTTTTTGTCTCTCTACAGAAAGTGTGGTTGGGACTTAATCTGTTTGCAGCAAGTGGGGAGGTGGGTCTTTTTTCCTTACAGGAAGTAAAGGAGGATATTCATTTCTCTAAAGGAAGAGTGTTCAGATCTCTGCTTCTATACAGGAAGTTGGGGTGGGTCTTTGTATCTATAGAAGTTGTGGCAGGTTATTTTTATATCTAAAAGATGTGGGATTGGGTCATTGTCTCTGTACAGGAAGTAGAGGCAGGTCTTTATTGCTCTACAGGAAGTGGGGTGGATCTTAATTTCTCTCCAGCAATTGAGGGTGGGTCTTTATTTGCCTAGAGTTAGTAAGGCTGGGTATTAATCTATTAACAGGATATAGGGGCAGATCTCTATCTCTCTACAAGACGTGCAGCTACTGTTTGTCTCTCTGCCCCAGCTCCCGTGTCTATAAAACTGCCGATAAGAATTATCATCAGAGGGTTTGATTACAATAAAAGGTTACACGTCAATTATAAATGGTCCTACAACCACATCAGCATTCCATGGCCGCCCTCCGAACGTCCTAAGTGTTGACCTGGTATGATGTCGTCTGAGCATTGCGAAAAAATTATGACATTGTCCTAGGCCGGCTAATCAAAAGAGGTGCAGTTGAGTTTACACAGCATAAAAAAGAAGCACAATGGGTATGGGCTTACTATTAATCCCATTCTGTGTGCTTGGACTGTACAACGCAGCATTTTTGACACAACAAAAATACGCTGCATCCAGAACGCTAGTGTTACTGATTGCGGGCACGCCGCCTAACAGCTGTGAAGCCTGTGTGGTGAGGAGCACCCGAGATACTTGATCGAGTAACGTACGTGCGCGAGCACCCAAAAAAACATGATTTTGTGATACTCTGTTTGGAGATGATTATGCTATGTGTACCTATACGTTGCCACCTAGTGATTGTGATGCGTACTGCCACTTGTTGCGCATTTTCCTTGTATAGTGTGAGAATGCATTGAATTTGCTGAAATTCAACGGTGGCCGCATAGGCATTTTTTAATTTAGAAAAATGTGATTAAGGGTATTGACCACTATTGGGTCGTAAAGTCTCACTCTCTACATTTATAAAATTAGAAAAAGAGTTAACGTATTTGTTAATCAAAACATCACCGGAATTATTTATGGCTAGATCTGGTATTGCAGTTCTGATCCATATTGGAGCTCAGCTGGAATACCTGACATAATCCATGGACAAAAACAAATTGTCGACATATATAGATATTTTTTTTTAACCAAAACTTTTAAGGAATCTTTAGAGGAATTTCAACCATAAAATTGGTGGAGGGATGCGGGCGGAGCGTACGCTTTACACTTTACTCACTCCTTCCCCTCTGGCCCTTTCTTCCTTAAGTCCCTCTCAGTAGAAATCTGTATATTGGAGTTTTCAGAGAGCACGGACGGCGCAAGCTGCGGAATGATCTTCCTCGCTGTGTATGTTTGAGCACAACGGCCGTGGTTAATTCCAGTTATTAAGTTCTGTGAGCAGGTTGATGGGAGGATTAATCCTCAATAATGGGAAAATGGAGAGTCCTACATGACAATAATAGTAAATTAATGCACAATTCATTGTCAGGTCTTCAGGAAAATGGATTTAATTCCTCTGATGTCTTTGACCTTTGATGCTCATTTTAATGTCTTGAATAAAGCGAGGCATGGTGTTTGGTGTCTGATATGGACTTTATATCGGTATGACGTTATATCTTGCTCTTTCTTTCAGGGAAATAAAGTAAATAAATAGAGAAACTTCTATTTTCTATGTATTTTTTATTCCTCATTATCATTCCACCTTTTAATATTTACGTATTATTCTTAAAAATTTAGGCTAGAAATGTGAAGGTGATGATAGAAAGTAAGACAAGAGGTGATGGGTAAAGCACACCTCCTCATCCTTCCTTCCCCTCTCTGTACAATGGTTGCTGCTGATGAGTCAGACCATGCCCACTGTACTTTCCTATGGAAGCCAGTGAGTTATTTTCTGAGTTTATTAGGCCATTGCTGTACTAGAGCTGGTGACTAAAATGTAAGGAAAATCTGATTAAATAATACACACTTTGAGAAAAAAAACAAGTACTAAGTATAGATGTAGACTAGTTAGAGTAGAGCTATTTAATTGGAAAAATAATCTAGTTTATTCTCTTTAAAGGAAACTTACAACTCGGAAAAGCAAATTAAAGTAATTGTCTATTAAAAATAAGTTATCACCTATCCGTGGGATGGGGATATCTTGCTAATCGGTGGGTGTCACATTGCTGATCGGCAAAAAAAGGGATTTTTATCCCCAACGTGTCAATTTAATTCCAGTTACAAAATGGATTTGCAGGAACATGACCGATCGCTGCTCCCTTCATTCTTTATGCGACTGCCATAAAAAGCATACGCACCGCCGCTCTATTCTAAGGGGAAAAAAAAAGTGCTATGTTCTGCTAATTGGTGCAGGTCCCGTCATTTTATCCCCCAATGATCAACGAGTTATTATCATCTATCCTTTATATCAATGTTCCCCAGCTCCAGTCCCCAAGAGCCACCAACAGGTCATGATTTCAGGATTTCATTATTGCCCAGGTTATGGAATTGTTACCTGCGCAGGTGATGCAATTATCACCTGGGCCACACTAAGGAAATCCTGAAAACATGACCTGCTGGTGGCTCTTGAGGACTGGAGTTAGGGAACTCTGCTTTATATAGTCAAAAAAAGTAGAAAAATTAGATCTTATGCGGTTGAAGAAGTTTCAAAGCTTTATTCCATCAGTAGCATCATACATGATGATGACGCGTTTCGGCTCTATGTTTGATTTTACACGGGACAGCTTCTCTAGACACGAGCACCACCAACTTCACGAGTGCCGACGGGATCACTCGCTGTTCTATCCTTCATATAGAAGATAATTTGCTTTCTCCGAACAATCCCTTTAAGGCATCCGAAAATGACTCTTGTAATGTTGACTTTGATTGTTCTTTACCTGTGTATATAGCAAACTTTCACTTGACATTTAACGTATCATTTATCTCTGAAAATGGCAGATTAAAGTTTATTTCAGTAGAAAGTGAACATTTTCTACATGTTTATATCGACTGTTCTGTCTTCCTATATATAGTGCCCGGTATAACGGATACACTGCTCAGACTCCAATTGACAAAATTCACCTCTCTGCAATAAAAGTACAGTGAACAATTGCCCCATGCTAGACTGTCAATATTATCTCCTGCCACATTAATATAGTGCAGTCATCATATTATATAGCACTGTGTACCTACAATTGCCCATTTTGCCTTTCTACTCAGTTAATTCTTCTCTTTTCCATTAGTTCTATGACATTCCGTGATTGAAAACTGAGTAGCTGAATCCTTCTGAGCTCTATGTAGAAACAGGAAGTCTCTTTTCCCTGCATGAGTCATCATTAGAACTGCATTGCTACATCCTAGTCAGCCCAGCTCCACTCTCTCTTCCAACTCCTGACCTAGCTGCTACGCTCCACCCTCCTGCCAAGGACTTTGTAGTGATGTAGAATTGTAGTTCTAATGATGACTCATGCAGGGAAAAGAGACGTCCTGTTTCTACACAGAGCTTAGAAAGATGCAGCCAGTCTGTTTTTAATCACTTGATGTCACAGATCTAATGAAAAAGAGAAGAATTAACTGGGTAGAAAAGCAAAATGAGGAACTGTGATAGATGTAATTATATTACGTCTATCTCTATATGTATCTGTTAGTTACCCAGCTATCTATCTTGCATTATTTTAATGTCATAGCATATATTATTATCTTTTTTTTTGCAAAAGTGCAATTTATAAGCTGTATTTGCAATGGAGGTTGAACAAGTTTCCTTCATTCCTGGCGTATTATGTGACGCCATGTTGAAATACAGCAATAAGTGACGCTGACCTTGATGTTGCACCTTACATTGACATCTCTCCTGAGCTAATGGCCCTTATCGTTCTTCACTTCCATACAGTATAAAGCTCAGCCCGGAGCAGGGTGCATATATTTTACAAGACGTACGTCAGCAGTATGACACACGTCTTCAGACACACACGTCTGTGAATAATGGATGCCAGCTCTCACCTAGCCCTGCACTATTTATATAATGAAGGAAATGAACAGATTAAAAAAAAAATAATAATTAAGAGACCCTAAGGTCACATTATTTTTTACTTTATGTTGCCACTTGGTAGTAGAGAAGCGCCGGACATGTGATTCCCTTTCCTCGAGTTTCATTAGAAAGTTTTTCTGATTTTGGAAAACCCTTGTCCCCCGGTTGCAGTTTGTTTTACAAACAATTCTTAATGGGGGGTTTCCTTTTCTGGAAAAGCCTTATCCTTAAGTAGCAGTTTGTTTAATAAACAACCTTCTTTTTTTCTCACCCTCCCCAACGTTGAGTCTCCGCTGCTGCATCCAGTGATTGTGATTGTCTGCAGCGCTGACGTTACATCGACGGTGCTGCAGCCAATACCTGAGTTCAGCGGCTCTGCCCGAGTTGGGTGCAGCGGTGTAGACGCACTGCTACATAATAACCGAAGGAGGGAGCAGTGGTATAGACTCAGCGTTGGACGCGGGGAGGAAAAGTAGGGCACAGAACTGCATTCGGGGATAAGGCTTTTCCAAAACCGAAATCACACTACAAATGTAATAGAAAAACCTTTGATGACCTGCAGTTTACATCACAACCACTAGGTGGCCACATATTGACATCTATAATATAACGGTAGGAGCGTCACTCTGTCTGAAGCCTTTATAGACTGCGCAAGCGCAACACACCTGCGCAGTCTGGCTCCAGACAGAGTGAGGCATCCAGAGCGGTAAGTACTCTGTATGGCGCCGGAGATCGCGGTATGCGTACTGGATGCATACCGCGATCTCCGGCGCCATACTCACATACTTACCTGACCGGGAGGAGCGTTGCCGCGGCGCTTCTCTTCTCCCGGGGCAGGAGACCAGGAGTGCGCGTCAGATCGCGCATGCGCAGTAGCGCTATCCGGCGCCATTTTGCTGAAGACACATTTACAGTGTGTCTTCAGCAATATGGCGCTGGACCGCGCGGTCTGGGCATGCGCGTACTCCGGCGCCGCTCTCCTCCCCCGGCGTCCAGCAGAACGGAGCACAGGGATGAAAGGTGAGTATAAATGTTTTTTTTTTTGGGTATCTGTGCAGTTTAATAGCGGTGAGGGGGCCATGCACATCAGGATAGGGGGGGGTGGGTGAGGGGACCATGCACATCAGGGTTGGGGGGTGAGGGGGCCATGCACATCAGGATAGGGGGGGCGTGAGGGGACCATGCACATCAGGGTTGGGGGGTGAGAGGACCATGCACATCAGGGTTGGGGGGTGAGGGGACCATGCACATCAGGATTGGGGGGTGAGGGGACCATGCACATCAGGATTGGGGATGAGGGGACCATGCACATCAGGGTTGGGGGGTGAGGGGACCATGCACATCAGGATTGGGGGGTGAGGGGGCCATGCACATCAGGATTGGGGGGTGAGCGGACCATGCACATCAGGATTGGGGGGTGAGCGGACCATGCATATCAGGATAGGGGGGGTGAGGGGACCATGCATATCAGGATAGGGGGGGTGAGGGGACCATGCATATCAGGATAGGGGGGGTGAGGGGACCATGCACATCAGGATTGGGGGGTGAGCGGACCATGCATATCAGGATAGGGGGGTGAGGGGACCATGCACATCAGGATTGGGGGGTGAGCGGACCATGCACATCAGGGTTGGGGGGTGAGCGGACCATGCATATCAGGATAGGGGGGTGAGGGGACCATGCACATCAGGATTGGGGGGTGAGGGGACCATGCACATCAGGATTGGGGGTGAGCGGACCATGCACATCAGGGTTGGGGGGTGAGCGGACCATGCATATCAGGATAGGGGGGGTGAGGGACCATGCACATCAGGGTTGGGGGTGAGGGGACCATGTACATCAGGGTTGGGGGTGAGGGGACCATGCACATCAGGATTGGGGGGTGAGGGGACCATGCACATCAGGATTGGGGGGTGAGCGGACCATGCACATCAGGGTTGGGGGTGAGCGGACCATGCATATCAGGATAGGGGGTGAGGGGACCATGCACATCAGGGTTGGGGGGTGAGGGGACCATGCACATCAGGGTTGGGGTGAGGGGACCATCATCAGGATAGGGGGGGTGAGGGGACCATGCACATCAGGGTTGGGGGGTGAGGGGACCATGCACATCAGGGTTGGGGGGGTGAGGGGACCATGCACATCAGGATTGGGAGGGTGAGGGGACCATGCACATCAGGGTTGGGGGGTGAGGGGACCATGCACATCAGGGTTGGGGGGGTGAGGGGACCATGCACATCAGGATTGGGGGTGGTGAGGGGACCATGCACATCAGGGTTGGGGGGTGAGGGGACCATGCACATCAGGGTTGGGGGGGTGAGGGACCATGCACATCAGGGTTGGGGGGGTGAGGGGACCATGCACATCAGGGTTGGGGGGTGAGGGGACCATGCACATCAGGGTTGGGGGGTGAGGGGACCATGCACATCAGGGGTGAGGGGACCATGCACATCAGGGTTGGGGGGGTGAGTGGAACATGCACATCAGGATTGGGGGGGTGGGGGACCGTGCACATCAGGATTGGGGGGTGAGGGGACCATGCACATCAGGTTGGGGGGTGAGGGGACCATGCACATCAGGTTGGGGGGGGTTGAGGGGGACCATGCACATCAGGGTTGGGGGGTGAGGGGACCATGCACATCAGGATTGGGGAGTGAGCGGACCATGCACATCAGGATTGGGGGGAGGGGACCATGCACATCAGGATTGGGGGGTGAGGGGACCATGCACATCAGGTTGGGGGTGAGGGGACCATGCACATCAGGGTTGGGGGTGAGGGGACCATGCACATCAGGTTGGGGGTGAGGGACCATGCACATCAGGGTTGGGGGTTGAGGGACCATGCACATCAGGATTGGGGGTGAGGGACCATGCACATCAGGATTGGGGGGTGAGGGACCATGCACATCAGGATTGGGGGTGAGCGGACCATGCACATCAGGGTTGGGGGGTGAGCGGACCATTCACATCAGGTTGGGGGGTGAGGGACCATGCACATCAGGGTTGGGGGGTGAGGGACCATGCACATCAGGATTGGGGGTGAGGGACCATGCACATCAGATTGGGTGAGGGGACCATGCACATCAGGATTGGGGGTGAGGGACCATGCACATCAGGATTGGGGGTGAGGGGACCATGCACATCAGGATTGGGGGGTGAGCGGACCATGCACATCAGGATTGGGGGGTGAGGGACCATGCATACAGGATTGGGGTGAGGGGACCATCATAGGATTGGGGGTGAGGGACCATCATACCAGATTGGGGGTGAGGGGACCATGCATACAGAATTGGGGGGTGAGGGACCATGCATTCAGGATTGGGGTGGGAGGTGACCATGCATACCAGGATTGGGGGTGAGGGGACCATGCATACAGGATGGGGAGGTGAGGGACCATGCATACCGGATTGGGGGGTGAGGGACCATGAATACCAGGATATGGGATGAGGGTACCATGCATACCAGGATAGGGATGAGGGGGTACCATGCATACCAGGATTGGGGGATGAGGGGTCCATGCATACAGAGTTGAGGAATGTGGGGCCATGCATACCAGATTGGTGGGGTGAGGGGACCATACATACCAGCATAGGGTGAGGGGTATCCATGCATACCAGGATAGGGGATGAGGGGGCCATGCATACAGGATGGGGGAGTACAGCAGGGGACCATGCCACAAATGGGTGTCAGGGGACCATGCACATCAGGATTGGGGGGTGAGGGGCCATGCACATCAGGATTGGGGGGTGGAGGGGACCATGCACATCAGGATAGGGGGTGAGGGGACCATGCACATCAGGATAGGGGGTGAGGGGCCATGCACATCAGGATTGGGGGTGAGGGGGACCATGCACTCAGGATAGGGGGGTGAGGGGACCATGCACATCAGGATAGGGGGTGAGGGGACCATGCACATCAGGATTGGGGGGTGAGGGACCATGCATATCAGGATTGGGCAGGAGGGAACCATCCATACAGATAGGGATGAGGGGTACCATGCACCAGGATTGGGGATGAGGGGTACCATCAACAGATGAGGACATGGGTCCATGCACATAGTTGATTTGGTGGGTGAGGGTGCCATGCATACTAGGAATGGAGGGGGCAGACATACAGAATGGGAACATGTATATAAAATCTTGCCACCGGGTGAACGGGTATCCTGTATAAAGTTAACATTGACAAAGTAACAAAATTTGTTCTTTCAAGCAACTCATTCATCAAGAAATTTGGGATATGACTAGGGAACACATTAAAAGAGAACATGTACAAGTCATTAAAAGTTTATCCCAGCTGTGCCGTGTCATTGATGACATAGTCAAGATGATTTGCTTTCTCTGACATATAAGGAATCCCATTCTAGAGACACAGGCAAGTCCCATAATTGGGAACCACATTTACTCCACATTTATAAATTATGCCGTGGATACCCTATAATTGTACAAGGTGGGAATACTCCTTTGATATTTAATCTTTATACTTTGAGCTTCCACTTCTCTCCACCTGCCCTATGGTTATCTGCATGGCCTACCTCTGTGGCAGGTATAGCCAACCATATTTTATAAAGTCGGCTCCCTTGGCGCTACTGTCAAACCAAAAATACATCTTTAGTCCAGCCACATTGATAACATCATGAAACGTGGTACAGAGGCTACGCGTTTCAAACGGTTAACCCGCTCTTAATCATGGCATTCCGGTTAACCGCTTGAAGCGCGTAGCCTCTGTACCTCATTTTATGAGGTTACACTTACAACATATTTTTACTCAACATTCTATAAAGATTTTATGCTTTATGGACTAAACATCCATTTTTGGGATCTCATTGGAATGATACACAGGAGTATGGTCTGTGCCTTCGACTAAGCCTATCTACACCCGGTGAGAACATAAACTTTTTTTCGGGCTGCTGTCAAACACCAGTGGGTTGAACTGTCTCTTTTACGGAGGACGGTGGATGTTACCGGGTGTTTTACGGGCACACTTGCTCAGCCGATAGGATACAATCATGCACATTCACAATTCGTTTCAGAGCTTGACCGGCTCTTTCATCGGGTCATATATAAAATCCTGTTTGACTCTCGACAAAAGCCCATTTCAAAAGCTTTTACCGAGCAAGTGTGTCCATACAATACTCAGTTTCACCTGATGTCCACAGTCCTTGTGGAAAAACACAGTTCAACCCACTGTTGTCCGACAGCAGCGCCAAGGAAGAGGACCACTATCAAAAGATATTGGATGTGCTTATACAGTTTTTGGGAAGAAGCCGCCATCTACAACTGTCCAATTTACGAGTAACATGGAATTTAGTGACGTAGTGATATGGAAATTTAATTAGGATAAAAATATCCTTCCGTGTTTGCTGCTTGCTTCTCCAAATCTCTATATAATGTCTTCTTGAGCGCTCAGAACGAAATGAGGACTGTCCACAACGCAAGTGTCAGTATAACAGTTCGTCAAAGACATACATTTATTATTCATTCAAGGTTTTATACATTTACAAAAAGGGGCTGGTTAGTCAATTAACATACAATTAAAAGCTGCTAGATTATTGGCTGTTCTAGTGTAAATATGATAATTATGATAATCATGATTAAAAGAGCTGAAGTTGCAGAATTATTGTTTTATTCTTGTGACCTAGTTGTCTTGCATAACTATAATGTAAACAACAGATATCTAATAGGACTTTTTGTACTTCATGCATTTGTTCCTTTATGAAGGCCAGATTTCTTTAAAACGACTGATTATAGCTGGCCTAGAAATATGTAAGCACAAGGTTTTTTAGCAAGTGAGATCTATCTAACTGTGAACTGTGAATACATATATGTGAATATACTTTGAATATATGGAATACATATATATTTCCATGACATTCCTCCCTTAGATACCACTTGCCCTAAAAAACCTGCTCCTGGCCCAAGCGCTGCAACTCTTTTGTTCTGCCTGCGAGTTGAGACACCCCTAGCGCATGTCTCCCCCACCGAATATAGACTTTTCGCAAATGGGCGGTCAGGAGGACTGTCCCTGTCGGGGGTTTATGTGTTTGCAATCATAGTCTCTTTATTTGATAGGATGTTTCATCAAGGATGTGTATTCTCAGTCTGGAGGTAGTTCGGAGATCTGGTCAAGCCAGGCAGTTCTATCCGGACTGGTGCGAGGTCCAAGATGGTGAGTGGCATCAAATTGGTTGTCTCCTGAACAGTTTTTTCCATTATCCTGCGGATACAAGGAATTACACAGCAACCAGTAATTAATGCAAAAATGAGAACCCCCATAATGGCTGTCCCAACCTGTGCCAACATTTTCTGCCACCCACTCATCCACCCAAAGTATCGATCCCATGGGTCAGTGACACCTGAGTTCTGTTTCAGTTCCTCTGATAACTCAGTAAGTTTCTGTATTGCCATTGTGACTTTACCATTTGGGCCAGTGTTGTCTGGGATGTAGGTGCAACAGGTGTCTTTGATCATTTTGTAAACACCTCCTTTCTCAGCTAGAATCATATCCAAAGCCATTCTATTCTGGAATGCCATAATGGAAGTGGGGCCTAACTGTGCTGCCAAACCTTTTACAGCATCTATGGTGAAGTTAACAAATCTCTGCTGGTTATAATAGATGTAATTTATCCAATCAACATTTTTGTTTATAGTGACTCAAATCCTGCTTTAACTTGGTCTCTGGTCTTGAACTCATCAGGTAGGTCATCTGGTCATCTGTCTGGTCAGTCAGAGCATCCACGACATCCTTCATGGCTTAGGTGTCTCTCCTGGTACGGGAGCTTCCTTGCAATGCGATACGTGGATTCAAACAGGCTTTCCCTCTAGTTACACAGAGGTTGATGTCATCTGGGGCTCTTGGACAGGATCATCAAATCTGGCAGTGAGGAGAAAAACTCGAGAATGGACATTAGTTTTTGACCAATTCAATTACATAAGTGTTATGATTTGGTAGCTGAGGAGAGCAGGCAAAAAAAAGCAATACACCAGAGAGGTTGGAATCTATGGGATTGCAGTACCCTGACTAACCACCACAACTAAAGGCAGCCGTGGAGCATTCCTACGTTGGTCCTAGACGCCTGTCACAGCCTGAGAAGCTAACTACACCTAAAGATAGAAAAAGGAAAGCTATCTGCCCCGGAGCAGATCCCCAAAGAACATAGGAAGCCCCCAAACATGTAATGGCGGTTAGACAAGAGGAAATACAGACACAGACAGAAAATAGAATGAGCAAACGCTGGGGCCCAATCTGTCTAGATAGAAGAGGATAGGAAAGGCACTTACTGCAACCCCAAAAAACCCTGAAAAGTACCAACTCTACTAATTACAAAAACACCTGAGATCACACGACCTCTACCACCTAAATTAGTTCTCTGGTGTAACAAAAACTAAACAGCAACCACTGAAAAAACTGGAAAAGGCAAATGAACAAACAGTGGCTGAACTAAACTGAGAGGAGCATAAGCCCCCCGAAGGGGACCCGGCAGACCCCCACAGAAGTGCAGGACAAAATGCAGGCACCAAAAAACTAAAAGAAGAAAATGTCTTATCTGTTAGCAGAAGATGCAGGCACGAAACAGCTTTTCTGGGTCTCTGGGAGTGTGCCTTATGCTAAACAGTGCAATAGGGAGTGTGTCATGCCATGGTTTGCGTGTCTCTTGGGCAATTTTTCAGCATTCTATTCTTAAGTGTTTCGTTCAGTTTTTCTACCTTCCTGCTGCTCTGGGGGTGGTAAGGAGTGTGTAGGCCTAAATCTGACCCTACTGCTAATCGGGTCTTGTGTGTCAGATTTGCTGTGAATGCGGGTCCCTGATCACTTTCTATCATTTCTGGAACCCCGTATCTGCACACTATTTTCTGAAAGTAGCTGCTTTGCAGTAGTCTTTGCTGACTTGGAACGCTTCTGTTCATCTTGAAAATACTTCTTTTGACCACAATGGCGTATTTGAATCCTTCACTTGGCGATATCTGGATGTGGTCTATCTGGATCCTTTGAAGCTGGTAGAGTGGTCTTTCCAGATAAGGTGAGGGGGACTTTCTTCCATACGTCCAGGCTTGCATTTGCCGCAGGTCAGACAGCTGCTGGTGAGTTTGGCTGTTAGGGTGGAGATCCCTGAAGCGAAACAGTAAGCACCAATCAGATCATTCATCTGTGTCTTTGATATGTGGATGTGGGTCCATGTACCCATTGGACCACCATAGGGTGCATACTTTGTGGTAGGCAGAGTTTGAAGTCTATTATTGATAGCCTTCCTTCTTCACGTGTTGCTTTTTTCCCATTCAGCTCTTTTCCTTTTGGAGCTTGGTCTTGTAACTTCTTGAGCAGATTCCAGGACGTCTCTTTGTCAGGTTTCTTGTCTTCAGTTGTCATGTAGTAGCCGTCCGGCTCTACGACCTCTCCCACTTCTCCATGTTGTCTTCCTTTGGCTGCTTCTTTGGCTGCCATGTCCGCCATGTTATTGCCTCACGCCTCTTCTGTTTTCAGTTTTCCATGCACTTTGATTTTTCAAATTGCCCCATTTTGGAAGTTGGAGTACACCCAGCAGGTCCCTGAAGGCTCCATGATGCTTCACGGTTGTCCCGTTTGCTGTGATGAAGTCCCTTGTAGCCCAGATGGGTCTAAAGTCATGTACTATGCCATGCGAGTAACTGTAGTCCGTGTAGATGTTTGCAGTCTTGCCTTCTGCCATCTGACAGGCCTTCGTCAGCGCTATCAATTCTGCTTCCTGGGCTGACAGGCTAGGTGACAGACTTCTGGACCACAGGATTTCTTGATTGCTGGTCACTGCACTTCCTGTGTTGAAACTTCTTCTGGAGCCATCCAAGTATCCCCCCTTGGGAGTGGGAGTAGAGTGGCCGGGCTGAGGACTGTAGGTCTGGAGACGGTGACATTATGAGACAAAGGCAATAGAGGCGCCACAAAGATGCCTGGCGGTGGAGAGATTACTGTTGGTTGAGCTTGATTGAAGATTGCCAAGATGTCATGTGGAGTGAGAGTTTCCAGTGGCTGTCCAAGAGTGATGTCAGCAACCTTGTCCAGGAGGGTGTGTGCTGCGGATACTGCCATCAGGCAGGAGGGTGCTCTTCTTGCAACTGGATCCAAGCGGGCTGAGAGGCAGCCTAAAAGTCTCTGTTTTCCCCCGTGAATCCGTGCCAGGACTCCAGTAGCATGACCTTCTTTCTTCCATCAGGTAGACGGAAAGACTTTTCATAGTCAGGTAGGCCTGGTATTGGCGCTGAGACTGTGGAGTTCTTCCAATCTCCTGAATGGGTTGAAGGCTGCGTCTGATAGAAGGAGCGGGGTTGCGTTGATGCAAGCGCACAGAGGCTGCATTAGGTCTGAGGCATCAGGGATCCAGGTTCTGCAATATGACACTAGACCAGGGAAGGCCTGCAGCATTCTTGGAGTTGTTGGGGGAGCCATCTTCTCCATAGTGGTCTCCCAGTCTTTTGACATGTGTTTCGTCTGGTGGGCAATACAGTGTCCCAGGGATGTAACTTGCTTCTGGCATCACTGGACTTTGTTCTTCCAGACCTTGCGTTGCTGTTCTTCCAGGTAGAGTAGGAGAGACAAGGAATAGACTGTGCAGGTGTTGATGTCAACCACACAAAATAGAAGGTCATCCACGTGTTGTAGAAGAGTGACTCTTGCATATTCTGCAATCCAGTTGACGAGGATGGAGGACATTGTCTTGGTGAAACTTGAAGGGCTTGTTTTGAGCATCTTGAGACAACACTGTCCATATGCACTGCACTGGTGCGTGAAAGCAGGCCTCCAGGTGGAGGTGAAACACTGAAGAAGGTACTGGCCAGGTTGATCACCGTGAATACCGTTGCGGTGACTGGGACTCTTGAGAGCAGAGTGTGATGGTTCAGCACTGTTGGGGTTTCAAATACCGTAGCCTCTTTCGCGGCCTCCAGGCCTTGCACCATTCTGAACTCAGTGGGGTTTACAGTCTTTTTCTTCACTGTGGAAAGCTGGGATTGATTCCGATGGGTGAGGCAGCCCAGTTTGGCCTTGTCCTTCAGTATGCGGCAGGGGACTCCCATCTGCTGGTGCAGAGCTGGCGGGAAAACAAGCCGTCTACTAGGATCCACATCATGAGAGATGACGACCAGCTGGCTTTCTTGTTCTCCACCAAGACAGTTACTGTGTTAGCACCTCCCTTGGTCACAGGGGGTCTTCTTGTTGGGACGTCTCCTTAAACGGCTGCTTTTCTCTCAGCACAGGCCATCAGTAGTTTCTTTTTCTCCAGCTCGGTCTCAGGTCAGTATTTGTGCACAAGTTTGAAGAGCTGAGTGGCCTTTTTCCCGGTCTAGGGCCTGGGTGAACTGGTTGATTGCAGGGGGCACCTCCTGGTGCTTGCAAAAGATGAACCTCTGGCGTTAGAGCTGGATGAGGTGTTGCCATTCCATGAAGCGAGTAGAGTCCTTCTTGAGTTGAATATCCTGGCCAATGTCAAAGTTCTCAGGCCGTCTTCTTAGGCGAGTTCACTTAGACCTTCAGTTGGTCAGAGACATCTTGACTCTGGGTGATGGAGTGGCTTTTCTGGTACTATGTCCAGCACCTCCTGTGATAGGTCTGCAGTGTGGTTGTTTGAGGTTCCTGTTTCTTCTTGGGTCAGGGGTGAAGAAAGTGTCATGGTCCCATCTTCCTGGAACACTCTGGTCGCTTTCAGCTTCTGCAGTAGGTCCACTCCCAATAGGTTGAGGGTGCAGGTTTTTTACACAACAAACTGGGACATGATGGAGTGTTCTGGCTGAGTCCACATGCTCAGGGGCTTCATAATCTGGAAATATCTGACTTGACCATCAATTCCCATGCAGGAAGCAGAAGATTCTGATAGATAGGTGATGTTGCGGAGTTCCACAAGAAAAGATCTGACTACGCCATCCACTCTCAGGATATTGGTCCCACTGGTGGGGTTCCTTGTGGACTTGGTGTGCTCTTGTCCTATGGACGGGGTTCTTCACTGCTTTCTGTGTTTCTTCTTTTTCTGGGTGAAGTCAGTGTTCTGCACCGGTTCCGGAAATGACCAAACTCGCCACAGTTGTAACACTTGACATCCCTTCTGTCCCGGCGGGACTCAATCCTTTTTGCTACTGTGAGCAGGGTATCCATTGCTATTGACGTGTACTCAGGCCTGGCTGCTACCAGTGGTTTCCTGATTGGTTCTCTCAGTCCATGCACAAAAGCCTGTGCCAACATCCGTCTGTGTGTCTGATCATGGGTAATGAGGCCCAAATCTTGAAACACTTGCATTACTCTGTCATGGAACTTCTCCACAGACTCTGTCTTGTCTTGACTCGTGACATGTAGGCTGAGAGCTTGTCCTGTCAGTCTGCTTTTGGCCCATTCTCTGAGTTGCTCAATTAGCTTTGGTCCTGTCTCCCAGGCATACGCATCTAACTCTGTTGGAAGCTTGAAGTGTTCTCTCATAATTGGCCAGAATGCATCACCTGCTTTTATTTCCATTACGGTCCAGAGATCAGTCCAGGCTGCTGCATACGTTCACTGGATCTGCTGCATTTTTTGGCAAAATGGCATGGGGTGTATCCCTGGGTCTGGCAGCATACTGATCACCTTGCTTGGGATGAAGGGCTCATAGGATGGTGCCTCTACCTGTCCCTGCTCTATTGGTGCTTGTGTGTTTTCTTCCCTAGTATTGGGCAGCATGTGTGACGTTGCATCTTCATCTTCATCAGATAAGAAGTGACATGGTGTACTTGGTGCATACACTGGGTGAGATTTGGGCTTTAAAGTTGTCTTGCTGCATGAGGATTTCCCACTTCCTTGCTGAGGCTGCGGTGGATCAGTGTCATGGTTCCATGCTAGCAGCCCTGTAGCTATACCACTCCCCTGGGAAGCCCTAGCTGTGGACTGTTGTGTCTGGGGGCTACATGTAGCGTTTTGTGTAGGGAGATCTGCACTTTCTTCTCCTGATATAATGACTGGCAATGTTTGTACTGTGCTTGGGATAGACAAGGTGCCCTGTGCTGGAAACACTGAATACAGGGACACCACATTGCTTGGATTGGGCGTTGACCCAGTTGATAACGAAGTAGAAAAAAAGAGGAAGAGAAGGGAGGTGTGAGGGAGGAGCGAGAGAAAGAGGAGGGGAGGGAGAGAAGAGTGAAAGGGGGAAAAGAGAGAAAGATGGAGGAGAGAGAGAGAAGAAAGATGGAGGGAGAGAAGTAGAATAAGATGAAGAAGATTTGAGAGTTGGAGAGGAAGAGATAGAAGAAGAGGAAGATGAAGAAAATGGATGTGTCAGAGATGTGATGGAGGGAAAAGAAGGAATGAGAGGGATGGCAGTGAGGAAAGAGGAGAAAAGTCTAAAGAAGAAGGAGAAAGGGACTGAGAGAAGAAAAAGGATAGGGTGTCCCCCCTGTGACTCTTGAGAGGGGATGGTTGAAACAAAAATGCCTTCTCCCTGTGGAGAGAGGCGGGGAGCGTTTTTCCCTGTACAAGGCTCCTTACTCAATGAGAGCAGCCTACACCTGTCCCGTGTCTCCACATGATGGACATGTGATGTGTGTGACTCTGAATTCTGCTCTTGTGACATGTCAGTGATCTTTTTCTCACAGATGATTTAACACCTTTTCAAACTTATTCATATAAAAAAAAAAAAATCATTTCCTGGTCCGTTCAAATTAACTTGCTGTATCTTTTACACGATGCACCGCTGCTCTTTTATAGCAGATGGTAATCTATTAATAAACTTTCCCGTTACCTTTCAAATAACAAAAAACAAGAAAAAACATTTCATTATGCAGCGTAAAGGCTGCCTGTCTATTTGCTTCTCACGTACTCCAACATTCTATTCACATGCCTAGCCCTTCGATTCTTACGTACTGTGTCTATTCCAAAAACCTATTCAACAAAGGTGATTTAAAAATCTGAAAACTTCTGCACTCTGGTTCTGTTTGTTCTCGCCGAATGCCCGACGGGAGGGGCTACTCAGACCACTGCGTAGTTTGTGTCTGCTCTCTCCCTCAGCCTGTAATTCTCCTTATCTATGTGACCTTGTTCTAAAGGAAACTTGTAGAAAAAAAAAAAATGGCTGGAGAAATAAAGCTCTAAAATAAATTGCTTAGAGAAAAAATCTCTCCAAAATCATTTAAAAATGTACTTAAAAGAAAAATTTTAAAAAACAAAAAGTTAGATTTAGTAAAAAACTCTAGAAAAAGAAAACAAAAAAAAAAATAAATTCACCAAAAAGGGGAGAAAAGAAAAACCGTATTAATCATAAAACTCTGAAAAACAACCCTTGTTACTAAAACAGCTAATTAAAAATCTCTGGAATGTCAGCTGGCTGCTTCCCCCCTCCCTTCCTTATATCTCTGCTTGCTGTCTCTATAGGCACTGAAATCACGTATCAAAAAAAAAAAAAAAAAAAAATATTATTCCTCAGAATAGCAAAAAATGAATATAGTTCAGTCTGAATGCCTGATAATTTTCACGTTAAAACCTGTAGCCAAAAAACTAGCTTAAAAAAATAAAAATCAAAGCCAAGAAACAGAATGCCTGATAACGTGATTAGCAGAGGAGGGGGGGTCAAAGGGGTTTTCTCGCTGCTGCAGCCAGCACACTGCTCTGAATGAGATACTGACAGAGCGCACGGAGATGTGATTTAAAGCGACAGTACCTGATACAGACAGTGAGACAGACACCCGGGAGAATACGAATCCCTCTTTTGATGATCTGTGACACATACAAGCTGCTCTGGTAACTGATAACTCACCAATTGCACTGAGCGCGGTGAGGCTCAAGGTTCTATCGCTCTGTACCGTATGCCCTGGCTGGTGCGCCGGTCACAGTAATCTGCAATAGCCTTCATCAAAATTCTCACTATCCACGTCTGATTTGACTGGGATGGCCTCCCGGTGCGTGGACAATTATTGTGAGAACTTATCCAAACAAAGCTCCTGCCCTTCACGTCTGATTTGACTGGGATGGCCTCCCAGTGCGTGAAAGTTTACTGCAGAAACTTAACCGAACAAAGCCCTCGCTTCCACAACTGGATTTTTTGGGATAACTTCCCTCCAATATGTGAAGAATATCTGCGTGGACTTATCCAAAACAAAGCTCCCGCCCTTCACGTCTGATTTGACTGGGATGGCCTCCCGGTGCGTGAAAGTTTACTGCGGGAACTTATGCAGCAATTTGTCTTTTGCTATACAGCCCCAGAGATCAGCAAGCAAAAACACAGTCACCGTTCCAACTTTCTCCCGGTTCACATAAAACATGAAACATATACAGCACAGCAGCAACCAACTCGGCTTATATCCCAGGGCTTTTGGATAAGGGTATGGACTTTTTACACAACCTGGGAATGCGGTGATGACCACGTCCGACCGGCTGGAAGTGTAGGCTAGGACTAGGCACAGGGAACATTCAGGTAAGATGACAAAGTTTTCTTACCTTACTGATGGAGCTGCAGTCTCCGTCCCGTGTGCCAAGGCCAGGGCCAACACCCCCGTCTCTCTGGTCGGCCGGGTCCTCGTGCGTTTCGTCCAATGCCCCGCGTGCAGGCGCCAACTGATATGGAAATTTAATTAGGATAAAAATATCCTTCCGTGTTTGCTGCTTGCTTCTCCAAATCTCTATATAATGTCTTCTTGAGCACTCAGAACGAAATGAGGACTGTCCACAACGCAAGTGTCAGTATAACAGTTCGTCAAAGACATACATTTATTATTCATTCAAGGTTTTATACATTTACAAAAAGGGGCTGGTTAGTCAATTAACATACAATTAAAAGCTGCTAGATTATTGGCTGTTCTAGTGTAAATATGATAATTATGATAATCATGATTAAAAGAGCTGAAGTTGCAGAATTATTGTTTATATTCTTGTGACCTAGTTGTCTTGCATAACTATAATGTAAACAACAGATATCTAATAGGACTTTTTGTACTTCATGCATTTGTTCCTTTATGAAGGCCTTATGCAGGCCTTATGAAGGCCAGATTTCTTTAAAACGACTGATTATAGCTGGCCTAGAAATATGTGAGCACAAGGTTTTTTAGCAAGTGAGATCTATCTAACTGTGAACTGTGAATACATATATGTGAATATACTTTGAATATATGGAATACATATATATTTCCATGACAGTAGTGTGGAACAAGATTATTAAAAAATATTGTATCAAAATACTTGACCTTTAAGAATAATTGAACCGGATGCTAAGTGAAGGATCCCCCCATATTTCTCAACAACTCATAAGGAAATGCTCAGGTGCACTATTTGTTGTTCCTCAACTGAAATTGACTTCAATGGAGACGGTCAGATACACCTGGAGCTGGCTCGCACTGGCTCATCCTCCCATTTACCTTGCCCTCTCTTGAAAGGCACTGACTATCCTTGTACCGATCCGGCTGATGAAGAACGTTTTCCAAGCAATGTACTCTGGGCAAAAATTATGCAAATGACCGCTCTTCAAGGAAGGAGAAATCTGTCTCTCCATTGCCACCCATAGCTAGCTATCATGTAAGTCAATGTCCCAGCCATTAAAAAGTCTTGAAGCATGACAAAGGATATCAGCCAAACCAGACACATCCATTTGTAGACGGCACTATTTGCTCTTCATCTAATTACCTAAATACATCTCACAGTGGCGGTCATCACACTTAGAGATGCATAATCAGACTTTGTGAAGAGATGCACCAGATTAGACCACACACATGGATTGTTTGCATTCTGATAGGCTGCAATCTTTACACACAAGTCTAGAGGAACAGTGCCTTGGAATAAGAGTAAGGGTCCTGTCACACTCTTCAATGTCCCAGCGATCCCACCAACGATCCAGCGCGCTTGCTGGTTCTGATCGCTGGTGAGTCTGCCCATGTGAAAGCTCACCAGCGATCACTAACGATGTCCCAGCAATCCCATCCATGTTGGATCGTTGGTGGGATCGCTGGGACATCGTTAGCTGATCGCATGTGAGCTGGCACATGGGCAGACTCACCAGCGATTAGGACCACCAGGGTAAAGATCGGGTAACTAAGTGCTACGCGGGGCTTAGTTACCCGATGTGTACACTGGATACCGGCTCCCACCTTCTGCTATACCGCACTGGGAGCTCGTTGATCGTTGGTCTACTGCCGTCACACGCAGCGATGGGCGCTGGGTGGCGGGACACCAATGATGAAAAAATGATCCAGGCCATTCGACCACGATCAGCGATATCCAGCAGGGGGGCCATTCTTCACTGCGTGCCACACTAAGCGAGACCGGTGACGCTTCAGCAATCTCGCTTAGTGTGACGGGGGCTTAACTTTTTGAAAAGTTGGCCAAGACTGTTGTAAGAAGACCAAAATTTGCCAATTTTTATTTTTTATTTTTTACACATAAATTTTGCAATATATGAAATAGTTTTGCACTAAAATTCCAGAGAAATCTGTTTGATGAAATGAGGGGCCCATAGTCTGCATAGCAGCTATATCCACAAAACTAAAATATTTTTAATTTGGGCTATGTCCCCGATTCACTATTGCCTTTGTGCCTGTATTTTATCTAGTTTTGAGGGTTTTGTGCCTTTTTTTGCACCCAATTCACTATTCTAATCGCGCTATTTTAAAGTCCATTTTATATTTGCTCGCCTGTTTCTTTTTCCGCTTTGTTTACAGAGTTTAGCGATTCGGCTAATTCATCAATCTCGTCTTTTTAAAAAGTTGCAAAACTTGGTGCAACTCCACTCCGGTTCCCCTTGTAATGATTTTACAAAACATCTTACAAAGTTGCATCTGTAGCAAGATTTTCTTTTTTTAAAGCGACTCTTTGCTCAAAACGTTGCAAAAATTGCCTAAAAACGGGAAAAAATTCTCTTTCTTGAGTTTGCACCAAATTAATGAACCATATGCACCACTTTGATAAATTTGGCATAATAAATATCAGTGAATATCCCAGGACAAAGACCCTCCACCTCATAATTTTCATATATATATTTTTTAAAATCCCTTTTCCTTTTTGTCTATTGGCATTAGTTGCCGTTTTTGGTCGCCAAATTAATCAAACTGGTGCACGCGATTCATCAATTTAAGTCAAAGTAAAACAACGGGCTTTTTTTTGGGGATTTATTGACGCCATGTTTAAAATAGTTTCAAAAATATACACACCCTTAACATTTTAACTATTTTCTCTATTTTTTTTTTTTTTGCCATGGGTAAAAAGTAGTTTTGGGAAAAGGTAACATCTTGTTTTATTCTATTAACAAGAAATTGAAATAAAATATATTATAAAGTAAAATGCTCTGGAGAGAATGGTGATCATCGGCAGGTTATAAGATGACAGCCGCTATTGTGCTGCACAGCAGAACGAATAATAAAATCATATTATATATGGCACTAAATATAAATTCTCCAAATCAAAAGATATTAAAAGAGTTGTAATTCAGGAAGTCTTAAATGGGAATGATGGCTGGAGCACGGGGACTATTTTATTGCCCTCTTAAAATCTTGCTGGCGGCCCGTAATGAAAGCGCTCCAATTCTTCATTCACTTTCGGAGAAATATGAATTGATCACATGCAGCATGCCACGTTTTCATTATACGTTCAGCTCCAGCTGACTGACTTCTTCATAAAAAGTGCCATTCTTTTCCTCTTGTAGCCTTTTAGTTTATGATCAAAATCAATGAAGACTGAAGCTTTCCACGGCCATCTATAAAATGCAATTACTGTATACAACACACTGTAAAGATCCCACCGTGTATATGTGGAGGAATTATTTATGCCACTTTCCTCCAGAGCAGTATTGATCTTCATTACTGAGTTCTTTACAAAAAGCCTAAAGTCTACATGTTCAACAAAATATATCGTTATTGAGCCTGATTTATTACTTGGGCATTAATGACCTTTGCTTTACCTCCCGTCTTTAACTCTACCATTATCCACAACACAATTTATTTTTCTAACTTCTACAAATATCATCATTTGTTATTTTTATTTACTTTCATTTATTTGCTTATTTATTTTTTTTTTAGTACATTGCACAGTATATTTATGTCAAATTTTAGACACAATTTTGCAATTTTCTTCAAATATCATCCTTTGATTTTTTTTTTTATTATTTGCTTTGCATTCTATTTACTTTTAATTTATTTGCCAATTTTTTAATTTTTTTTGGTACATTGTCAATTTTTTCTCATTTTACATACAATGGGTAATTTTTCTACAAATATTATTTGCTCTTTTTTATTATTATTATTTACTTTGAATTTTATTTACATTTTATTTGTCTGCTTATTTTTTAGTACATTGTCAATTTTTTCTAATTTTGCTTTCAATGGGTAATTTTTCTACAAATATTATTTGTCCTTTATTTTTTATTATTATTTACTTTGAATTTTATTTACATTTTATTTATCTGCTTATTTTTTAGTACATTGTATATTTTTTCTAATTTTACATACAATGGGTCATTTTTCTACCAATAATATTTTTTTCTTTATTTTTTATTGTCTACTTTGAATTTTAATTTGCTTTTTATTAATTTGCTTATTTTTTATTCTTTGAGTACATTGTATATTTTTTCTAATTTTACAATCGTGCACTTTTCGACAAATATTATTTTTCCTTTATTTTTGCATTCTTTACTTAGACTTTTATTGACTTTTCATTAATTATTTTAATTATTAATTAAATTATTTATTTATTAATTACCGTATATACTCATGTATAAGCCGACCCGTGTATAAGCCGACCCCCTAATTTTGCCACAAAAAACTGGGAAAACTTATTGACTTGCGTATAAGCCTAGGGTGAAAAATGATTATGCCCCCATATGATGCTCTACAGATTATGCCCCCATATGCTCCACAGATTATGCCCAATATGCTCCACAGATTATGCCTCCATATGCTTCAGAGATTATGCCCCCATATGCTCCAGATTATGCCCCATATGTTCCACAGATTATGCCCCCATATGCTCCAGATTATTCCCCATATGTTCCACAGATTATGCCCCCATATGCTCCAGATTATGCCCCCATATGTTCCACAGATTATGCCCCCATATGCTCCAGATTATGCCCCATATGTTCCACAGATTATGCCCCCATATGCTCCAGATTATGCCCCATATGTTCCACAGTTTATGTCCCCATATGCTCCATATTATGCCCCATATGCTCCAGATTATGCCCCATATGTTCCACAGTTTATGCCCCCATATGCTCCATATTATGCCCCATATGCTCCAGATTATGCCCCATATGTTCCACAGTTTATGCCCCCATATGCTCCATATTATGCCTCATATGCTCCAGATTATTCCCCATATGCTCCATATTATGCCCCCATATGCTCCATATTATGCCCCCATATGCTGCACAATTATGCCCCATAGTATAGGCCTCATATGCTGCTGCTGCTGCAAAAAAAAATGACATACTCACCTCTCGTCGCTGTGGGCCAGGTGCCGGTTGTCCTTAGCAGGCGTGTGACACTGGTGCGCTATGGGGGACAGGTGCCAGTGTCACCGCTCGCTCAGGACCCCGGCACCTGAGATATTTACCTGTCCTCTGCACCGCTGCGTCCTCGTCTGACTCCTCTGGCTGTGAATGATCTGGCAGGGGGCGGGGCGCGCACTAACGACGTCATCGCGCCCTCTGCCTGATCATTCACAGCCAGAGGAGTCAGACGAGGATGCAGCGCAACGGTGGGCCGAGGACAGGTAAATATAGCTATACTCAATCCTCCACCGCGCGTCCCTGCAGCCTCTCCTCTTCTCCCGGCGCTCTCCGCAGCGTTTCAGTCCTGCAGCGGTCACGTGGTACCGCTCATTAAAGTCATGAATATGTGCATATTCATGACTTTAATGAGCGGTGCCATGTGACTGCTGCGGGAAGGAGCTGGAGATCGTGGGAGAAGCAGGGGGGCTGCAGAGACCGCGCCGGCGGAGGGGTGAGTATGATCCGACACCCCCGCTCCCCCTCCCCCGCCGACCCCCGTATATGACCCGCGTATAAGCCGAGAGGGGGACTTTCAGCCCTAAAAAATGGGCTGAAAATCTCGGCTTATACACGAGTATATACGGTATTTATTTTATTATTTGTTTCTAATTTTACACACAATGGTACATTTGTTTTTATAAATGTCATCCCTTGTTATTTTGTTTTTATTATTTACTTTGAATTTCATTTACTTTTTATTTATTTGCTTATTTTTGGAGTACGTTGAATATTGTTTTCTAATTTTACATACAATGGTGCATTTTTCTACAAATATCATCCTTTGTTATGTTTTTTTTTATTGTTATTTACTTTGAATTTTATTTACTTTTTATTTAATTACGGTAGTTATTTTTTTAATACATTGTCTATTTTTAAAAAATATTTTTCATATATTTAATAGTCTAAAAATATTTCTTTAGATAATTTCTTATGTATCAGACCTATTTTTAAGCAGAAATCCCTAAGTGTCATTCAAAATATATAGAAAGATATGTAGAAAGTGATTAATAAACTTGACCACAGATAAAATAGACCTCTGGAAAAAAAAAAAGTGATCAATGGTGTCCAAAAATGATATATTGCTTTATTAGAAAAGAAAGATACAAGGTATAAAAGGTGCCTCAAGAGCAGGAATGTGAATAGCAGGTGAAACAAAGAAAATGTAATACATGGAATACAAGAAATTGAATATATCAACAATTGTATAAATATAGTATTAAGATTAGTGGCCTCCTTGATAATCCATAAACTGCATGGTGATATAGCTTAACAGCATTAAATAAAATCCATATAATGTTACCTTTAATGGTATATTTAGCTGCAGCTACAAGAAGACCAGCACCGCATCTCTCCACCCCGATGCGCGTTTCGCTTGGCTTCTTCTGGGGGGCGCCTCTGTTGAGGCACCTTTTATACCTCTGTATCATTTTTTCATAATAAAATAAAATACCATTTTTGAACACCATTGTTCACTTTTTCTGGAGGTCTATTTTATCTCTGGTATTGTTGCAATGTTCTATATACAAAACGAACATGAATAGTAACATTATCTTTGCGTTTACTCTCCATTTTTTTTATAGATGTATTTTTCCAGAACGGTTATCGTTTATTTTTTATTCTAATTCTTTTTTTTTGTTTTTCATTTTGTTAAATTTTTAAAAATTTTCCCACACATATTTAAAAAAGAGACTGAAGAATAACACAAAGTTTGCTTCACCGCATGTCCTGAACTCCTGTCTCACATATAATTGTGTATTAGACCGATCTATCTAAACTATAAACTATAACTTTTTTATTTTATTTTTTTTTAAAGAGGAAAAAATATACACCTATATAAAATATGTTTATTAGGATCAAAACTCCATAAAATTATTATAAACAGAAAAAAATCCCTAGAATATCCGGGCATACAAATATCCATATATACAGTTAATATAATAAGATAAATGCCAGACTTGGAAGCACCAACAAAATGTAAAGTGATATAAACCTTGCAAAATATAAGTATATATAGCAATTTATATAAAGACATAGATCATATGCATAAATATGCACCAACTGTGCAAAAATGTAATAAAGTGCAATAATATATGAAGCTATAAGGTACAATAATAAGAACTATCAGGTGCAAAATGATATAATAAGTATAGAAACCGCCAATATAAATGAATTAAAAAAGCTAATAAGGTGTAAGGCAATAAATAGAAAAACACCGATATAGAAACAATGAAAATAGTAATAATAAAGAACCCAGTTAATGGTCGGTAATATAGGAATATAATGCTATATACTCTGCAGGGTAAAGGATAACTCTGCTTTTAAATATGTCAATAACTCATAGTGTGGGATCAAAGTTAGTATATAGGAAAGCCAGTGATGAATCCCCACATGTATTGCTGGTCAAGCAGGCTTCATCAGGGGAGAGGAAATTAATTATTTTTATGCATGTTATCTATTATTATTATTTGCATGCAGTCAACCTATATTGTATTTAGATTTTTATTTTTAACTAATTATTACTTTGAACATTAACGTTTTGCTTTTTTCCCATCTTGTCATTATCACGAGTTTTTCATTTTTTTAAAGACCATCATGATTCATGATAACATATTTTCTGTACATTTTATCCTTGATTATTTATTCCTATATTTTGAGTTATTGTTTGCATTTGGCACACACTGAGGCATATCTACTAGTCATGAGCGGATCAGGCAAAATTCGAATTTGCCTCTTCGCGCAGTTTTTCTTAGGAAATTCGATTCACAGAAAAGTTACCGTATTCATCATAAATTTAATGTCCCTTATTATGAATTGCAATCACTCCCGTCCCCAGAGAATAATAAACGTAATATTTAGAAAATATGAAAAAATACCTAAAATCACTTTATTGCTCACCTCTCCAGCTTCTCTGCCCATCACCGTCATCCGCCAAGTCCTCTTTCCATCTTCTGATGTCCATCGCTTGTGCTGAAATCCACTGAGCCAGAACTTCACAGAGAGTTCTACACAAGTGTGTGGAAGTGTCATGGGTGCATCGCCATGAAGATCGTCGCGATTGCACATTCTGACTTCTCACAGCTGAGCTGCTGTTTCTTTGTTTTTTGGTAATGAGAGAGTTAATTTTTCCTAGCTCTTTGCTAAGGCTAGGTCAGCCTCGCCCGGCTGCTTTTGATTATGTTCTAATTAGTTTCCTTTATATTTCTGCCAGTCTGGGTGTTAGACGCCGGTGAAAGCATTCATGTAGTTTAGCAGACTGGATCGGTTCTGAGAATATTTAAGCTAAGAGCTCCTTAGTTGTTTTTACTCTTACAGCTTATAGTTTATCTCTGAGACCTTAGGTGTTCCTACTGTGTGTGAGTGTTGTATGTAAGACTTTATTTACTTTATTTCTTGTCTTTGTTGTTTGTCTTTCTGTTCATTAACCATTACCTGTTCATTCCCTTTGGTGGTATTCAGGTCCTTCTTAGGACTAGAATACAGTTGGCAGGATTGATAGGAGACAGGGTTTACGCTGGTGGCCTGGACCTCTGTACCTTTAACAGTACCTCCAGGTTGAGGGATTAGTTAGGACCCCAGTTTAGGGTCAGCTTAGACCCCGGTCACCCTCTAGCCGGAGACAGCGTATAACGGATTCCGTTTTGACCCTCTGGACATTCTGTCAGGTAAAATCTATGTTATCATATATCTATGCGCATGTTATATAGTATGTTGCCCTTTTCATATAGATTACTGACATCACATATATATATCTGCTATACAGCGTGACATTTTCACCGGCTCAACTAAAGATTCTCCCCAGCTGTCATGGATCCAGTAGCCCAGCTGGCCCGGCAGTTGCAGGGTTGTCCATGGAATTTGCAGACATTAAGTCCAAGGTTTTGTCCCTCCCGGAGCAAACCGGATCTGAACCTAAGGTTGCTCTCCCGGACAGGTTCACTGGTGGGCGGGACAAATTTTTTACTTTCCGGGAGGCATGTAAATTGTACTTTCGGCTGCGGCCTCGGTCATCTGGGAGTGAAGAGCAGAGGGTGGGAATTGTTATCTCGCTCTTACAAGGGGACCCTCAATCTTGGGCGTTCTCTATTCCTCCAGGCTCCCCAGATCTCCAGTCAGTGGATCGATTTTTTACTGCCCTGGGTCTGGTATATGATGATCCGGATCGAGTCTCCCTTGCTGAAACAAGGTTACGTAAAATACGGCAAGGAAATCGTCCAGCGGAGGAATATTCTTCTGAGTTCCGTAGATGGGCAACAGATACTCAGTGGAATGACCCAGCTCTTAGGAGCCAGTTTTGTCAAGGGTTGTCTGACAAATTAAAAGATGTGTTGGCTCAGTATGATTCTCCTCCATCACTGGAGGCTGCTATGGCCCTCGCTATTCGCATTGATAGACGACTTCGGGGAAGACGCGAGGTAACTCCGCCCCCCATGATGACTCCACCTACTACTAAAGTCCCTTATACTGAGGTTCCCCTGGTCTGTTCTGAGGAACCCATGCAGTTGGGAGGGACATCATTTTGTAGGAGGGAATCGGCGGTGCGCCGCAAGACTAGAAGGTGTTTCTTTTGCGGGAGAGAGGGAATTTTGTGGGGGGTGTCCATCCGGACCCCTTTTGAGCCAAGGGTTAAACTGGGGGTGTGTATTTGTCCCCAAAAACCCCCAGTTTCTGTGCCTGCGGAGGTGGTGATTGGTATAGAACTGAGAGGATTTCTGTTTTTCTTGATAGTGGGTCCGGGGCTAAATTTTGGGGGCGCTCGGTTGCCCGGGCATGGTATGCAAGGGTGTATTGGCCCAAAACCCGGTCCTTTCTCTATTTATTCTAGACCTTTGGTCAAGGTAGTTGGGACAAGCTGTTCATAAATGATCTTCGGTAGGGGCAATAAAAGAGATTGCTTGTTAGTGTTGGGGGTCTACCATCCTATTGTGTTGGGGGCTTTTTGGTTGGTAAACATAACCCCCCCCGTGATTGATTGGGAAACCAGAAAAAAAGGGGGTGGGGTGAATTTTTCGAATAACTGCATGGCACGGTCATCGGGGCGGGTTTTGCCCAGGACTTTGTCTCCTTTTTGGAGGGCTTTGGGGAGATGTTTCAGAGGGGGGGTGTAAAAAGTTTCCCTTATGCCTTTTGATGCCAAAAAAGTTGCTTTCC